>SJYT01005016.1:131518-172398 GCA_006410635.1 Cephalophus harveyi
AACCAGTCCATTCTGAAGGAGATCAGCCCTGGGATTTCTTTGGAAGGAATGATGCTAAAGCTGAAACTCCAGTACTTTGGCCACCTCATGCGAAGAGTTGACTCATTGGAAAAGACTCTGATGCTGGGAAGGATTGGGGGCAGGAGGAGAAGGGGACAATAGAGGATGAGATGGCTGGATGGCATCACTGAATCGATGGATGTGAGTCTGAGTGAACTCCAGGAGTTGGTGATGGACAGGGAGGCCTGGCGTGCTGCGATTCATGGGGTCACAAAGAGTTGGACATGACTGAGCGACTGAACTGAACTGAACTGAAACAGCAAGACAAAACTTGCAAAACAATCAACCAAGAAAAGAAAATAGCAATTGCTGTTTTTATTGAGTTTCAGGGACTTATAATAAAGGAATATTCAAATTTGGAAAAAGCTTCATGGGAAATATAGGTATTAGTAATTTTGTAACCAAAAAATTAGGGCACACCATCTCTGTGCCAGGGAGGGTGCTGAAGGGGTCAGCTCATGCATCACTCCTTTTTCAACAGAGGTAGATGTTATTAGGCCCACTGTACAGATGAAGTAGTTGAGATTTAGGGAAGTCACACAGCCCATTGGCCAGAGCCCCAGTTTCTCCCAAGGTATTTGGCCTCGAAGGTCAGTGTTCCTCCTGCTCAGCCACAGCTGTTCCATGTCCTCTTCTGTCCCTGGCATTTCCTCCCTGTGGAAAGCTTTGAAAAGGCTCCAGTCACATTTTGAAATTCCATGACAAAAAATTGAATGTTGTCCAGAGCATAGTTTAGGATTTAAACATCCCTGTCAATCCTGGCTGTCATCATCAGGAGATTTTTATCCCAACAATAGATCACTATGATGTGCTTGGCCTGAAGGGCCCTGGGCTGTTAAGATAGGAATCTATTGAGTAATGCAAATAAATTTAAAAAAAGACAGGTAGTCTCAGACTTGCATTATTGCTTTCTTTGCCGTCAGGCTCACAGACAGCTCTAAGCAAAACATGTTCCTTTTTTACCATTTTAATAATCTGTGCAATGGGAATGAGAGAGCGTGGGGTTTTCATCCAGCTGGTATTTTAATCATTTTAATCATTTCAATGATTCATGTAGTTTTCGAACACAGAAGTGACTGGAGTTGAAGTAATAAAATAAGGACACCAAGGAGATTTGCAGTCAGATTATGGGAGCACCACTTGCTGAGGCCTGATGACGAGTCTAGAGTGCTAGTTTCGGACATAAATAACTGCGGGTAGGTAGATGTGTTTCAGGCAGGCAAACCCTCAAGGCCATTCTGCATGGAGACTGAAGCACCTGCTCTGTGTTTTTGGCAAGTCACCCAACCCCCTCCTAACCTTAGTTCCCTTATTAGTAGTAAAAGGCGGTTACCCCAAATGGCCCTCAAGGTTCCTTTCAACTCAGAGACACTGTGACGTTTTCCATTTCTTTCTGTGGATGGGAAAGGACCATGAGGAGGTTCTGAGCAAAGGAATAACTCAATTATTTTTTTCAAGAAAGGTTAATCTGGCAGTAATTTATAAGATTCTTTGTAGCAAAGAAACATCTGAAGAGAACCATTGAGATATTATAACAATCTAGTCAGGAGATGAGGAGCGTATGGACCAGGGCAAGAGCAGAAAGGATGATGGAGACAGGAAGGAAGCATGCGGTGAGAGTAACAAGAAAAATGCCAGGACTTGGTGACCGATTGCATATGGCTGGTAATGGAGTTAATGAAGTACGGTTTCATTCATTCACCCTTGTCTTCAACTTGCTGGGTGCATGTCCGCATGTTGGACACTGAGGATGTGGAGATGAGAGAGACCTTGACTTCATGGAGCTCACAGTCTCCTGGAGAAAACCAGTATCAGGCTGCACATTCCAGATGTGCTTAGTGCTGTGAAATGGGTGTGAGGATGCTTTACTAGCGATGGATGGAGGCCAGACGGCAGGGAAACCCAGCCTAGAAATGGGAAGGCTCACTGAGATGAGTGGTCTGAAAGCTCACAGCTAAGAAGCTAGCAATGAATTGGGCTGGTGGTGGGAGGAGGGCAGACAGGGAGGGAGCAAACCTCGGAGGGGAACGCCTTAGACCCCAGGACAGTGTTTAGCAAGGACAGGGTGCCGACGAAAGCTGGCACGCCTGACGGGCTTAGGAAAGGCTGGTGTGGCTGAGGACTAGAGAGAGTGGGCGTTAGTCACTCAGTCGTGTCTGACTCTTTGCGACCCCATGCGCTGCAGCCTGCCGGGCTCCTCTGTCCATGGAATTCTCCAGCTGGAGGACTGGAATCCTCCAGCAGGGGATCTTCCCAACCCAGGGATGGAACCGAGTTCTCCTTCACTGCAAACAAATTCTTTACCATCTGAGTCACCAGAGGCTCCTAAAAGGTTGGAAAGGGTCGAATTAGAAAAGAGACTGACAGGCACAGACCCATTTTGGACGCACTTCTGAGAGCAATGGGGAGTCAGTAAAGAAAGGGTCAGGATCAGGACCCCTGCCCTGAGTTTCGAATGTTTGGGTCGAGGAGATTAGTGGTGTTCCTCAGGGACCCGGGACTCCGAGGTGAGTGAACAGGCACATTTTGGCGGAAAAGCAGGAGAGAACAAAGGGATAGCGTGGCCAGCTAGAATAGTCCCCAGGGCACTAGATGGGGAACCACAGGCTTGGCAGAAAGGTCAGTGGTAAAAATAACACCATCGGGGTCATGATGGAAAAGCCAGTCAGAAGGGAGGAAGACTCGGGAGGTTTGGGTACATGGAAGCCAAAAATGAGTCCTTCAGAAGGGGCAGTGGAGACGCCAAATGCTGAACCAAAGTCAGAGAAAATCAAAGCCTGACTAAAGGCCAGTGAGCGTGGCAATTACTAGGTCATTTGTTATCTCTGAAAAGGAGGTTAGTGACTAATGTTTGGATTACATCACTTTGGACAAAATTAATAATGAATTTCCTGATATTCACTTGCAAAAATGCAATGGAAACTGGCTGCTCATTCTCCCGGTCTTTCCTGAAAATTCTCAAATTTGCAAACACTTTAATCTTCTCTGAGTCCTGCCGCAGAAAATTGAGGTGTACTCTGTGTACAACGCGGGTATGTTTTTGTTACCCAACCCCTCACCTTTCAGGTGTTTGGAATGTCAGCGTCTTGGACTTCCTGAATGCCTAGGCAGAGAGGTCACATGACAGCCTCGGGGGCTGAGCTGTAAGAAGGCGAGGGGAACAGGCGAGGGGCTTGTATCATCACTAATCCAACGTTACACTAGCGATCTGTGCTCATATTTAGAGAGACATTTCTATAAGCCAAAGATCTAAAGCCCAGATCTAAAAACATGTGGGGTAAAAGCTTTGCTATTAGGGAGATTACTCAAAATAAGGAGTATAAACGTGGATTTAAGCACTTCCTTTCAGTAGCATTGATTCCTAGGCATTTTTTAACACTTAAAATATCAAGTAATACTTGTTTGTTGTAAGAAGTTTGCCAAGTTCGGGAAACTGTAATTTGCCTGACAGATACTAGATACTCATTAAATATTTCATGAATGAACGAATGAACAGAAATGTTATAAAACAACAGTGGATTGGCGGACATAGTCACATGGAGGGCGTAGACATATTCAGGGTTTCGCCATGTTAACAGCATTATATTCGGTCTTTGAGCCTCAGGAAGTTGTAGGCTTTTGATCAGGGGATTATATAAACAAATTATCTTTGAAATGTTACTCCGGCTGCTTTCTACCGGATGCCTCGCAGTATAACGTGGCAGAATACAGAGGTGCTGGGGAGGAAGCTGGTTGGGTGGGAAGGTGGGAAAATGATAGCTTGGACTAGGCTGTTGGCCATAAAGATAGAGAGCAGTGAGTGGATGGAGATACATTTAGGGGGTAAAGTCAATAAAACTTGGGTATTTTGTCAATAGAGGGGCTATTGGGAATGACAGAGAGGGGAACCACTAAGTGTGAGATAGTTGTGAGGTGCTGAAGAGCTATGGAGAATACCGGTGAGTGCTCACTATGCTCTCAGCTCACTACTCAGATATATCAGCCTTGAACATCCCAGCCAATAGGATATGATGGATGCCCTCGCAGTGTGCCAGCTGGTCTAGGGAGAGATTATAAAAACCCAGAGGAAGGCCAGTCTATAAAGGGCTAAAGGAGAAAGAACCCACCAAAATACAGGGAAGGAGCCTTCAGAAGGTTAGAAGGAAATCAAGACAGGTTGGCTTTGGAGGTAGGAGACAGAGAATAGTGTTTCAAGAGGGAAGGAGCAGTAAATCCTGCCAGGAGCTCAGAAGGCGCGAGCGGGCACGGGACCCACTGGACGCAGCAATGTGGAGCTCTGGGCTGAACTGAGCAAAAGCATCCTCAGCAGACCCATGGGAGGAGAAGCCAGATGGGGTGGGCGGATGAAGACGTGGGAGGTAAGGAAGCGCAGCAGCATGGCCGTCGCCTGTGGGCTGCCGGCCGGCCGTGCGTCTTAGTGCTGCAGTCTGCAGAATAATCCTGCGCATTCGGGACTCAAAAAGGAGATATCTGGGGTGCAAGATCTCTAAGTGTTCAGCTGCAAGATCTCTAAGTGTTCAGCTGCCAAGTTTGGTAGGTGCCAGGTACTATTGCAAATGGCTGGATCTCGTGCCGGATACCTAACTGTGAGGATATCATCCGGGACTATACTGTGAGAAAGTTATGATAAAGATATAAATAAAAAGAACCACTTGCTGAGAGCTGACTCTGTGCCCTGTGCCCTGCCTAACCCCCTTCCTGCAGTCTCTCCATGCATTCTCACAGGAGCACCCAGAGAGTTGTATTAACCCCTTCTTACAGAAGGGAAAGCCGAGGCCCGCAAAGGTCACCTGTCCAAGGACACACAGCTGTGAAGGGGTCCTGACTCTAGTTGGTCTGGTTCCAAAGCCCAGGTCGACCCTTAGGTTACGCAGTCTCGTCTAGCTGCGGCTTTCTAGTGAAAACTTACTGCCTACTTTACTGGCAATCTGACTGCATTTCCAAACTTGTTCTGCTTACCTAATTTCTCGATAAGAAGCATCGAGACTTGGAAAGCAATTGCATAGAATGGCTTTAGCCTTAAGCAAGCGAATACTCTTACAGTGCCAGACGCACGGAGACCTTGGGTAGGTGCTATGTGTTCTTACTGAAGGGCTCTGGAGAGAAACTGGCCTGCCCTTCTCCGGGGTTAATCAAACATTGTGAGTAGTAACAGCAATCTTTCCCCTCAAGGGCAGCTAAATTCTTGCTTCTTACAGAATAATTTTCAACTTCTACTGAAGGAAGAGGATAGCATTTCCCAACTTTGTTCTTAAAGTCTTTACAGGAAATGGTATTGTTGTAGGCAAGGACAAAGCTACAATGTGAAAACACGTAACAGACGTTATCTATTGACGTTGTAGGAGAGCCCTTTAGCATCATATCATTTTTGCTGATCTAGAGCAGCCAAAAGATCGGCCGCCTGGCTAAATATGCCCGCTGTGATTTGGGGATTGACCCCGACTCCAGTTTAAGCGAGGTGGCTAGGAACATCAAGGGACGGTGAGACTCTGTGAGTGCCTACTGTGTCTTTACCAGCGTCAGCTTCCGTCATCCGTATAATACCGTCTGTTCTGCTATAATGCTTCTGAAAATAGGAATTTGTTCCCACATGATCGATACATTTGAGCGTCATAAGGATTTTGCATTTGTGTGTGTTCGACTTCATCTGATTGACACAGGAAACTGCACGCTCCTGCATCAGGCCACATTGTCGCTGTTGTTTAGGCACTCAGTCGTGTCCAGCTCTTTTGCGACCCCACGGACTGTAGCCCCCCAGGCTCCTCTGCCCGCAGGATTTCCCAGGCAAGAATCCTGGAGTGGGTTGCCGTTTCCTTCTCCGGGGGATCTTCCTGACTCAGGGATGGAACCCGGGTCTCCTGAATTGGCAGGCAGATTCTTTACTGCTGAGCCACTGGGGAAGTATCCAGCCACACAGAGATGCATAAAAGGCAAACAGGGGCCCACCTTGAACATGTACCGCCTACCAACTAACCAGGTATGTTACAAGCCACCCCCATCAATGCCTGGTGTTACAACTTTCTACTCAATTTCAGATAACCCACCACCCGCCGCTTCACAATAACTCACAGCTGTAACGCGGCTAGCGTGCACTTCTGTAAACCTTTTTCAAGATAAAATGACACATTTATTATAGTGTTTACTCATTTTTTAACCATTTGATGTGTGAAGAAGTGCCATCATTCTTATTAGGTGCCTCTTTTTTTTATTATTTGTTACTGACATAAGCGTTGTGCTCCGAAGTCTGTTTCTCTTCCCCACAAGCTCTGTGGATTTATTGTATGATTTGGAATAGCATGATTCCTTTTAGAAACGCACATATGCCTTATAGCACAACTGACTTTAAGAAAGAATGGAGCAGATATTGTGCTTATTCCTTATTCCACACAGAAGAAAAAGAGAAGGTAAATGACTTACCCAAGGTCACCCGTGGCTGACGCCACGTTGGTCTAATTCCATCACCCCCTTACCTACTACTGTCTTTTCTCACCTCCCTTACCAGCTCTAAAAGGTCTCCAGGCACCTTGAAGTGGACAGTCATTGCAAACCAGTTTCAACACTATGAAAACAAAACTTTTCCAGAAAGATCTTATTTCAAGATAGTCCACACACCTATCTGGGTCCTCTGTGTATTTTTAAAATCAAATAGGTAGTCTCCTTTGTGCATACCAAATACGTCCCATTCTGCTCACAAGTTAATAAATTTTTCTCATTTGTGAGAGCTGCTGAATAGAGCAAGCGAATTGTTTTACCCAGTAGGCGGTAGCGCAGTAATGAAGCATCCTCGTGATTAAGCTGAGTTGGAGCTTCTTATCTTTCTCACTGAGTGGGAGGCACCGTTAGTAGTAAAAGTAATTACCTGTGTAGAACACGCTGATTGCATCAAGTACCTACTATATGCCTCTAAGACAGTCATCTCAATCTTAGAGCTTCTTAAGAGATCTTCATTTGATGTTAATTTCACACTTTTAGCAAAAGTACATTATTTTTGGAAAACGCCTTGTTAGCTGGACTAACTCATTTTTTAGACCTCTTAAAGGACTTCTCCTCCCCTGGTTATTCCTCATCAGCGGCCTTTCTCCCAAAATAGCAGTTCCAAAGAGCACACTGATCAAGGTTGGGAATGATAAGCTATGTAAATGTTAAAGGGTCTATTTGGCAAGAGTTGATTTCACGTGGGGGTTGAAAAACCTGTGCTTTCGTCTCTGAAGTCGCCAAGTCCATCATGTAAACCTGGTGGAACTCGCGGCGGTAATTCCTAAGAAATTGCCCATGCCAATATTGTTAAATGTTGTATTAGATGGTTTCACTGGACTTCAAATCCTGCTCTGATAGAAATATGAGAAACGGTGTGCTTGGTTGGATTGAGGCAAGACCAGAGATCTGACATGTAGCAGTGGTAACTCGGGAGAAAACTCAGCAAAGGAATTTCAGAGGCCAGAGCTCCTTGCAGTTCCAGCTGATGGGCAAAATGACTGCAGCCTGCTCCCTACCCTTCCATCTGTAAAACCAACAGCTCGGACATGTTTCCCACCCAAGTCCACATGGTGTATGGGCGCACAGCTGAATTCCTCAGTGCGCTTGCATTTATAGTGAGGAATGTGAGCAACAGTCTGGTAATTAACTGCACAGTAAGCCTTTGCGTTTGTCAGCCTGCCCCTAAATGCACTTACCAACATTATATCTACCCCAAATATCACCTTCCCTAGGCAAGTAGACATTCGTTGTAAGCCTGACACATGGTATTTAGGCTTGTAATTTAAATACGCCTGCAGAAAATTATTAGAAGCCTCACGTGTGTACTGGTTTGGTCCATTGACCAAGGTGGGTGACCTCTGTTCACTTTATCCACTTTCTTTTCATTGCTGCCCATATCAGAAAACCCAGAGAGGACCCTCAGTTGTGATACAAGTACCCGATAAAAAGAACAAACAGCTTCCAAAGTCAGAAGTTCAGGTTCAAATCCCGTTCCTGTCATGTTTCATTTGTGAGACATTGGGCGAATTACTTAACTGATTGGAAGAATCAGGTTCCTCATCTGTAAACTGGCCACAACGATAGTGCTTGCTTCATAAGATCGTTATGAGGATTAAGATCAAATGAAATAGTATGGAGTTTGGTTTCTTTTTCCTACTGGAAGGAATCATAAAAACCTCCAGAAAAAAAGAAAAAGCATCCAGTTTGCAGTTACTCTTTAGACGAAAGAATGGGGTGTTGTTTCAAGGTTTTTTAATAGCAACTTTTCTTGCCTACCTGAATTTTTCAACCATAAAGCATTTATTACCTTTTTTTACTTTTGTTTTTTAATGTTTTTTGATTTATCTCAGGTGAAATCGTAAGCTTTCCTTACTCTTATTTGTTCTTTAGGCTTCCCTGATTTAAACAAAGATTAATAAAATATTATTAAAATTAAGTAAGTGATATAGGTAAGGTGTTTATCATAATGCCTGCCATGGAATAAACAGTAATCAATGTGACCCTAAGTCATAACATCACCTGTAACTATGAAATCTGATGACCCAGGAGCAGGGGACGGTGGGATACAGAGCAGTTACTCTAAAGACATTCTGCTTCACTTCCAGCCCTGGGATCAAGCAGTAGCACTTGTATATTGGTAAAATTGCTTTTTGAAGAGTTGTACGAAACTAAGAATTATTTTTCTGTTGGAATAAAGAGTGTTTAAGTCAATTTGGACAATCAAATGGACTTTTAGGGGTTTTTTCTTTTCCACTGAGATTTTTACTATTTTGCATTAGTTATGCTGAGATGCAACCTAAAAATATGTCCTTAGCTAAAAGCTGAATGAGGTGTTGTCCACACAGAACCAATAATATCAAATTGGCTGGCTAAACTTCCAGGTTGGTTAATAAGGGGCATCCTGCTTAAAGGTGAGCATTTATGATCAAGATTGACTCAATTTCATGTTTAATTTTTAAAAACTTATTGGTCCTTTTCTTTGTTCTTATTTATTTATTCCTTTGTTCTCACTGATTCCTTCCTTTGTCTGCTTCCTTCCAGTATCTAATAAGCATCTCTTGTGTGTTTTAAAATCAGAAATCAAACTCAGTTCAAGCTCTTCTTAAGCAAATATCCTTAACTAAAACAAAAAGCAGGGCTTTTTGAACAAATATTTAGCTTTTGCTGAAGCAATTTATTGAGAGTATAAATTACTGATTTTTTTATACAATAAATAGTAATTACTATTTACTAGATTTTTAAGGCCAAATGAAAGCTATGTCACCCCTCTGGGTCTCTGCTTGCTTCCCTCTAAAATGGAATAAAAATTTCTACTTCATTATATATACGAGGAATTTAGCTCTGCACTCATTCCCGGTGGGTTGGCTGTGTGTATGTGTGTGTGTTAGTTACTTAGTCATGTCCAACTCTTTGCGACTCCATGCACCATAGACTGCCAGGCTCCGCTGTCCATGGAATTCTCCAGGTAGGAGAATTCCTTTTCCAGGGGTTGCCATTTCCTTTTCCAGGGGGTCTTCTTGACTCAGGGATTGAGCCTGGGTCTCTTGAATGACAGGTAGATTCTCTACCATCTGAGCCACCTGGGAAGCCCTGGTGGGTTAGCTAAGCGGTGACAATAGACACTTCACCATCGGTTACAACGTTTTCCTTCTCATGGAGAAGGTGAAATATGACTCAGGCTATCGGCAGAAGGACGAAGATACAACCGAGTGACACACAGGAGCAGCGTCTCGGTTCTTAAAGTAGGACTAAACCTGAGGGCTCCGCGCTGCCATCTGCCGAGCACTCGCTTTATGTCCTAGCCTCACGTCTGTGGGGTCGCACAGAGTCGGACGCGACCGAAGCGACTTAGCAGCAGCAGCAGCAGCCTCATGTCAAGAGGTCATGTACATTACGCGTTAGGTATCTCCGTACTATTCCCATTTTATAGATAAGGAAGAAGGCTTCTCTCAAAAAACAAAGTCCAGATGATCTTCCAAGTTAGCCAGTGGCGACTCCACGGGGTGTTTCCAAGGGATCTTTCAACTCCCCAGGCCAAACCCAACCCACCCGTGTCCTACTCGAGTGTAGAGCTTTCTCAATACAAATAATTGCTTACAAAGGTGGTTAGCTCACGCCGGTCCCTGGGCAGTCTCTGTAGCCGTTTATGAATTACCCATCCTATATCTTTGAGTGTGATTACTGAGTCTTTAGTTTGGACATTTGGCTCACTAGAATGTGAGCTTCTTGATGAAGCCCTCAGTTCAGTTCAGTTCAGTCACTCAGTCATGTCTGACTCTTTGCGACCCCATGAACCGCAGCACACCAGGCCTCCCTGTCCATCACCAACTCCTGGAGTTTACTCAATCTCATGTCCATCGAGTCGGTGATGCCATCCAACCATCTCATCCTCTGTCGTCCCCTTTTCCCCCCACCTTCAATCTTTCCCAGCAGCATGGTCTTTTCAAATGAGTCAGCTCTTCGCATCAGGTGGCCAAAGTATTGGAGTTTCAGCTTCAGCACCAGTACTTCCCATGAATATTCAGGACTGATTTCCTTTAGGATGGACTGGTTGGATCTCCTTGCAGTCCAAGGGACTCTCAAGAGTCTTCTCCCACACCACAGTTCCAAAGCATCAATTCTTCAGCACTCAGCTTTCTTCACAGTCCAACTCTCACATCCATACATGACCACTGGAAAAACCATAGCCTTGACTAGAGACCTTTGTTGGCAAAGTAATGTCCCTGCTTTTTAATATGAAGCCCTCAGTCTCCAGCTATTCACACACTTTTTAAAGGTCATCGATTGAGGTTTTAATTACATCATAGGTCTCCCTCCATCTGCTGAGTGTACAACCTAATTCGTAACATGCTTCTGACTTGTGTCTCTTACAAATGAAGATTTTGGAACAAAACTTAAACAAGGACCTGCAGTGCTCAATGAAGGTCTTGGAAGGGACATTCTCTTTTTCTTGTTTTCTTATATGTAGTTTATTGACTTCTTCTGGTTATTTAGTGGGAAATGTATAATAGTAGGTCTATTGATTCAACGATTGGCAGATCTTACTGACCGTAACATATTATTTTAGGATCGGCTTCATGTCCCCATCTCTTCTAGCTACATTAACCTGAGGACAGGTGAATCCCTTTGCCATTTGGCTTGGTGGAAGACTTTGCATCTACCATTTTGGAAAGAGGCTATTTTTGTAAGTTGTGGTCTATTAAGCTCCAAGAAAAGGAAGAAAATGCCTCTCTCTTCAGTCTTTTGCTCAACCTGTTCCCTCTGTCTGGAACCACCTTTTAGAATTCATCTGGACTCCATGCCCCTTGGAAGCGTTTTGCAGCCCCACCTCGTCGCGCCGAATCACGGTTTCGCCTCTTGTCTCGTTCGATCCGGGGGGGGGTTCTGCTTTCGGCCCATCACCTGTCTCTCTAATCCCCCTATTCTCTTCCCTGTTTCCTGTTGACGCTGAGCTTCCTAAGGGCAGGCACTGGGCCTTGCTGCTCTTTAGCCACTGAGTCGTGTCCTTCTCTTTGCAACCCCGTGGACTGTGTAGCCCACCAGTCCCCTCTGTCTGTGAGAGCCTCCCGGCAAGAATACTCGAGTGGGTTGCCATTTCCTACTCCAGGGATCTTCCTGACCCAGGGATCAAACCCATGTTTCCTCCAGTGGCAGGCAGATTCCTTACCACTGCGCCCCCAGGGAAGGCTACCGGGGCTTACTGTGATTCGTTTCAAGTTTTCATTGGGGACTTACTATGCTCCGGGCTCTGGATTGGACTGGGAATTTAGAAGTGAACAGGCCACATTTCTACCCTCATGGCTTTACAATCTGCTGGGCTGGACAGACCACAGAAAAGTGCAGTGACTAATTTTTCTGAGCCTGTGAAGGAAAAATTCAGGACCTGATAAGGCCTGTTTGTCTGTGTCCTTAAATCACTAGCAAAGAATTGGCATTAAGTGAGTGTTTGATTTGAATTGAATTGAGGATATCAATTTTAACCCTTCATCTTACTAGTGTTAACTCTCCAGTTTTAAGTGTCTTTGTTCTGTTGGGACTGACAACTTTGTCCCCAAAATGCAAAATGAATAACTAAATAAAATTTTTATAAAAGATTTCTACCTAAATGGAGATTTTGTGGCTTTCAGGTGCCTTTGAAATTCCCTTTCCTCGGGTGAATTCCCCCGGGCTCTGAGGCACGGCATTCTTTCAGAGTGTATTTATGCCCAGCAACATTTTAGCTTCCATCATTGAGGACCCTGGCCGAGGAAGAGTGTTCTGGAATTTCTGGGGCCCATGGACTCCATCCAAAATTCCACACTCAACTCGGAGACTCCCCAGCTGCCACTCACCTCGGTCAGAGTGTCCAGCTCTGCTTGTGCAATGCTGCCATCCGGCCCCCAGCCTCATCAGGAGGGCTGCGCTCCGAGGACAGCAGTTATGCGGTCTTGCATCCTCCGCCTGGCTTGGGAACGGCTTCTTGAAACTGCAGGTCACGGCGAGAGGGCTGTGGCCGCCAGGGAGAGAGCACGAAGCTTTCTGTGGCTCCACCACCCACTCTCCCTGGCCCTGGCACCCTGCAATCCGCTCTACTCCACGGGGATACCTTTTTAAACCTCCCCATTATGTTCAACAGCATGTCAGCTGAGAGTTCAGGCTTACAAGATCGTGTCCAATGGGCCAAAGTGTCTAAAATAAATGTTAGCTCATAAAACATATGCGGCACATCTATGGGGCCCAAGCAAAGCCCACACAGGAAAAAAAAAAATATTAAGTGAGCTTGTTTAACCCAGGAGTGACAGGTCTAGGAATGGGATTTAAAGGGGAAAAAAAGAGTTCTTTTAAATTCCAGGCAGGCAAGTAAGTTGAAAAGGAAATATAGGTTTTGCCCCATAATGGAAAGTGATGAATCCGGATTTTTTTCCCAGGGCTTGGAAAGTCAGTCTTCATAAGTCCGTTCATTTATTCAACAACCTTTATGGAATATGTGTTACATGCCAGCCACTATGCCTGGCATGGCACATAAATTTTTTTTTAACATTTTAACTATAAGTTTTATTTGAAATTTAAAGAAACATTGAAAATAAACTTTTTTTTAACCAGTCCTACCAAACACTTAAAACATAATTTGGGAATGTTAAACATTAATCTTTAATTCAAAATAATGATGTTCACAGACTACCTTTTGCTATTGGCCAATATGAAGTTTACTTACATCTAATA
This sequence comes from Cephalophus harveyi, assembly GCA_006410635.1. Classification (NCBI taxonomy): domain Eukaryota; kingdom Metazoa; phylum Chordata; class Mammalia; order Artiodactyla; family Bovidae; genus Cephalophus; species Cephalophus harveyi. The sequence continues at coordinate 144,758 of SJYT01005016.1, forward strand.
TTTTTTATAAGCTTAACCCTTACCTACCTACCGAAGTCGCTCAGTCGTGTCCGACTCTTTGCAACCCCACAGACTATAGCCTATCAGGCTCCTCCGTCCATGGGATTTTCTAGGCAAGAGTGCTGGAGTGGATTGCCATTTCCTTCTCCAGGGGATCTTGCTGACCCAGGAATCGAACCGAGTCTCCCGCATTGCAGGCAGACGCTTTACCATCTAAGCCACGAGAGAAGCCACAAGGATTAAGCTTAACCCTTAATCCTTCCTAAAACTCAGTGACTATGACTTAACTTCATAAGGTCAGCAAGTCTTTTATATAATACCCCGGATAACTTTTCAAATACAAAGCATTTATACCAGCAAGGAAATTATTAAAACATACATAAATTTTACTGAAGGGCTTGATTCAAAGGCTGTTTGTAAAAAGATAGATGCAGTTCCCCCTAGAAAGCACACATGCACACAAAACCAACTGAATGTAGACGCCACTACATTCTCTCACGGTTATGCTACGGGAGAACTGCAAGCTTATAAGTGTATTATGTACGAACTGAAAAAAATATATATATATATATTTTAAATTGTCCTTGAAGACACAGGAGTGGGATGTGCCTACGCTAAGGGACTGAAAGGCTTTGCCTTTAAAGAATGCACAACCCAGTTGAGGAACCTGAGATTAACCATTTAAACAAATATGATTTTTGGACAGAGACGAAAGCTATAAAGATATCACACCAGATCATAGGATGAAGGGTCATCTGCAAACTCTGTGATAAGGTGACGTTTAGATGAGTTGCAGAGAGTGAGAATAAGCTGTCTAGACACAGAGCAAGAAGGAAACCTCCTGGTCAATAGAGGCAGCAAGTGCCCGGGCAGGGCTGAGGAAGGTGGGCAACCCTAGGGCCACGCTGCCCTTGGTGGGATGACAGAGCTGGGATGTGGTCCCTGGAGGCAGGTGTGCTGCTGTTTGACACCAAACAAGGATTTCCTTCTAACCGACAGGACTCAGGCAGCCAGGTGCAGTCAAGAACCTGGCCTTGGCTTGGCATGGAGGGCACCTGGGTAAGACCAGGACTGCCACTTCCTTGGCTGCCCAGAGGAGTGGAAGCACCTGGCTTCCCAGGGACCCCAAGCCCACACACACAGGTACGCTTCAGGAGGCTTCCTCAGCATCTTAACTTGCAGCAGTTACCCTGACGTGGTTTGCAGAATAAACAAAGGCTTTGTTGAGCCTCTCTTTGAGGTGAGGAGTCACTAATGCCGTGTGAACACTCCTCAGCCTCCACGCAGCTCAGGTCCCGCTGCAGCCTCGGCCTGCTTTCTGTTGGCTGGTTTGTTTTAAACATGCAATGTTTCCATATAACAAAACACGCGTGCACGCTTCATACCATTTAATATTTAATTCAAATAGAATGCTTACTCTATCAAATAAAATGTTTACATGTGTGAATTTTTATATCCCCTTAGGGGAGTATTTTGGAAGACACGTGAATCCCTGATAGTATACAGTGGCATTTTAAATGGTAGATAAACTTCTTAACAATTTAATTGTAATGTGTTTATTTTAATGTGCAGTTTTCATATAAAATGAGGGCCAAATCAAACCAGCAATTTGGTAGCTATTATTGCCAGCTTTTCACTGTCAGTTTTGATATAAAATTTACTGTTTGAGTACATTTATTTAAGAACTGAGTTTATTTAAAGATAGAATAATAGTACAAGAGGTGTGTCTACAGTGGCAACACTGAGGAAGGCAGGGCAGAGATGCTGAGGTGTACTCGGCCCAGCCCACGGCGGGAAACTGTGTCATCTGGCGTCATCATGCGTCTTAAGTTCGTCTCCCTCCCAAGTTTTATCTGATGAGCAGAGCCACAGATTCAAGTTGCTTTGCTCGGAAAGTGACTTAAGTCATTTTAAAACATTTGCCTACTTCTGAAATCATCCATATTCTCATTTTATCATGATTTAAGCAACCCCATTCTTTGGATGATCCATCCATTCCCTTAACTTGAATTTCTGCAAAAGCAAAAACATCACAACTCCCTTTCCAGGAGGAGATGAGGCACTCTTCATGAGATTTCCAGCTAGTGTGGATAAAACCCTTCATTGCAGTGTAGCTGACGTTCAGAGAGTATGCTGAAGCATGGTGCTTCTGTTGGTTCACCAGGGGAGCGCCTTTTGACGTCAATTCTAATTCTATGTGGAGGGACCTTAATAGAACTGGAAGCCAAACTAGTTATCCTTCTCACTGTGTTGATGTGTAAACTGAGTCAAGAAAACATCACCTGAGATTTCAGCCAGAATTCAAAACCAGGACTCACTCCCCACGTTAGCTCCAGCTACCAGATGGCATGTCGTCTGTTAGTGCCTCTCTGTTAGCTGCTGATTCTGATCTGTTTGACAGAGAAAGTGTGATTTAAAGAATGCACAACCCAGTTGAGGAACCTGAGATTAACCATTTAAACAAATATGATTTTTGGACAGAGACGAAAGCTATAAAGATATCACACCAGATCATAGGATGAAGGGTCATCTGCAAACTCTGTGATAAGGTGACGTTTAGATGAGTTGCAGAGAGTGAGAATAAGCTGTCTAGACACAGAGCAAGAAGGAAACCTCCTGGTCAATAGAGGCAGCAAGTGCCCGGGCAGGGCTGAGGAAGGTGGGCAACCCTAGGGCCACGCTGCCCTTGGTGGGATGACAGAGCTGGGATGTGGTCCCTGGAGGCAGGTGTGCTGCTGTTTGACACCAAACAAGGATTTCCTTCTAACCGACAGGACTCAGGCAGCCAGGTGCAGTCAAGAACCTGGCCTTGGCTTGGCATGGAGGGCACCTGGGTAAGACCAGGACTGCCACTTCCTTGGCTGCCCAGAGGAGTGGAAGCACCTGGCTTCCCAGGGACCCCAAGCCCACACACACAGGTACGCTTCAGGAGGCTTCCTCAGCATCTTAACTTGCAGCAGTTACCCTGACGTGGTTTGCAGAATAAACAAAGGCTTTGTTGAGCCTCTCTTTGAGGTGAGGAGTCACTAATGCCGTGTGAACACTCCTCAGCCTCCACGCAGCTCAGGTCCCGCTGCAGCCTCGGCCTGCTTTCTGTTGGCTGGTTTGTTTTAAACATGCAATGTTTCCATATAACAAAACACGCGTGCACGCTTCATACCATTTAATATTTAATTCAAATAGAATGCTTACTCTATCAAATAAAATGTTTACATGTGTGAATTTTTATATCCCCTTAGGGGAGTATTTTGGAAGACACGTGAATCCCTGATAGTATACAGTGGCATTTTAAATGGTAGATAAACTTCTTAACAATTTAATTGTAATGTGTTTATTTTAATGTGCAGTTTTCATATAAAATGAGGGCCAAATCAAACCAGCAATTTGGTAGCTATTATTGCCAGCTTTTCACTGTCAGTTTTGATATAAAATTTACTGTTTGAGTACATTTATTTAAGAACTGAGTTTATTTAAAGATAGAATAATAGTACAAGAGGTGTGTCTACAGTGGCAACACTGAGGAAGGCAGGGCAGAGATGCTGAGGTGTACTCGGCCCAGCCCACGGCGGGAAACTGTGTCATCTGGCGTCATCATGCGTCTTAAGTTCGTCTCCCTCCCAAGTTTTATCTGATGAGCAGAGCCACAGATTCAAGTTGCTTTGCTCGGAAAGTGACTTAAGTCATTTTAAAACATTTGCCTACTTCTGAAATCATCCATATTCTCATTTTATCATGATTTAAGCAACCCCATTCTTTGGATGATCCATCCATTCCCTTAACTTGAATTTCTGCAAAAGCAAAAACATCACAACTCCCTTTCCAGGAGGAGATGAGGCACTCTTCATGAGATTTCCAGCTAGTGTGGATAAAACCCTTCATTGCAGTGTAGCTGACGTTCAGAGAGTATGCTGAAGCATGGTGCTTCTGTTGGTTCACCAGGGGAGCGCCTTTTGACGTCAATTCTAATTCTATGTGGAGGGACCTTAATAGAACTGGAAGCCAAACTAGTTATCCTTCTCACTGTGTTGATGTGTAAACTGAGTCAAGAAAACATCACCTGAGATTTCAGCCAGAATTCAAAACCAGGACTCACTCCCCACGTTAGCTCCAGCTACCAGATGGCATGTCGTCTGTTAGTGCCTCTCTGTTAGCTGCTGATTCTGATCTGTTTGACAGAGAAAGTGTGCGGTTGCTAGTCTCTTTCTCCCTCAAGACGGCCCAACACACAAGGCATATCCCCAGGAGGACAGACGCTAACCACAGGGAAAAGGAAACTCTGTTCCCCTGTAGGAACAGAGGATCATGTGCTATGTCGTTCATTCCTCCTGGAAAACTTTTTTTTAAATATTTCTCTCCTTGTGGTAATTTGTATATCGCTGTATTTTAAAAACATCATCATTAAGTCCTAAGGGCAAAATAAAATGCTCCATGACAACAGAATGGGGAAGAGATCTGAGAAGTAGGAGTGAAAATATGCTGGGGGAGTAAAGCTGATGAAAAAGTGTCTTAGCTCTTTCATTTTGGACAGTCTACTATCAAGAAAGAACTTCATGCCCTTATAGGTTAGACCCGTGCTGTGCTTAGCCGCTCAGTCGTGTCCAACTCTTTGCAGTCCCATGGTCTGTAGCCCACCAGGCTCCTCTGTCCATGGGATTCTCCAGGCAAGAATACTGGAGTGGGTTGCCAGGCCCTCCTCCAGGGGCTCTTTCCAACCCCGGGATCGAACCCAGGTCTCCTGCATTGCAGGTGGATTATTAACCATCTGAGCCACCAGGGAAGCCTATAGTTTAGACCAGGGTTTGGCAAGCTTTTTCATAGAGAGTTAGATAGTATCCAATTTGGGCTTTGCAGGTCTTACAGCCTTTGTAGCAGTTCAGTTCAGTCGCTCAGTCGTGTCTGACTCTTTGCCACCCCATGAATCGCAGCACGCCAGGCCTCCCTGTCCATCACCAACTCCTGGAATTCACTCAAACTCATGTCCATCAAGTTGGTGAAACCATCCAGCCATCTCATCCTCGGTTGTCCCCTTCTCCTCCTGCCCCCAATCCCTCGCAGCATCAGAGTCTTTTCCAATGAGTCAACTCTTCGCTTGAGGTGGCCAAAGTACTGGAGTTTCAGCTTTAGCATCATTCCTTCCAAAGAAATCTCAGGGTTGATCTCCTTCAGAATGGACTGGTTGGATCTCCTTGCAGTCCAAGGGACTCTCAAGAGTCTTCTCCAACACCACAGTTCAAAGCATCAATTCTTTGGCGCTCAGCCTTCTTCACAGTCCAACTCTCACATCCATACATGACCACAGGAAAAACCATAGCCTAGACTAGACAGACCTTGGTTGGCAAAGTAATGTCTCTGCTTTTGAATATGCTGTCTAGGTTGGTCATAACTTTCCTTCCAAGGAGTAAGCGTCTTCTCATTTCATGGCTGCAGTCACCATCAGCAGTGATTTTGGAGCCCAAAAAAATAAAGTCTGACACTGTTTCCACTGTTTCCCCATCTATTTCCCATGAAGTGAAAGGACCAGACGCCATGGTCTTCGCGTTCTGACTGTTGAGCTTTAGGCCAGCTTTTTCACTCTCATAGAGAGTAGTATCTAATTTTGGCTTTGCGGGTCTTATGGCCTTTGTAGCAGTTAGTCAACGGGAAAGCAGCTATAGACTATGTAAACAAATGGCTGCGGCCGTTTTTCCATAAAACTTTATTTATAAAACAAGTCGAGGGCCAGATTTGGTCCTTGGTCCCTAAGCTATTCAATATAAGAGCCTGACCCTTGGAATCACACAAACCTGGGCAGGTCAGGGCTCTGATTCCCCCACCGATAGGAACCTGGCCGTCTTACTGCGCCGCTCAGGTCTTCAGGCTCTACTTTTGTAAACGGCAAACAAGTACAGCCCCTCCAGCAGGTTATTGGGAGAATCCGGTGAGTACCGCTCAGAGCAGCAGGACCTGGCGCGGAAGAGCCATCCCGTGCCGGATGCTCCTGCTGCCGTGTTCCTGGGGTGGTGGGGAAAGACTTGCTCGTTCCGCGCCCTGAGGTCCCCTGGCCTGGAGAAGGGAGAGCGGCCCGGCCTCAGCCTGGCCTCTGCCGGAGGCCGTCCTGCGCGCCCGCCTCTCCCCGCGTCGGCATCCTGCAGCGCGGCGCCTCTCCCCCGTCTGCATCCTGCATCGCGGCGCCCCTGCCGGCAGGCGGGTCCCGCGGGCCCCTTCCTCCCCAGCGGGCTCCGTCGCCCTGCAGAGGTACCTGGAGCTCTTTCACGCCTCAGAACAGGCGCGCGCGGTTTCCTCCTCCCAAGAACGCGAGCCGCCCAGCCCTTCTCTAGACCGGCTCCTGCCTTCAGGCGCTCCCTTCTGTGTGCCTCCCTCAGAGCCGCTCCCACTCCTCGCCTACCAATAACCCTTTCTTTCACAGCTCATAGCAAAATTAGTCAGGGACAGACCGCGCCTGTCTTACAACTGGATCATGGTGTCTCGTACCGTGTTCTGGCACATACAGACATTCCAAAAGCACATATAAATAAAGAATAAATGATTCAAAGATGATGGTGGTGATTATTAATATTTTATTATCACCATCATGAGTAGCACTGAACGCATAGGATCCCACACAGAGTTCACAAGTTTTCAACTCTCTTCAACCTACTTTATGACTTTAACCGGATCTATGCACCACCTGAATTAATTTTTTTTTTTTTATGCGGGTCTTATGGCCTTTGTAGCAGTTAGTCAACGGGAAAGCAGCTATAGACTATGTAAACAAATGGCTGCGGCCGTTTTTCCATAAAACTTTATTTATAAAACAAGTCGAGGGCCAGATTTGGTCCTTGGTCCCTAAGCTATTCAATATAAGAGCCTGACCCTTGGAATCACACAAACCTGGGCAGGTCAGGGCTCTGATTCCCCCACCGATAGGAACCTGGCCGTCTTACTGCGCCGCTCAGGTCTTCAGGCTCTACTTTTGTAAACGGCAAACAAGTACAGCCCCTCCAGCAGGTTATTGGGAGAATCCGGTGAGTACCGCTCAGAGCAGCAGGACCTGGCGCGGAAGAGCCATCCCGTGCCGGATGCTCCTGCTGCCGTGTTCCTGGGGTGGTGGGGAAAGACTTGCTCGTTCCGCGCCCTGAGGTCCCCTGGCCTGGAGAAGGGAGAGCGGCCCGGCCTCAGCCTGGCCTCTGCCGGAGGCCGTCCTGCGCGCCCGCCTCTCCCCGCGTCGGCATCCTGCAGCGCGGCGCCTCTCCCCCGTCTGCATCCTGCATCGCGGCGCCCCTGCCGGCAGGCGGGTCCCGCGGGCCCCTTCCTCCCCAGCGGGCTCCGTCGCCCTGCAGAGGTACCTGGAGCTCTTTCACGCCTCAGAACAGGCGCGCGCGGTTTCCTCCTCCCAAGAACGCGAGCCGCCCAGCCCTTCTCTAGACCGGCTCCTGCCTTCAGGCGCTCCCTTCTGTGTGCCTCCCTCAGAGCCGCTCCCACTCCTCGCCTACCAATAACCCTTTCTTTCACAGCTCATAGCAAAATTAGTCAGGGACAGACCGCGCCTGTCTTACAACTGGATCATGGTGTCTCGTACCGTGTTCTGGCACATACAGACATTCCAAAAGCACATATAAATAAAGAATAAATGATTCAAAGATGATGGTGGTGATTATTAATATTTTATTATCACCATCATGAGTAGCACTGAACGCATAGGATCCCACACAGAGTTCACAAGTTTTCAACTCTCTTCAACCTACTTTATGACTTTAACCGGATCTATGCACCACCTGAATTAATTTTTTTTTTTTTTGGTAAATAAATTTTGATTGGAACACAGCCATGCCCATTCATTACTGTCTTCACTAAGGATGCCGTCACACTGCAAGGACAGAAGTAAGTAGTTGAGTAGAGACTGGCTGGCTCACAGATTGAAAAATATTTACTATTTGGCTCTTTACAGAAAACATTTGCTGACTCCCGTACTCAGCAATAAAAGTCACTGAACTTCTTGTTTCATGTGCTAGTTATGTTTTTATCTCCATTCTCTTTATAAGCAGTTTTATCACTATTCAGGTTGCGTATATGCTTGCCAGGGACCCCCTAAGATCGCCCGGCTTGTGACTCCGGGCCTGCGCTTTGGGAGTCGTCGCCGTGACAGTGCTGAGTCTCGCCTGGACTCCGCGCCTGGGTGAAGGTCCTCTGTGTGGTTCCAGACTTGCCGCAGGACAGTTTTCACCTAGGAGATCCTTCTAGTGCAACTCCCATTTTGCACGAGCATGTTCACGGGCTTTCTCCCCCAGCGCTATGCGTCTGCCAGCATCCTCTTTCTGACGCTGCGCACGAGCCGGCTGAGAGCTTGACATGTACACCTGCATCGTGGATGTCATTATAACAGGCGTCAGAAATGCTGCTCTCCCAGCACCCAGACTCTTGACAAGATAGATGAAACTACAGCTCTCTGTACCTGACTTCCAGAAATCAGGGCTGCCAGCTTTTTCTCGTGTTATGAATAGCCAGTGGCTGTTCTGTTAGATATCTCTTTGTCAGGAAAATTCTGCCTTCCAGAGTTTTCCCCAGATTTACATATTGCATTATGAAATCTCTTGTAGAGAATGCACAGGAATTTGCAGACATCTCTTTATTTTTGTTTTTCGATGAAAGTCGTTTGTGTTATCAAGACCTCAAAGGAAAAGGTGTCAGCTGGGCTTCTTCCAGTTGCAGTGGGCAGAAAAATGCAACTCCAAATGGCTTAAATAATTGGACAGCTTACTGGCTTGTATGTCAAAAGGCCAGGATACCTGCCTTTAGGTATTGCTAGTTCCAGGCCTCATATTACACTGCAAACGCTCGGCTCCCTCTGGATATTTCTGAGGTCCGCCTCTGCAGTGTTGCCTCCATATTGGGGCGGTCCCTCTCCGCATGGTGACCAGGTGGCCCCCAGCAGCTCCACCTTCCTCGCCCCCCGGGACTAAGTCTAGCTTCAAGATCTGGCCTCCCTTAGAAGCTTCAGCCAATATCCTGTGGCATCAGGTTGAGGGTGCTGGTGTCAGACCTAACCAACCACTTTTGTCAGATAAACAGGCTGCTCCGATAAGTCAGGTCTAGACCATGTCATCCCTGGCGATGCAGGGGAGCTTCCAGCCCCTGCAGAATTCCGCAGGCTCAGAGTGGGGATCGTGAAACAAGATCAGAAGCAGAATTAAGGGATGGCATAGAAAACAGCAACAGTAAGTCTTTACCATATAAAAAGCTAGTTTTCTCTCCAACTCTCGATTTTCCACTTTGCTGCTACTTCAGGGTTTCTCGACCTGGGCGCTGTTGACATTTGAGGCCAAAGCCTGCACTGTGGGGTCTCTCCTGAGCAGTGTAAAATCGTCAGCAACATCCCTGGCCTCCCTCGGCTAGGTCTCCCCTGCTGAGTTATTAAGTAGCTTGTCCAAGATCGCATAGCAAGAATGCGCCAAAATTCCAGGGATTCAAGCCTGGAAGTTCAGTAGTGTTTCCCTCTCCCCCGACCCCAAGTTGTGACAATCAGAGATGTCCCCTGGGAGCCAAAACGCCCCCAGGGTGAGAATCACCATGTGCTGGGTATCCTGTGAGAACAGTGAGCCGAGGGCGATGACTTCATCCCCCGGGGAAAAGGCATGAAAGGGGAGAGCAGTGTCTAGGGCTCTGATGGACAGACTTCCAGCGGAGGATTCAGTCTTCACTTCTTGCACTTTATCCAGGTAAGCGTGGGGAAGGTTTTCAGAACTGAGTGATCCACCCACACCTAGCCACGGAAGCAAACTCAGGCTGTGTGGTCCAGGGTTTAAGTGTGCTGGGGTCATGTAGTTCCAGGTTTGAATCCCAGTTTTGGCGCATTCTTGGTCTGGACCTTGGGCAAGTTGCTTAATATCTCAAGAGTCTGGAGTTTTCTTACCTCTGTAGAACAATTGGGAGTTAATTATTGTTCATTCGCTAAGTTGTGTCCGACTCTTTGTGACCCCGTGGATTGCAGCACCCCAGGCTTCCCTGTCCTTCACTATCTCCTGGAGTTTGCTCCAATTCATGTCCATTGAATCGATGATGCCTTCCAATCATCTCATGCTCTGTCACCCTGTTCTCCTCCTGCCCTTAATCTTCCCCAGCATCAGGGTGTTTTCCAGTGAATCCACTCTTGGCACCAGGTGGCCAAAGTATTGGAGCTTCAGCTTCAACATCAGTCATTCCAAAAGGTATTCAGGGTTGATTTCCCTTAGGATTGACTGGTTTGATCTCCTTGCTGGAGAAGATTAGGAATGGCAAACCATTTCCGTATTCTCGCCTGGAGAACCTCATAAACAGTAAGGGAGTCAATATGAGACTTAAACAGTAACGGCAATTTAAGTGGTAATTAAACAGACAGTGAAGGACACTAGAGGCGGGCTTGAGGTGGTCATTCGACACACAGGAGCTTTAACTATTTGTGTCGTCGTGATTATCAGCATTGCCTTCATCGTTCAATCCAGGTTTGCTCTGCTAACCTTGACACTATGACCTGGGGGCGGGGGAAGCCGTGTGGCCCTCCTGTGGGCAGCTGTCCCGTGCCATGCGTAGTGGCATTCTCAGGCTCAGCACACCAGATGCTCGCCCAGCCTCCCACTGTCAACCAAAAATCTTCCCAGACGTTGCCCAGAGTGCCCATGGCCGAGATCCATTGATTTAAGCCCCTTCAGCTGACCATCTGGGGCAGTAACAGTTCTCTTGCTACGCTTGGTTCCCCCTAAAACTGGTCCCATCCTTTTCCCAATAGAAATAAGGGGGCGCTGCCCAACCTGACCAAGAAGAAGGTGGAGGCATCTGGACCAGGACCTGGTATAATACCCACATGTCTGTGAGCAGCTCCAGTGTCCTGAGCAAGCAGAAACTCAGAGAGCCTTCATCTCCCTGCAGAAATGCTGTCTCAAGCCTCCCAGGTCACTTGGGCTATTTCCAGTGTCCATCTGGCCCAAGAGATCCGTGCGGTGTAGCCAGTTACTTGCTTAAAATGTGTCCTAATGTCTGGTTACCAGATGGAAAATCGTGGCTCTCAAGCTTGGCCTGCACGTTGCAATGAAAACGCTTGTTAGATTTAATGAAAAACATAGACCAGACCTTGCTTTGTAGGTGCACGTGCGTCGACATGCAGAAATGAGACTGCTGATGATGTGAAGGTGTGCCGTGAGAACCCTTCATAGTCCCGTGTTCGCCTGACATTGCTGTTCCTGGGAATCGGTGGGAAGTTACGTCAGATTTAGAGTCTGGTAAACTCGGCTTCCAGCATCATCCATTCAGAACCAGCAGAACATTGTGGTTAGGAGCAGAGACTCTGCAGTCAGACAAGCCAGAATAGCTACGGACTAGCTATGTGTGCCTGGCACAAAGTCAGCGCTTAATAAACGCTGGTTGACTGTTGAACATCACTCAGATTCAGCTCACTCATCTGCAAAATAGAGTAAAATCTGCTTTTAAGGCAATAAATTAGATAATCTTTGTCAAACATTTAACACAGGAAATGCTCAAAAAAACATAGCTACCACATATAATGAATTTACAGGATTCTGAGCCATTTTACCCATTCTCATTTATTCAACTAATATTTATTGAGTGCTTGCTTTGTGCCTTGTGTTAGCAATTAGTAATCCAGGAACTAAAGAAGACAAAGATGAGCGGCCGCATGCCACTTTCAAGTTAATGAACTCCTAAGTGTGTCACGTGCGGGAAAGAAAGTCCTTTTTATCCTGTTTGAGTCCAGCATGTGACGGATCTCCACAAAACTCAATTGTCTCCAATTATTTAACCTCCTCAAAAATTAGGTAGACATTCTGGAGAGAATTTCCTTCTCAATTCCTGCCACATCGCCACAGTATTCAATAATACTTTTTAATTTCCCAAAGAAGTGAAGTTTCCAGGCAAGGCACTGACAAGTAAGTTTAATGGAATTTATTGCAGGCTTATTCTCCATCTGTCCCAAGAGGCTCTTGATTTATTTGGTTTACCCTATAGCATAAGAACATGAGTTAAGATATATGAGGAATGCAGTTTTGAGGCCAGGGTTGTGGTTTTTTTGTGTCCTTGGATAACTAAAATCCCCTTTTCGGGCATATTTACTTACTGTTATGTCTTAGCATGATTTAACTGCCAATGAGTCTCCGCCTGTGTGCCTGGACCGCCTCCAATGCCATCTCGTACTTGTACAAATAATTCTAGTCTTGGGGGGGAAATGCATGGCAAGCCCATCTCCAAGGAGTCTGAGAAGGGATGAAATGCTGCCCCTGGACTCAGCACCAGCTGGAAGAGAGAGGACTCAAGGGCAACACGCAGGCCCTTCGAGGGAGGGCAAGGTGTGAATGGCGTAACTGCTTTCCTCAAAGGTGAGTTTTCCGTAGGAGCTGGTCTTGAGTGTCTCAGCTCCTGATTTAATCATTTAAGAAATCGTAATCAGTGTTAGCGTCTTCATCGGTGCTGTTGTTTACCTGCTCAGTTTTGTCCGACTCTTTTGTGACCCCATGGACTGTAGCCCACCGGGCTCTTCTGTCCATGGGATTCTCCAGGCAAGAATACTGGGGTGGGTTGCCATGCCCTCCTCCAGGGGACCTTCCCGACTCAGGCATCAAACCCACGTCTCTTGCTTGGCAGGCGAGTTCTTCACTGTTGAGGCCCCCCGGGAAGCCCATGATCGTCACCACCCACCGTCTATGGAGAGCCTTGACTTTTGCAATTCTCTCGTCTTGAATCATCCACCCACTTCCTCGTTCCAGCTCTCCAAGTTCCAGCTCGGTCTTGATCTCTAGCAGGAAGCCTTTCCTAATCTTCTACATCTGAACTAAAAAATGTGCCCCTTCGGATCACGTGGTGTCACGGCCTCGTGGTCTCATCCCCTGCACCGCACCCTTTAACACCTGAAGGCACCGTGTGTAGCTTCAGTCCACACGTTTATTGTTATTTCCATGGCTCGTCTGTAAAGGCCGTGACAGCAGACATCTCTCTGTGAGAACAGAGCGGGGACACAGAGGGAGCCCACTCGGTATTTGCCAAGTGAATGAACACTCAGTGCGTGGCGTGGAAATTTAGTGATGGAAATGCAGCTCACAGCCGCCTCTCAAGCACATGTTGTTACTCACTCTGGAGATCAGGTGCCTTGCTTGGGATCTCACAGACGGTAAAAGATAAAGCTCTGGTTCACACTCCAATCCTGGGGGCAGTCCTCTACACACTTTCGCAGCCTGCCTCGGGTGCCTCCCCCACCTCACTTCAAACAGCCAAGCCCCCCCACCACCCGCACTCCTGCTTTCCAGGTCACGGCCGGAGTTCTGACCCACCTGTCCAGTCTACAGAAGTCTGAACCCCGTGCTGACTGTGACTTTCCTTGCCCGATTAGCATCAGGGCTCACACTGCACTAAATGGTTAAAAAAAAAAGTCCATGTCATTAAACTCTTCAATTATGGAGTCACTTTGCTATTGGGAAATTCTACCGCAGGCTAATGCTCTTTGGCAGGTTTCTGTGTGAGCAGGAAGCCTGTGTGGAGAAGGTATACACACAGAGAGAGCAAGGGGGCACCTGTTTGCCTTCAGCCTCTGTCAGCCGGGATCCACGGTCTGTTTGTGTCCACGTTCCCAGGGGTGACAGTGGTGGTTTCCCCAAAAGGTCCAGCCCCCCAACCTTCTGTGCCTGCTCCAGACCCGTCCCTAGCCTTGTCTCTTCTCTCCTTGTACCTTCTAAATGAAATCACATTCCACTGCCATTTCTTGTATAACCTCTGGACAAAAGACTCTTCCACACACACCTTGCTTAAGGCAGAGTAATTGGAGCAGAGAGCGCTGCTGGCCAAGAGCCACTGGCTAATTGCTTTATGCCCAACTCCCCTTGCCCAAGGCACACCCAGGATTGACAAATCCATGGCTGTTTCCCAATTTTTTGAGGTTCCTGAACCAATTGGTGCAATATTAGTTGGGGGCGGACAAGGAGGGCAATGCTCCCCTACAGCCATTGGCAGCTTTTACCTCGTCTATTTAATCTCCCGTTATTGTGATCCTGGATATCTGTTTTTTTAATTTCCTGTAATTCAGCAAGGAATGTTGTTGTTCTCTTCCTTAAGGACATCTGTGGTCTCTGCTTTTTCATGTTCCAGAAATCCTAACAGAGATGTTTTGTCAGTGACAGGATATTTCATTAGAAATCCAGAGATCCCCATTAACTTGACTTATTTTCATCGCTCTGACCAACTTTTAGGTTAATAATTCATGATAGTTAATAACCTATTCAGATCATTCCCAAAATTATTGATTTAATAATATTTGGTCATTAATAATGAAAAAAGGAGGGGGATGATTTTTCTTATCACTTACCTCAATTTATTCCTTACTGCCTTGCAAATATCGGGGAGAGCCAATGTTCTTTAGGACTTTTAATTCCTCATCATTCTCCTTGGTAGAAACCAGGAAAATGTTCTGCATTTTAAAATATCTGTATTCTTGATGTTCAAAGTCTACAATTAAGGCAGATCTTTCATTTAACCCAATCTCTCCATTCTTGTGTTTTAAACTTTCTGAGAGTTTGTGGAAACCACAGATCTCACCGCAAGAGGTTCAATACCACAGCTCAGTTGACTTTCTTTCTCTTCTTTATTATCTTCTGCTGAATCATATTGTAATCATCTCTCTTTTTTCAGTTTGTTTTTGCTAATATACTTTGTAATTTGATACAGAGTTGAGCTTCAATTTGTTCTGGCAATATGAAGTTTCAAATAGTTTTCCCATTGAATTTCCTGTAGAGGTCATATCTGTGATGAGATTCAAGTATTTCATCTTACATGAAAAAATAAAAGTCAAATGTGTGAACCAGATATATGAATATTGATTACTATTTTGAAGCTATTACCATTTTATTTTCAGTTTTAAAATGGCCTCTTTTAGAGCCTCATTAGAAAGTTGCCCTCATTGTTAGAATATCCCCATGAAGGCATCTTTTGCAACAATAAATAAATCTTTTGGCTGCTTTCCAAGACGAATCTACTTTATCCCAAATTCTATTCAATACCTAATGGTGTTATGGCGACTTTCCAGAAACTAACCTTCCAGGCAATGAGAAATTTCCCTCAAGAATTGCATTTTGATGGGAAATGATTTCCTATATTAGATAAATAATGGACAATATGTGTTCAGCTTTAGCTCAAGAAACATCATCAGAATTCCCCTACCTGAGGCTCTCTCTGAAACTGGCCAAAACAGCTGTGTGAGAGGTGACTCAGGGGAAGGGGACAGTCGTTACGTCTGCTGGCGATGCCAAAGCGACGGGATGCTTGGAAACGTTCCAGCAACTAACGCTCTTTTTCGCTTTTGTCATGGAGACACAGCTTGATTTAAAAAGAACGAAAAGGAAGCAGTGAAGAAAGAAGGAAGACAGGAAGGGAGGGAGGTGCTAAGGGAGGAAGGAAGGAATAAACGAAACCGCTGTCCTGAAACCGTGAATAGCGATTGGTATCCCTGGCAGCAGAAACCACCTGTGTGAAACTAGAGGGATGCTTACACTTTCCTAACCGAAACATGTTTGGGCCAGCGCTGGCGTTTTTAAACCTTGGCTCATGGGAGCTAATAACCTGTTCAGATCAGCCCCTTACTTCATAAGGGGACCTCCGCCCCAGTCGGTGTTAATCAATCTGTTAAAATGTCATTATGCTGGAATGAAGAATACCTCTTGGGTTTTGCTTTGAACAGCTCATATATTTTAGGATAGAATATTGTTTTTCAAATTGTGGATCAAGGTCAATCAGTGGAATCAATATTGTGGGTTAAAAAAAATAGAATACATCTGAGTATCTTTCATATAGCAAGGGAAATGCTATTTTTTAAATAGCTATTTATTTGTACATATAAACATATGCGTACTGGCCCATAACCTCAAATGTGCTTCTTATGGTGAGTCAAGTACAAAAGAAGTTCAAAGCCCTGGTGTAGAAGATCTAATTTCCTGTATTTAAGAGTAGAAAAAGTAACCTAAAAACAAACTATTGTCCAAGAATTATACCTCCCGAGTGTATTGAGAAACATAATTCTTTTGTTGGTTTGATTTGTCTGTGTCTCAGCAAAGCTGGTATCTTTGGATGCTGCCTCTTTACGCAGCACACAGGAGAGCCTCCAAGGCTGTGTCACTAAAAACAAAACGAAAAGACCCTCTGCGGTGTGCCTAGGGGACCGCGCGCAGATGCATCTTTCACAGAATTAAAATGTGCCGAGTGCCTCGTACATATCTGTACACTGATTGCTTTTATAGAGAAAAGACATTGCGTCATACAGAAACAAAGAAGAAACTGTTTGGGGAAAACATTGTGTTCAATTTGTAGAAAAAGCAGAGTGAGTCGCCCTGGCTTTTGAAACAGGGATGGAATTGTCAAATAACTTGAATTAGCAGTGCACCTCCTAACTTAGTGTCAACTAACTTGAATTAGCAGCGCACCTCCTAAGTTAGTTAAGAATCATCTCACTTCATTCTGCTGCTGCTAATTCCAGGCCCATAGGGAGACTGACCCGACTCCAGGAAATGTGATGAAGCCTTGCCCCTTACCTCTTCACAGTCAGGCTGAATATTTGCTGTTTGTGTGAAGTAGCTCCTCTCCGTAGCACGGCCTTTTGGGTTCGTAGCAGGCCTGTGATGAGTCTTGCTCTTGCCACCTAGATTTTAATATTCATTGTTAACTTGAGGAGCTGACACGGATGGGACAAGATTTCATTATGAGCCTCTTTGAACTTACACCAGGTAGAGGAGTGGAGAAATAGATTTCACCCAAGAACATTTTTAATGTTGTGTCAGAGCCCAATTGATCTGATGGACTTTTAATCACTTCGCTGATAATAAGGAAGACCATGACTTAGACCTGTTTCAGCTGGTGTGGAAAGGTTGATGGCAATTTGCATGGTCTGATAAGGTCTGAAGTGGGAGGAAATGGACTTCTGAGTTCAGAGATCTCACCCTACAGAGGTGCCCTGAGCCAGCGCTCTCTTCTGGGTGTGTTGACCACTGAGCACATGTGCGGTTCCTTCTCCATGTCTCAGCTCATCTGAACGCCTTGCGAAGTTATGACCCCTCAGGAGGGCAGTGAGGAGCCAGGAGGCTGGACGCACACCCAGTTACTGGAGGGCTGGGAGAAAGGAGCGATGGGGAGAGAGAGGAAGAGAGTTTCCCCACTGTTACAGACCACTTAGTCTGCAAAGAGCACCGCACGCGATCTGCAGAAAGTACTTTTCACTTGCACTTTAAGCAAATGGGAGGTTTAGTGGGACATTATCACCTGGAGTGCCCAGTAATGGGTAATAGAGTAGGGAAAGGGGCTGTGCACTGCTGATTAATATTTACCAAAGTCTTTGTGTATTTTTTTTTTTTTTCGCAAACGTTAACGATGCGGCAGATCGAGTTGAACAAAAAGGACACTGTGGATTGAAATATGGTATTGTGCCCATCAAATCCTGCCTTCTCTCTGCTTGGCTTATGATGAATACCATTCTTTAATAGCAGACTGGTGTTCGTGAAGAACTTATTACAGAGGCTAAGAGGAAGCCAGGAATGAAGAAATGCCCGACTGGCAGCGATCAATCACCTCCTTTTAAAGATGAACTGATCCTTCTTTTTTAAAGTAACAGTTCATAGGAAGGTCTCAAACACAGATATGCAAAGCGTCAGAGCAATTCCAGTTGCCGGGCCCTATTAGCGTTTCCATGCCTGTTTCGGGTGAGGCTGAATCCCACCCTTCCCAGCAGAGACTCCTTCAAGGAGGGGGAAGCCCAGGCTCCTCCCCAGGGAAGGGCTCCTATTAAACAAAGGTTAATTCTTGGCTCCTGCAGAATAATCATGTTCTAATGCAAAAGGACGAAGTCACATTTGGTTAAAGATTTCTATGTCCTAAGACGCAATAGTCAAAGTAGAGTTGCCCCCGGAAGAGCGAGTTAACGAAGCAGGGCCCGGGAACGGAGGAATGACGCGGAGTGTGCTCCTCAGGGCCCGGCCACTGCTGCGGCCTCACAGGACGCGCCCTGCCTTCCCATTCACTTCTGGCCCTGTCACTTCCTGCTCAAAAGCCTCCGATGCAGAGTTTCTCTGCCTTGACACCACTGACAAACTGGGCTGGACCGTTCTTTGCAGTGGGGGGCATCCTCTGCGCTGGAGGATGTTTGACAGGACCCCTGGGACTTCCCTGGTGGCTCAGCAGTAAAGAATCTGCCCGCAGCGCTGGAGACCCAGGAGACAAGGGTTCAGTTCCTGGGTCGGGAAGATCGGCTGGAGGAAGGTATGGAAATCCATTCCGGTATTCTTGCCTGGAGAATCCCATGGACAGAGGAGCCTGGTGGGCTACAGTCCATGGGGTTGCAAAGAGTCGGACACGACTGAAGCGTCTGAGCACGTGCTTATGCTGGTCTCTACTCAGTAGATGCCAGTAACATCCCTCACCACTATTTTGGCCAAAAATGACTCCAGATATTCCCAAATGTCCCCCGAGGGGCCTCTTGAGAGCCATAACTTTAAAGATAACTCTGATGCATACAGAAAAATTGTCTCCCTCATGTACCCAAGGATCTTGATCTAATCTCCTCTATCCATTTACCACCCGTTGATCCTCACCCCATTTGCTTTTCTCCCACTTTCTATAATATCCCAGGAGCAGTGTCTCCCCGGGTCTTCCCTGTTTCTTTCCCCTGTAGGTGCTGTCCTCTGTGATGTCACTAAAGCCTTGAACAGGACCTGCGCTGCAGATCCTCAAGTGACGTGACACTCTCCCACTGGCTGCCATCCGCCCAAATTCACTCTCTCTTCAAGATCCAGTCCCACCCCCACTGGCTGCCATCCGCCCAAACTCACTCTCTCTTCAAGATCCAGTCCCACCCCCACTGGCTGCCATCCGCCCAAATTCACTCTCTCTTCAAGATCCAGTCCCACCGCACTCATTCCGGAACCCTTCGATATATCCTTGTGGTTGAGGACATGAGCATGGGAGCTATAGGAGTTCAGTTCTGCCTCCTCTATATGCTGGCTATATGACCTCGGCCGAGTAACGTCAGCCTCCCTGTGCCTCGATTTCTTCCCCTGTAAAATGGACACAGCAGGAGAATCTACTGTACAGGCGTATTCCTGGGATCCACGTTGGCTGGTATTAGTGTCTCGTAGTCTGAGGGCCTCCTCCTTCTCTGCGATTTGGTTTGTACACCCATCTCAGTGGCTGTTGTGGCATACTTTCATTGGTTACATTTTCTGGACCAGTCACATGACAGGTCTGGAAAATAGGACAGAGTTCTAAAATGCAATCAGCTGAAAAGTTGAGGCAAATAGTTGTTATAACTGTACTTCATGTCGGTGTGTATCTGTGTGTATAAGTGTGTGTGTGTGTGTGTGCGCGCGCACACACGCACGTGCCACACATACCCTCCCAACAGATCATGGCTGGGTGAGCTGTATCCTCTTTATCTCTGGTGTGTAGCGCGCCCCCATCGATTACTGTTGGTTTGAATTCTTCTAATTTCATGAAAGGAAAGGCTCTTTTAAAAACTCTCCTCTCCTAGTGACCCCTGAAGTCTTCTGTGTCCTTCAGTTAAGGAAAGCATGGCTTTTGCAAACGCTAATTTCTCAAAGCCTGGCTCTTCACCTCCTACAAGCACAACTCAGGATAAAAGTTCTTATTCCTCAGGACATGTGGAAGAGTGTTTTTAGAAACATAATTTAAGGTCCACCTGGGGAGCTTGATTAAAATGTAGATTTTTTAGGCATTGGCTCAGGCTTACTCAGAAATTCCAGTGGGGGGACCTGAACATCTGACTTTCTAAAAGCCTCCCAACTGTGTTTACACTTACTCATGTGAGAACCACGATGTCAGAATAAACCAGCAAAGAGTCCAGCATCTCCCTGCTGTCGCTGGGAGCCTGAGAGGGCCTGGGCTGGAAACAGTGTTGCCGCTTTGTGAGGGGAGTAAGAGGATTCCTGTCCTCTCTGCTTTCTGTCTCCTTCTGGATAATGTAAATTATCCACATGGAGGGATTTTCTTTTTTAAATGAAAGAATCTACTCTTACTCCGCATTCCCCAGCTCTTAAAAACAAGTCGCCCTGAGGGGGAGGACTAGGTGTTTACAACCCCAGCTGGAAGAGGGCAGGGCTGCTCGCCAAGCAAAGGGCAGCACAGACAGGCGATGCGTCCTGAGAATCGTCTCCGAGCATCAGCAGTGGAGACGATGACCGCAGAGCATCCCTTTTGGGAGGCCTCCGTCACCAGGTGCACCAGAAAGAACCCGTATGGCTGCAGTATCCTGGTGGAGTTGTAGACATATTTGAGCAGAACCCAAAGAGATGAAATAATCCATTCTTGGTTTATATCTAGATGATTAATCTCTCCTCGATATCCAAGACCTGTCTTATGATTAATTTAAGTTCTCCCACAGCCCAGAGTCTGTATCACATCCTCAAGAGTAACAGAGCCCCGTGTCCAACGTGATTTATTTCAGAAACAAAACCAAAGGTGCTGTGAAGTCTCTTCCTTCAGCTTCCCTGTGTGCCAATAATTTCATACCATCGATTCCCGTCTTTTTTTTTCCCTGTAGTCTCTGAGGAAAATGCAGCTCTTCATTTTGATGCCCGCCCCCCACCCAAAGACTCATGATGTGAATTTGGAGTCTTGCGTTCTCTCTTTCCAACTGGAGGAGCTTGAAAGGACGTCTGAATTCTCACCCTCTCTTTTCCCAACGTCTCCCCTCTCCATTCACACATTCTCAACTCTCTTTTTAATAAGTAGATAACTAAATAAAGGAATAAACACACCTCTGTGCCTCAGTTTCCACATCTTAAAGTGAAAGTGTTTGTCAACTCTCTGCGACTCCATGGACTGTAGCCCACCAGGCTCCTCTGTCCCTGGGGTTTCCCAGGCAACAATACCTGAATGAGTCCATTCCCTCCTCCAGGGGATCTTCCTGACCCAGGGATCGAACCCACGTCTCCTGCCTCGGCAGGCGGGTTCTTTACCACTGAGCCACCACATCTGAAAGTGGGTGCAAATACAGCACCTTTCTCTCGGGGCTTCGCGAAGACTGACTGAGTTAGAGAGAGAAAGCTCTCAGGTCGTCGGCCTGCAGGACATGCTCATTTACTGTCAGCTAACAATTCCGCAGGGTCTGTGTCTGTTCAGCTGCATACCCTCTGTCTGTCTGTCTGTCTCTGTGCGTTTGCGTCTCGTGCCAGCCGGCCTCGGCGCTCTCCCGCCCTTCATCACCAAGCTCTCTGAGAGCCCTGCGTCTCCCCTGGCCCCTCAGCCCCTGCTCATCCTCCACTGTTTTCAGGTCACCTTGGCCGGCCCCAGCCGGCCCGATAGCTCTGTGATTGTATCATCTGTCCAGTGACCTCTCTGCTGAGCTCGTCCCACCTGCGCGAGCTGCAGCAGTGGACCAAATCCTCTGCTCTTGCTTTTATTTTCAAGTTTACAGTGGAGTGGTATTGACATCTTCCCTTGTCAGAGAACGGCTCTCTTGGCTGGTGATACGGCCGCTGTTGCTGCTGTGTTCCTGACGGTGATGGAAACAGAAGTTCAGCTCCCAGAGACATGCCCCTGGTCTGTGCTTGGCTGCTGGGCGTCAGGCCCCTCCTTTTTGGGGACCGTGCGCTTCCTCTGTGACCCTGTGGATGCTGCGGCTCCCGAGGACCCTGTCCTGGGTTCCCCTCTCTTCTCATCTCTTTAGACCCAGAGATCCAAGATCTCAACAGACCACAAGCAGGATCTGGCCCACAGAAATGCTCTGATATAATGTCACTGTATTACCCCCCCAAAAAAGCTTCCACATTTTAATTTTGTAACCAAAATCTCTATTCATGGCTTCTTTTGGAAAATTAGAGCATCTCACCATACCCAACCCATGTTCCCAGGAGCCCACAGCTCACTGGTGTTGACAGCATTCCTTCCTTAATCTGGGCACCTCCGAGTTCATCTTCACTTAAAAGCCACCTTCCCTTGGTCCCATTAACTTCCTGATTCCTCCAGGCAGTTGGGGCTGCCCCTCCTGTAGCCTTATCCCTCGATAAATTAGGACCCCACGAAATGAGGCCAGCCAGATGCACGTTTCCCACTCCAGCCTCTCCTCACGCCGCGGCCACACCTGTTCCCGTGAGTCCCGGACTTGCTCTGGCCCTACTTGGCTGCTCGCTCTCAGCACAGTCCTGCCTCTTTCTGTAGCATAACCTTCAGAACTTAACGTTCCATCTGAGAGAGGGTGTGAATCTAGAATTCCAAAAGGAATAAAAACAGGTTATGCATTAATCAATACCGGGTGGCATGCTACTCGAGAATCATTGTTCTATAAGAAGGATCTAGTTACATAATAAAAAATATAAAAACCAATGCTATACGCAAGGCAGGCAGGTCAATACCTGTTTGAGCAGTTAGGACGTGAAGAACACAGGGCTGAAGTGTGATGGTGGGAGATGGGAAAACAGAGCCTTCAGTGAAGCCAAAAGAGGGTAGTTTGGGGACCGATGCAACTAAATTAAAAAAACACAACTCATTTTAAAGCCAATGTAAAACCTAAAATAAAGCAGCAGAAAGAGCTTGAGGGTTGGTGGTACCACCAGTGTATAGATGGAGGTGGAGACTCAGGGAAATGATGATTCTGGAAGATGAAGCTGAATCCCATTTTTGGCATACCACGTGAGATGCCAGCAGACATCTAAATAGATGCCTGTCCACCTAAAATAGATCCCGTACAGCTGAAGGTAAAAGAGGACGTGGAGGAGAGAAGGGCGGACCCGAGCTGCAATTTCAGAAGCCATCCACATCTGGGAGGGTTCCAAAAAGCTCTCTGTGAGAGGGAGAAGAGAGAGAAATAGGAACACAAGGAAGGGGAAGGTGGGGTCCATGCAGGAGATAAAGTCAAAGCGAAGTAGGAGGCCAAGCAGAGAAGGAATCGGGCGATAGTTTGGTAAAAAGGGGACCGTCCAGCAGGGTTTGCTGAGCAAGGAGCAGCAGGTCTGTGTGCCGTATTGACCCTAAACTGTTGGGCTTGGCCAGGAGAAAGCCGTCCATTCACTCAACACATATCAGAATATACGAAGACTCAGTGATTTTTCCAAAAAGTGTGCTACAAAGAACCGTTCAACCTGGAGACTGTATCAGTCAGTAGCAGCCTCAGTATTGCTCAGACAATTCCCAAATCTCTACGGCTTAAGGCAGCAGAGGTGTATGCCACGATCCTGCCTCTGATCCCGGCCACTCTCTTCCTGGACCCAGGCTTGTGACACAGCCATCTCTTGAAGCACGGTGACTGTCACCACAGAGAAGGAAAACGCACATCAGCCGCTAAGGCTTCTTCTGGAATGTGAATGTGGATCAAGGGGACGCGTCTTCCTTCCAGGGGCACACAGCCATCTCTTGAAGCACGGTGACTGTCACCACAGAGAAGGAAAACGTACACCAGCCGCTAAGGCTTCTTCTGGAATGTGAATGTGGATCAAGGGGACGCGTCTTCCTTCCAGGGGCACACAGCCATCTCTTGAAGCACGGTGACTGTCACCACAGAGAAGGAAAACGTACACCAGCCGCTAAGGCTTCTTCTGGAATGTGAATGTGGATCAAGGGGACGCGTCTTCCTTCCAGGGGCACACAGCCATCTCTTGAAGCACGGTGACTGTCACCACAGAGAAGGAAAACGTACACCAGCCGCTAAGGCTTCTTCTGGAATGTGAATGTGGATCAAGGGGACGCGTCTTCCTTCCAGGGGCACACAGCCATCTCTTGAAGCACGGTGACTGTCACCACAGAGAAGGGAAACGCACATCAGCCGTTAAGGCTTCTTCTGGAATGTGAATGTGGGTCAAGGGGACGCGTCTTCCTTCCAGGGGCAGCAAAGGGCCATTCTAGCCCATGTCTGCAGGGAAGCGAGATGGAGCGTGTGTGCTTAGCCCTGTGACTTCCCCAGAGACGGTTTAAAGGAAGAGTAGCCGGCAGTCACCCTTCCCAGGTGCTCAGTGGTAGAGGATCCATCTGCCAGTGCAGGAGGTGCCAGAGGTGTGGGTTCAATCCCAGGGCTGGGAAGATGCTGTGGAGGAGATGGCGACCCACTCCAGTATTCTTGCCTGGGAAATCCCATGGACAGAGGAGCCTGGTGCAGTCCATGGGGCTGCAAAGAGTCAGACACGACTTGGCAACTGAGCATGCATGCATTCAGACAGAAGTCACACCCTGAATATTTACCCTTTAGTTCCTTAAACCAAGGCTGAAGCACACAGTTTTCAGGGCTCCGTGCAAATGCAAATGCAGTTTCTAGGCCAGGGGCAGAGAAGTCACTCTCCCCTTCCCCCAGGCCCAACACCCCATCCCATGGCAGACGGGCCACCCCTAGAAGATTATAACTTCTGCATGGGATAAGCGTGTTTCCTGGATCAGGGACAGGCGAGAGACCCCAGCCAGCCACACTCGATGCTTCCAACTCCGAGAGGAGCGGCATCCTTGGCCCCACCAAGAAGCTGCAGGGACTGAGTCTGACCCTGACTCCTCCCCTCCCTCATCCTTAGTCTGGCAAAAGGCAGGCCTTACGTGACTCCACCAATGTGACCCAGGCACCACCCAGGGGTAACAGGGTGAGGCTGGGAACAAGGAGCCAGGCGTGACCTGATCCCAGGAAGGGAGGCCGTGAGCCACTGAGACCTTCCCTGGGGTGGGGTGGGGAGGTGAGGGGGGAGGACCATGCAAGAGCCGGGGCTGCTGCCCCCCGATGGGCTCCGTGTCTCCCTGGACTTCGCTCACAAAGCACAGGGGCAAAGGTGAAGGTGTTAAGACTTTCTCCAGGATAGTGAGCTGCGGCGTCTTCTGAGCGCAGAGCCTGCAGGGCCGGCACTGCTCGACGGCACTCCGAAGGGACATTTCTCCCTCCCACCCATCCGTTGTCTTCTCTTCTTCTTCTGTTCTCCATTCTAGTTGCTCTTGAGATCATGTTCAGATTAGAGATCGTCCTACTGGGAAAGCCATGTTTTTATATGATCTCAATCCCCATGAACTACATGAGGATGCCCTACCCTTCTCCAGTAGTTTTCTTCCAGGTCTCGGACTCCTTGTAACCCCCATATTCGGGTCTGGGAAGAAGGACCGGCCTAAGGGCTGGAATGCACAAGTAAACTTTGCAAGTTTCCTAGCTTGCAAGTATGAAATTTATGCAAAGTCTAAGAACATCCGCCGGCGTTTGCAGTGAGATTGCATATTCGATAAGTCCACAGAGTCCCTCTTCGCCAGTGAGGCAGCCTGCAGAAGTCAGGTGTCAGGGAAATAGAAATAGGTGGTCTTACTGTTCTCTCCGGTATTACATCTGTCTGCAGAGACTATGGCTTACACAGATTAGCAGACTCAACATATACCGAGATGGTGAAAAGAATGATGCTTGTTGACATTATCAGCAATTCCTGGAGGGGAATTTTCATACTTTTTTTTTCTGGTCTTCCTTTCCAGAGTTTGTTTCTTTGTTCCGCTGTACACCTGGCTATCCTTTATCCCCGCTGCTGTTTATCTCCCTGAAATAGTTTTGTGTATCTAGCCATATTAAATCCACTTATTTATTGTTCGTTTATCTCTGTTTGGTGTATCAAATGTTTATTTATAAGCCACTCATGTATCTAAAATTTACCTGATTGTTGCCTGCCTGTTCTGTTTGCTGGCATGTGTCCGACTGGGCTGTGCATGTATTTGCTACACTCAGATAAGTCTCTTGGCAAATAGAACTATTTAGAAGTCCTGAAGAGAGGTTCAGGAGAGCTAAGAGGCAAATAAAACATTCCTCTGCCCCCAGAATGTGGTCTAATACCCAGAAAAATTGTGTCCTAGCATTGACTTTGAGTGTGTATTTGAAGAATTACAAAATCTGGCAATCCCCAAGAGTAGGTTAATCCTTCCAATACCTTACTCCTCTTATCACAAATTGATTAGTGTTAGTGTTTGCATGAGGCTGCCTCCCTCCTCCCACGGGCTTCCCAGGTGGCGCTAGAGGTAAAGAACTCGCCTGCCAATGCAAGAGACGCAAGAAATATGGTTCAATCCCTGGGTCAGGATTGAGGAGGAGGGCATGCCAACCCACTCCAATATTCTTGCCTGAAGAATCCAACAGGCAGAGGAGCCTGGAGGGCTACAGTCCACGGGGTTGCAAAGAATCAGACATGACTGAAGCGACAGAGGACGATTTCCCCCTGGGCATCCGCATCCCGCAAATTGGTCCAGGAGGGTACCAATTACTGTTCTCACTCAGCATCGGCTCTTTGACAGCTAACACGATGTCTGGTGGACAGGAGTCCATCACATTTCTTCAGTGATGTGATTGGTTGGTCCCACTGAAACCAGGACTCTTACAAAAGTATCTCTGTGACTATTCAGATTTACCTAGATACGGTCTATGGAGTGCTCAGCCCTGTCCGACTCTGCGACCCCATGAACTGTAGCCCACCAGGCTCCTGTGTTCATGAGATTCTCCAGGCAAGAATCCTGGAGTGGGTTGCCGTTCCCTTCTCCAGGGGATCTTCCTGACCCAGGGGTTGAACCCGGGTTTCCCGCACTGCAGACGGATTCTTTGCCACTGGGCCCCAGGGGACCCCGAGGTGCTCACAGAGGATCAGATAAAGGGACAGTCCCAGAGCCAGAATGCACCTGTGTTTACACCTGGCCTTGAACTTTACCAGCTGTTGAACCTGAGACAGATGACATGATCTCATCTCTAAAGCAGGACTAGTACCCCTCACGGGTAAGCACGAAGATGCGATGAGATGAACAGTGCAGCGTCCTGAGGAGACGGCAGAGGAGCTGCCCGTAGGCTTCCCGTCGCCATCTGGTCACACCGTACTTCTTGGACACAGCTGTCCGAGTAGCAGAAACTCCAGGCGCACATGGGACATGAGCGTGAGCGCTTCTCCACTTGTTGGCTCTAGAAGCTCATTCTAGGCCTTTCCCAAGACTGCTCTTGTCCAGACAGAGGTCGCCCCTGGAGTTTTCACAAACCCCATTCTCACTGAAGCCCCCCACCCCAGAGTGGAGGCAGCCAAAGCGAGATGTCATTATTCCGGCCTTCTGCTTAAATTGTCTTATGCCCGGGGTATGTATGTATTTGCCTGCAGCGATTTCAGAAGCGTGGGCAACGCACAGGTTTCACTAAGAGTCACTGGTGTTTTCAAATCATGGTCAGCAATTTCTGAGTCTGGCTCTGAGAGGCAGGAGAGGGTCTGGGCTGGGTCTCACACACGACGCGGTCTTCCTTGCAGAAGGAAGCACGAACCCCCAGCGCTTTGCTGAGGGGTCATGCCCTCCCTCCCCGTGCTGGCTTCGCCACTCACTCCTGCATTTACACATTCAGCGAGTGCTTGCGGAGGTCCCGCTCTGTGTCCAGCCTTATACTGTGTTTGGGGACACAAACGAGGCTTTTGCCCATATGGACCTTACCTTCTAGAATAGAGAGCGAGATCATCAGTATTAATATATACTCTAATTTTAGGTACTGTTTGGTGCCATGACAGAAAAAAAAATCGTACCAGGCAAAAAAATCGCGAATAATTAAGGGGGAAGCGATACAAGTGTTTTAATTAGGTCATCAGAGCTGAGCGGAGGGGAAGGACATTCCAGGCAAAAGGGCTGCAGGCGTAAGGACCACTGGTGGGGCTGGAGGGGCGCGCGGGGCGCGGGGGGCG
>SJYT01005016.1:172730-233942 GCA_006410635.1 Cephalophus harveyi
GGGGCGGGGCCTAATGGGCCGTGAGTCCCGCCTGGGAGGCGGGGCCGCACCGGACCCGCCCTTTGGGCTCAACACTGAGAAGCGCAGGTTCGCGGGGAAGGAGAGGAGTAGACGACTAACTGCGGGGTGGGTGGGGGCCGCAGCCTCACCGTGGGAAGCCCAGAGGGGCGCTGCCGGGCAGAGGAAGGGAGCGCGGCGCCGCAGGGACTCGGCCTGGGCCAGCTCGCCCTCCTCCCTGGGGCCCAGCTCGCCCTCCTCCCTGGGGTCAGCTCTCCCTCCTCCCTGGGGCCCAGCTCTCCCTCCTCCCTGGGGCCCAGCTCGCCCTCCTCCCTGGGGCCCAGCTCGCCCTCCTCCCTGGGGCCAGCTCTCCCTCCTCCCTGGGCCCCAGCTCTCCCTGCTCCCTGGGGCCAGCTCGCCCTCCTCCCTGGGGTCAGCTCGCCCTCCTCCCTGGGGCCCAGCTCGCCCTCCTCCCTGGGGCCCAGCTCGCCCTCCTCCCTGGGCCCGCCCGCCGGGCAGCCTTTCTGAGCCTTCCGTCTTCTCACCCACAGCAGGGAGGCGGTGATACCGACCTTGACAGGTTTCCCCTCAGCATTAGCGATCCTCGGGCTTCCTCCATGGGTCAGGGCCGTTAAGAGATCAGGTTGTGTACCACATGATTATTTTCATTTGTTTCCAGAATGATAAGGGGGGATGAGGGCGCAGCATAGGCGCTGCCCTCGTGATGGGCAGTGGGTTCACTGCGCCTCAGTGACGCTGCCAAGCCGTTCTCGTCGAGTAAAAACCTGCCTTGTGTAATCTGAAGTTTCCTTTTTTCAACATAAACATCTTTAAAAATGGCAGGGGCTCCGCATCGCCCGCCTCTTTGGAATGTACCGGTCGCGTCTTCACTCTCCTTGCTCCAGTCTCACTCACTGTCTCCCAGGCCCGGAAGTGCCCCAGCCTTGCACCCCGACCCCGCTCCACCACAGTGCGCGTGCAGCTTCCCCAACTAGAGGCGAATCATCACCAGCAGCCTTGGCGGGGTCTGACCAAAAAGCACGGTGAATAGTGTCCCTGTAGCTGTCGTCCCGGAGGTCCTAGAAGCCACTCTCAGTAGCTTTGACACAGACCCCATCCCCTGATTTCTCCTGGTTGTCTTCTCCTTCGTAGGACCATGGAGAAAATTCCATGAGCTCAGGGAACCCCTGGAATGGGCCAGTACCCTCATAATATGGGGGCTCAGATGGTAAAAAATCTGCCTGCTATGCAGGAGACCCAGATTCCACCCCTGGGTTGGGAAGATTCCCCTGGAGAAGGAAATGGCAACTCATTCCAGTATTCTTGCCTGGAGAATCCCCTGGATGGAGGAGCCTGGCGGCTACAGCCCATGGGGTCACAAAGAGTCGGACACGACTGGTGACTAGCACTTTCCCTGTCACCTCACGATATGCTCACCTTGATCAAAAACCTTCTCTTTGTTGCACTTATCAGTTGCAATTGTACTTTCTCCATTTGCTTACGTAATGGAGGCCGGTCTGTCCCGGCACAGTAGGAGCTCCAGCCACTGGAAGCCCTGGCTGGCTGTTTGCGCGTCATTTCCTTGTCACTATCATTCCTCTGCAGGCAGCTTCTGGCTCAGAGAAATCACGCCGCAAATGTTTGTTGAAGGAATCACTAACCTTCCAGGAAGCATCTATTCCTTATAGAGGGCCTTTAACACACAGCATTTTGTTATTCCAAAGCCAGCAGGAGAAAGCCAAAAATCACTATAAGACTTTCCTATGATGGGAAAACAAGCAGATGGTCAATCCGTGTTGGACGAATGGACTAATGGCTGAATGAGGGACTATGAAGCACAAACTGCTATTGCTCTGATCAAAATGGCGAGTGTGAAGCACACCCCACACACGCAGCAGTGTGTGGGTCCTCCCTTCTCTGCTGTCTACAGTATCTCTAAGAGCAAAGGTAACTCAGAGCTGCCTCGTGTGAGGGGTTTAAGGTGGTCAGTGCTCCTCTGTCTTCTGACTTCCCCACCCTCCGAGCTATGACGTGGCTCCTAGAAACCCCAGCGGTCCTCATCATCACCTTCCTCCTCTCTGGGGGCAGAAAGGAGAACGCTGAGCTTTTTTGTGCCATCAGCTTAGAGGGCAGAGACACTGCGCATCTCTCCTGTCTGTTCCCAGTGGAGAATGAACAGCCAGCATCTCTGGCTCTGGAGGAAAGCCAGGCAAGGTGGCCTGTGACTTCAGACCAGGCTGCTGTCTGGAGAGCTCCAGCACCACAGGCCACGCCCCTGGATCACATCCTTAGAGATGCTAAACCACCTTTTGTTTTAAGTGCTTTCCTGAGAACGCCAGTGAGGAGGCTGAAGGTGCCACTGAGTATGCGTGTGGGTGCTCAGAGGCTAAGTCGTGTCCGACTGTACTTGGTCTGCGGCCCGCCAGGCTCTTCTGTCCATGAGACTTCCCAGGCAAGAATACTGGAGTGAGTCGCCATTTCCTCCTCCCTGGGAGCCTCCTGACCCAGGGATCAAGCCCTGTCTCCTACATTGGCAGGCAGAGTCTTTACCACCGAGCCGCCTGCAGAACCGACCACTGAATAGACTAGTGGCTGAGTAGTTTGGACTGCTGCCACGAGAGCGCCGTAGGCAGGGTGTGAGCAGCAAGCGCTTATTTTTTCCTGACCGGTCTAGAGGCTGGACGTTCAAGTGGAGATGTCAGCATGGCTGAGTCCTGGTGGGAACGCTCTTCCTGGCTTCTTACAGGACACACAGGGGAAAGTTCTGCTGCATCTTCTGGAAAGGCACTTACCCCATCATGGGTGCTCCACCCTCATGACCCAATGTACCTCCCAAGGCACCATCTCTTTACAACATCCCATTGAGGGTCAGGACGTCCATGCATGGATTTTGAGGGAACTCAAAGACATGGTCCCAGATGCTCAGGAAGCTCCACAGGCAACAGCATCAGCGCCTTCAAGAGGCGACAGGAGGCATCTCCTCAGCAAGAAGGACTTGGAGGCAGACAAGATAATCTAGGTCATTTAATGGTCAAATAATGGTCAGGCACCCACAGGATGTCAAGCTCTGTTCCAGGACTTGAAGGTTTAGGAATGAACAAGATAGAAGCAGTTGTCCTCAGGATGCTTACTTACCAGCAAGGGGAGACAGACAATAAATAAGTAGGTGAGGAGCTAAGATAGTCAGCTAGTGCTAACTGCTATCAAGCTTATCAAGCGGGGTTACACGCTAGAGGATGATTCAAGGAGGAGGACACAAGGTTAGACTGAACTGAGAACCAAGTCCTTCGTGGGGCCAGCCACGCAAGTACGTGAGAGAAAAGTGTTCCCAGAGGGACGGGCAGTAAGTGCAAAGGTCCTGAAACGGAGTGACTGGCATTTTCGGCCATGTGGAAGTGTGAAGAGAGACACCTGTTTTGTAAAGTCACACCCAGGGCAGAGTAGGCACAGCCGGCGGGGCGCTCGTGTCCTCGGTTGCTCTTGGCTCTCACTCGGCGGCCCGGCGGCGCGCCGGCTCCGCGTGGCTGGCTCTGCTTGTCCGCGGGCCTCTCTCAGCCTCCCCCGGCCAGCTGTCTCCTCTGGGCGGCTGGAGGGGCAGCCAGATCCTGGGCAGCGCGTGTTTTCATGAAGTCGCGTCGCACACGCGTGAAGGCTGGGCCGCAGCGAGGAAGGGCAGGGCCGTCACGCCCCGTGCTCGCCCGGGAGGGCGGCCCGGGGGGGCGGCCCGGGGCTTGCTGTGAATCACCAGTTTGCCTGGCGCGCTCAGAGAACCTTCTGGTGCGTTCATGAGGTGAAATGAACATCCACATAGAAAGCCCAGCGCCTGGGGAGGCTCCTCCTGTGTGGGCACATGGTTCTTACCAAGTGGCCAGTGAGAGTTGAAGGCCAATGAGGAAAGACATTCGGGAAAGATTCTGTAAGAGATGGTGGATTTCAAGGGGTGGGGGCAGGAGGAGGACGCGTTCAAATGGGAGGGAAGGCCGCCGCAGCGCCCCGAGTCCCGCTCACGCTCCCGGGAAGCGCAGCCCGAGGCGGGACGGGCGCAGGAGCTCCCCGGGCGAGGCCGGGCCGGAGGCGGGCGCGGGGGCCGGCACGGCCCGAGCGCGAGCCCGGGAGGGCCCCCTGCGGGGAGGCGGGGAGGCCGCGCTCCGCGTGCAGGGCCGGCCCGCCCCGCTCCAGGGCCGCGCGAGGCCCCCGGCTCCGGCAGGCGCGCCGGCCGCCGCCTCCTCTGGGGACCGCGCTCCGCGCCGGGCGCTGCGGGCGGCGGCCACTCGCCGGAGCCGGGGCGGCGCTCGGGGAGGCCCGGGACGGGGCACGGCGTCTCTGCGCCCGCAGTCTCCTCCGAAACGGCTCCGCTTGCCCCCGAAGAAAATGCGCCCACCCATTCATTTCATGACTAGCCCGTTTACTCAACGTTGCCTGAGCACCTACTATGTTTCAAAACTCGGGGTTACAATAGTGAGCAACGTGGGTCTGTTACCAGTCGTCACAGATGAGAGATACACTCAGCAAGCCCCGGCGAGAAATGAGGCTAAGTGCCATAGCAAGAGAGGCCACTTTCTTTATCAGAAACCCTACATCTGGTCCAGAGGATGCAGTCTAGAGCTGTGCTGCCCCGAATGGCAGCCACGGGCCACATATGCGTATTCAGCACTTGAGATGCAGCTAATCCCAGTCTAGATGCTCTATAAGCATAAACTACACCTGGAATTTCCATGGTTTATTGTGGAAAAAAGAATGTGAATGACCTCTTTAATAGTTTGCTATATGGTGCTATGCAATTTATAAATACATACATATTTTATAAATATATAAATAAATATTTATAAATACATATATTTATAAATATATACATATAAAATTCAAACAAAGAAAAAATAATTTGCTGTATGAATTACATGCTAAAATGACACCATTGTGAATACACTGGGTTACATAAAATACCTGATCAAACTTAATTTTACTTTTTACTATTTGCTTGTTTAATGGGACTGCTAGGAAAGTTTAAGTTACATGGTGGCTCGCTTTATATTTCCATTACATAGCACAGGTCTGGGGCTTCTTGCCTTATTCCTTCAGCATCACAGGGAATCTTGCTGAACAATCAATCCACTAGTAACATGGCTGTCCGCTGATTATGACCAGGAAGACAGAGCCAAGCTTCTCCAAATTCTCTGAGTTGAGCAGCTCCAATGGTTTGAGACAACAGTGCCTTGTTTTGTTGCTTTCAGTAAGCCCCACTAATTATGGATTCCTCTGTGTCTCCCTCTGGTATCCGAAGGCTCAGGAAGACACACTCTCCGCCACCCCACACCCCTGTTAGATAATTGAAGTTTGATTGAATAGTGTTTCTATCCATCACCGATACAATTCTCGTTTCATCGTTCCTTTCTTCTCTTCTCTACATGCTATGAGCATGAATATGAATCTATAGATTTGAAAGTGAAGAGGCAAAGAAATATAAATGGTTTGAAGTGAATCTCTTTTCAAGTAATTTTCCCCCTAACCTAGTAAGATGTCACTCTGTGAGAGATTTCACAGCGCAGCAACACTAGAAAGTATGATAATCGTTCAAAACATAATTGAAAGATTTCAAAAGTTGAACTGGAAGCGTTTTTGTCAGAGTTTATTGCAAGTATTTTGTATCTTAAAAAAAAAAGTTTATGAAAGTTCTGTGACAAGAAGATAAATTATGGAACCATAAGAACAGGGAAATAAATGGATTCTGGAGACTGACAAACAGGGCAAATGATGAGAACATATAATTTTAGAACACAAAAAAAGGTAACTAAATTTGAAAAATTGCATTAGTGTATCATTTTCTGTATATGAGCCATTAGAGGGAAAAAGTGGAAATTACACCCTGTAACAAAGTAAAAATGTTTTCAGTGTTTAAAGGTAATTTTGTAATACTGCTACTATTACTTAAACTCTTACCTCTTATAAAAATCCAAAGACAGGACCCCTGGTGATATTACCTGTGTCTTAGGCAAAGAGCAACAATTTGAATTCCATTCAAATACATTTGTATTTTGCCAAGTGCTATCAAACCGTGAGTTGCATAATTTGTGGTGTAAGTGAAATAGATACTTTTCCTCTGCACATTTATCACTCTCCTGTGGGCTTCATTACTGACAATCAAATCATAGAAGATGTACAAAATTGTCATGATGCACTTATTTTCTCATGATATTCGATACAAATAGTACTTCTTTATAAATGGCCTTTTTTCCCCCTATTTGCCACAACATTTTTGCTGTCTTTTCAGAATCGTACTAAAGTTCCAGTGATAGACTTTATTTTTCCCCAGCATATATGTGGGCCTCTTTGGAAAACAAATATTTCTATTTGGGGAAAAATTAAAAATACTTTAGACAGACAAAAGCAAGATGGTTTACAAGTGGTTCTCTGACTGTTACTCCCTAAATGTGTGTGTGTGTGTGAGCACGCGCCATACCAAGGTGCTTGTGAAAACAACAGATCCTAGCTCACGGATCATACAGACTCCATCCCTGAATCATCTTAAGGGTGAATTCAGAGTCGCAACATCAAATGCCCAAAATCCAGTGAGAAAAAATAAATGAGCTGGTGAGCAAGAAACCCATAGCTTACTTAGTTCAGTTCAGTTCAGTCGCTCAGCCGTGTCCGACTCTTTGCGACCCCATGAATCGCAGCACACCAAGCCTCCCTGTCCATCACCATCTCCCGGAGTTCACTCAGACTCGCGTTCATCGAGTCCATGATGCCATCCAGCCATCTCATCCTCTGTCGTCACCTTCTCCTCCTGCCCCCAATCCCTCCCAGCATCAGAGTCTTTTCCAATGAGTCAACTCTTCACATGAGGTGGCCAATGTACTGGAGTTTCAGCTTTAGCATCATTCCTTCCAAAGAAATCCCAGGGCTGATCTTCAGAATGGACTGGTTGGATCTCCTTGCAGTCCAAGGGACTCTCAAGAGTCTCCAACACCACAGTTCAAAAGCATCCATTCTTCGGCGCTCAGCCTTCTTCACAGTCCAACTCTCTCATCCATACATGACCACAGGAAAAACCATAGCCTTGACTAGACGGACCTTAGTCGGCAAAGCAATGTCTCTGCTTTTGAATATGCTGTCTAGGTTGGTCATAAATTTTCTTCCAAGGAGTAAGCGTCTTTTAATTTCATGGCTGCAGTCACCATCTGCAGTGATTTTGGAGCCCAAACTCTAGCTTTCATTTTTCCACGTTGAGAAATATCATGGGTACTGAGGAGTTTTAGTTTACTCTAAGAGAGTCAGGAACACTAATGACAGGCAGCTGGCGCCGCACCTTTCATCGGCAAGACTGTGGGGAACGGTGGGAACCGCGGGGAGCTGCAGTACACGCTCTGCCTCTAGAGGGCGCAGCTGCCCCCAGCTCCGGTGCCCCCAGCTCCGGTGCCCCCAGCTCCGGTGCCCCCAGCTCCGGTGCCCCCAGCTCCGGTGCCCCCAGCTCCGGTGCCCCCAGCTCCGGTGCCTGCTGGTTTAGTCGCTAAGTCGTCCGACTCTTGCAACCCCGTGCACTGTGGTCTGCCAGGCTCCTCCGTCCATGGGATTTCCCAGGCAAGAGTACTGGAGTGCTGGAGTACAGCCCGGAATACTGGGCTGCCGTTTCCTTCACCATGGGATCTTCCTGACCCAGGGGTTGAACCGCAGTCTCCTGTACTGACTGAGATACCAGTAGTCTTTTTTTTTTCTTTATTATAAATACTTTTTAAAAGAAGCCAGGGCTTCCCTGGTGGCTCAGATGGCAAATATCTGATGGCAAAAAAAAAAAAAAAAAATCAGATGGTAAAAGAGCCAGAAACGATTGAGCGACTTTCACCTTTTTTTATGGGCTTCCCAGGTGATGCTTGGAGAAGGCAATGGCACCCCACTCCAGTACTCTTGCCTGGAAAATCCCATGGATGGAGGAGCCTGGTGGGCTGCAGTCCATGGGGTCTCAAAGAGTCGGGCACAACTGAGCAACTTCACTTTCACTTTTCACTCTCATGCATTGGAGAAGGAAATGGCAACCCACTCCAGTGTTCTTGCCCGGAGAGTCCCAAGGACGGGGGAGCCTGGTGGGCTGCCGTCTGTGGGGTCACACAGAGTCGGACACGACTGAAGCGACTTAGCAGCAGGTGATGCTAGTGGTAAGGAATCTGCCTGCTGAACCAGGAGACAAAAGACCCTCAGGCTCCATCCCTGGGTTGGGAAGATCCTGTGGAGGAGGAAATGGCACCCCACTGCAGCAGTCTTGCCTGGAACATTCCATGGCCAGAGGAGCTTGGTTGGCTGCAGTCTGTGGGGCCGCAGAGTCAGACACGCCTGAGCACACACGCACACTCAGAAATCTGGGTCTCTTTGTGTGTGTGTGTTCAGAAAGATATTTCTTGATTTTTAAGGGTTGATAGCATTTTTTAAAAAATATCAAGCAAGCCAAAGAAAATACATTTCCTGGCCAGATACAGCGTGAAGACTGCCAGGGTGTGACTTTTGTGGAAGAATCTTTCTCAAGGGTCTGGGGCAGCCAGGGTCATCTTGCAAGGACAGTGGTGTCTCTCCGGAATCTCTTTACCCCTCTACTCTCCCTCCTAGGATATGATCTATTGGAGATGAGGTCATCTATTGATAGTTATTTCTTAAATGTCATCTACTCTAGCTACAAAAGCTTCTCTACTTTTCATACCGATATAAGTGATTGTTGTTTAGGCACTAAGTCACGTCTGATTCTTTGCATCTCCATGGACTGCAGCCCGCCAGGCTTGTCTGTCTGTGGGATTTCCCAGGCAAGAATACCAGAGTGGGTTGCCATTTCCTTCTCCAGGGGATCTTCCTGACCCAGGGATGGAAGCTGTGTCTCCTTCCTTGGCAGGCAGATTCTTTACCTCTGAGCCACCAGGGAAGCCCAAAATAACTGATGGACCTTAAAAATAATTATTCCCCCTATTAACAGTAACCATCATATCATTGTCATCTAGTGAGTACGCATCTTAGGGCAACAAATTAAAGACGGGCGAAGCAAGGAATATGTTTTCGTTTTCTAGACTACAAGGGAATGCCTATTTTCAGCAAAGCACACAGAACATTTTAACCCCAATCTGTTAACAGAGTCCTCTTCCTCTGAAGTTGAACTGGAAATCCAGATAATATGCCAGCCTAAGATGTTTGGGAGGAAAAGCAGGGTCTTTGGGAAAGTGGAGAGCCCCTTGGCGTTCTGTGGCAGCTCCTTCATGATGTCAGGGAGCTCCCTCTGGCGCCCGGGCATGACTGAAGCGTGGACATCTTGCTGCAAGGCCACCCTGGTATCCCGGCTGCCCAACATACCAGAGCATTTAATCCCCAAGGTGTTGGCCTTCACTGCTGAGCAGTTTTATCTCTTCCCTCTTCTCTCCTCCTCCCAGCCCAACTGGAATCTCTTCTGAATCTAGGGGAGGAGAAATAGAGGAGAGGAAGTCTACCCTCAACCCTCTTTTCTGGCCCAAATCCTTTCTCTTTTATTTCTGTTCCAAGTCCTCTAAGGTTTTTCAAGGGGGTTAGGCTTTTGGAGAAGAGCTAAGGAGAGAGAGAGGGTATCCCTGCTTTCTACTCTGCAACATCCCTTCCCGGAGGCAGTGAACACAACTGGTTACATAAAAGGCTAGAGACAAAGCGCAAGTTAATATCTGACAAAAGTCTTTTGCTCCAGTAACAATTCTAGTTATTTCCAGCCACCTCTACTCATCGGGCACCAACTCTGCTAGGTATTATCTTATTCATTTTTCAGGGCAACTCTGTGGAGTAAATATATCAGTTAACCTATTGACAGGGTTTCCCCAGTGGCTCGGCTGTGAAGAATCCACCTGCAATGCAGGAGACCCAAGGGGCGTGGGTTCGATTCCTGAGTAGGAAAGATCCCCTGGAGGAGGAAATGGCAACCCACTCCAGTATTCTTGCCTGGGAAATCCCATGAACAGGGGAGCTTAGCGGGCTGCGGTCCATGGGGTCCCAAAGGGTTGGACACGACTGAGCTACTGAGCATGGATGCATGCAGTCTCTTGACAGGACAATGCTGCATAGCGAAGGCAGCAACACCAGCCTATAAACCCAAACCTAAACCTCACTGATGTGAAACTCTAAACACTTATCGGCCCACTAGTACGTGGGTCCAGCTGATCTGGGCTAGGCTGAGCCAACTGCAGCCGGCCCATCTGTAAATCTGCGGCCAGCGTCCAGGTCAGCTCAGAGGCTCTGCTGATCTTGGCTGGGCTCGCTCGCGTCTTTGGGAACTGGCTAGCTGTCTGCTGATGGGGGACGGCTTTGGCTATGATGGCAGTGGCAACCTGGCCCCGTGCCGGGCAGCTCTCGTCGTCCAGCAGGCTGACCTGTGCGCTTTCTTTCTGCAGCAACGGCAGAGGAGGAAAGTGAGCAAGCTGGGTTATGTAAACACTTTTCCGTTTTCTGTTTTGCATTACGTTTGCCAATATCCCAACAGACGACACAAGTCACACGCCTTGCTGGGAGTCAGAAAGAGGGACCCTCTGGTTAGCTGGCAAAGGCACAGAGAGGGAAGGCTGAAGTGCTGGGGCCCAGAATACAAGTACTTACCCCATTTCCTGAAGCAGAAAGCTGAAGCCAGGAGAAGTGAACCCGGGGCTGGGGGGACTGGGCTTTGAACCCATGCGTGCTTAACTCCAAAGCTGTGTTTCCAGCCACAGGACTCTGCTGCTTTCATTTTCAAAAGGAGCTTATAAATAGGGTTCTCCATGTTAAGGCAGCATCTTCCAGGCCAAATGGAGTGTTGAGTAATTGCCTGCTTAATATGGTTGATAGAGAAAGCAAACTTGAAGCCAAAACACTCTGATTTCCCCTAAACATATGTAATCATCTTAATTTTCTCTTTGCCTCTGTTGACAGAGCTTGGGGAAGACAACTGCTTTTTAGCATCAGCCAGTGTTTGCCTGGGAAGCAGCATGCAAGGAAAAAGGGTTGGCATTCTTTCCTTCAGTAAAATCCATTTTGGGTGTTAATAATTCCAGTCTTCCCTGGGCTGGCCTCCTCCTCATCCAGTCTCCTTTACTTGATGTTGTCCTTTACCCCCTGGGTTTGCACCCTCGTGCTCATTTGCCATCAGGCTCCTATGTCTTGGGTGATCTGTGACCCAGGTTGAGCTCCAATCACTTGAATCCATTTAGGGGCTGAATTTTGTAAGTAATGAAAGAGATGGTTGAGTGGTGCTGATGTGTCTGGAAACACCGGCTCATTGACTGGTAGTTGGTTTGTTTGATTGGACAATGTTGTCCTAATCTAAGAGGCAGATTACTTCTTCAAAGAATGAGATGGAAACTCAGCATCAGGATCAGTTTCTTCCATAGGTTGACATACCCAGAAACTGCTAACTTGACTTTATGAAGTGTTAAACTTTTTTAGAGTATGACATGAGGTCTTAGTTACAGATTCAAATGAAAATCATGGGAATAATAACAGCCACCAACATTTCCTGAACCTTTATCCTGTGCCAGGAACTGTCCTAAACTCTTTCCATGCAGTTCATGTCCACGGGCATCCCATGATATTAACACCACTATGAGCCCATTTTACAATTCAGGATGCTGAAGGCATAGGTGACTTCCTTTCCCAGGACCACACTGCAACAAGTAAGTGACAGGCACAGACAGGAGCTGGCTTAGCACACGACGGCTGAGAACAGAATCTGCAAACAGTCTGTAAAGAACTTGATGGTAAACGTTTTTGGCCTTTACAGGCCTTTCGGTCTCTGCAGCAACTACTCAGCTCTGCCGAGTTGCAAGAAAGCAGTCATAAACAATGCATTTACAAAGGGGCGTGCCTATATGCCAATAAAACTTTATTCACAAAACCAGGCAGTACACCAGATTTGGCATTGCTGTAACAAGCGGCATGGTTTTGTGCCATCTCTCCACCTTCTCTGTAATCCCATTTTTCTCATCTAAAAAGTTAGAGTAGCAATTACAGCAAGAAGCTCACAGGGTCATTTTAAGGAGTCGTGACGCTGCATGCAGAGCACTTGCTGGCTGGTTGGTTTGTTCTAATCGCTAATGTGTGAGGCAGTACAGGGGGGAAATGAAGAGCGGCTCCTCCGGGTGTGAACTTCACCTCTGCAGCTCACCAGCTGAGTGGCCGCGGACATGCTACCGACATCTCTGAGCTTCAGCCTCCTCTTTCCTCTTTTGTAAAGTGCAGGCTGGTGAAAGGACGGATTTCACAGAGTCGAGATTCAACGCCCTGAACACACGCAAACCATCCCGAACAATGCCTGTCCCGTGGAAAGCTGTGTTATCACTTTTATGGGATGGTCCAGATTTGAGCCCTCCCGTGCCTGACTTTCAACCACATGCGCCGTCCCACCACATGTCCTGCAGAGAGCTGGTTCTTAACTCTTTTATACTATTGGCTGAGTCCCCATCCCCAACCCCTTTTCAGAATACTGCTTCTACATACGCATGATAAAAATATATTGTTACTAAATATCAATAAAAGACTACCCAAAAGATCCAGTTATATGGAAATGCAGTCACCAAAATATCTTTTAAGAAACAGACTTGATGTAGTTATATATGTACTTCTTTATTAACACATTCGATAACACAATCTATAAGGAGGCCTAATAACTACTATAATTTTCAAATAGTAATAAATGTCAGTGATATTTCAATATCTCTGCAACACTGTAATATGATATGACAATATCTGTGATTTGTACCGGTGCTAAAGTCACAGGTCCCGTGATCAGGTGCCTGCATTTATAACTGAAGAAACCCTCAATTTTAGGTAAAGTTTGGTGGAAATGAATTTTTTTTTTAATGCCTGAATTTATGGAACCCTTGAGGTCCGTGGTTCCCAGGTCAAGAGCCCCAGTGCCTACTGCCACCAAAGGGGACATTTAAAAAAATAATAATAAAAGGAACGAACACGCATTCTCAGAGACGGGAATGTTTCTTGCCTCTCCATCTGAATGCTGTCCACAAAGAGAGCAAATGCTTCCTGTGTCTGCATCATCCTGGTGCGCTCATGCACTGCTGTGTGAGTGAGAAATCGGAAACCCTGTTGTCCCCTAATTTGACGCACTGCGTGGAAAAAGATGGTCACTGGGACTAAGCCAGCAAGCGGCAATGGAAACCTGATACCACTGACCTCATCCGAAAAAATAGCTATTGTCACAGCACAGAGACACTGGATATTTGTAGGTTTGGGGAGAAATATATTTGTTAGTGAAATGGAGCTTACTGTGGAGTGAATAAAGGTGAATTATTTGTCAGATGACTGGAGGAGGTTTATGCAATATAGTATTATTGAGCGGGGCTATTAACAGAGTGAATTGCTATTGTGACATGCCATTAAATTGTTTTTAGTGTCCACAAAGGTATCATTCAGGAGCTGGCAGGGTTAGTAACAGAGTTGTATTTTTGGTGGACAGCAGCAGATCTTGAAACGAAATAGCATATTTTACAGGAAAGTAAAATATGGTCAAAGCCGGAAGTCTGCAGACAATGGAGTCTGGGGTAGTCCTTTGCAGCTGTTTGACAAGAACCTAGAGAATCCAAACCAGGCTTCCTAGATCCCTGCTGTACACAGAATCAAAGCTGAAGTCCACGAGATCCATCAGGAAGGGAGAGAAGTGAGGAGAAATTGGAATCCTGGGCTCTTTCAAGGATGTTCTGTCTCAGGCCTGAAGGTATCCCCAGCACACAACAGAGAGGTTGATTCAATAAATATTTGCTGAAAGAAAAAGTAAGAAGGAGAGTTCAGGAGGGAGACGAGTGGAGAGAGAGACAGTCGGACAGACAGATGGACAAGATTTAACCCCTGCTTAGCCTGATCCCAAGCCTCAAAGACACACCAGGCTGCCAATGCTAAAGATGAAGAGAAGCAACTTGCACGTGATCACGCAAATGAGGAAAGAAGAGGCCCTGCGCAGGCTTCTAGTCTCTCATTTGCTAACGAGCGTTATTTTTCTGCCATAGTGTGGCAACTTTCTGACGAGTCACCTGGCTTCATTCTTGAAGCTTGTTGTTGGCAATGCAGACAGTGACTCTCAACTCCAATCTGATTCACAGTGGCCCTGCAGAATGTGCGCACTTTCCTAGAAGGAGAAAGACCTGAGTCATCTTCCTAAATTAGCTAGGGGAAGGGAAAAGAGATAGAGATCTAAGGAAAAGAAATTCTTCTGTTGAAGATGTTGTCTCAACCCTGTTTAGGGCACATTTCTTCAGAGCTGAGCTGTTAAGGGCTAACCCACGCCAACTCGTAGAAAGACAGCATCATTTCGGGGTTAACCAGACACCTTCCAGCCCACGTCTGCTTGGTTTTCTTGTTTGTTTTCTTGTCCAGTGTTCATTTTGTCCTCCGGGGCCACTGCAGCTCATTCGGTGGTTACTGCTATTTCTTTGCTTTTGTTTGCATTTTAAAGCAGTAGACTCCTGTGAAACGTTGGCGTGTGTATCTTAATGTACCTGACTGGTGGGGATTAGTTTAGTCGCTCAGTTCCATCTGACCCTGAGACCGCGTGGACTATGGCCCACCAGTCTCCTCTGACCGTGGCATTCTCCAGGCAAGAACACTGGAGTGGGTTGCCATTGTCTTCTCGAGGGGATCTTCTCAACCCAGGAATCGAACCCGGGTCTCCTGCCTTGGAGGCAGATTCTTTACCATCTGCACTACCAAGGAAGAAGCCTTAATATAACTGAATTGGTCACCAAAGAAACGCATTATAAACTACCCACTGCCATGACTACTCCACGCTGTTACTATCATTCGTTCAGCTATCAAATCACTAATGTGCTTTTGATAGCCATATCTAGTACTGGGGAGTTGGAGAGACATGAGAATGAGCCTTTTTACATATCCGCAGGAGGCCCAAATTGGTTAACACTCAACCGGTAACATTTTGCTGATGTATTAAATGCTTCTGAAGTGAATGTGGCCCATGACACAATCATTACATTTCTAGGTAGTTCGTGGAAGGATGTCCACACTAAGATATGTGCAAGATTATATCCAATGAGGTGTTTAAAATATAGGGAGAAATTAGAAAGAACTGTCACACCCATTAATTGTTCAGCTCAGTTCAGTCGCTCAGTCGTGTCCAGCTCTTTGCGATGCCATGGACTGCAGCACGCCAGGCCTCCCTGTTCATCGCCAACTCCCAGAGTTTACTCACACTCATGTCCATTGAGTCGGTGATGCCATCCAACCATCTCATCCTCTGTCGTCCCCTTTTCCCCCCACCTTCAATCTTTCCCAGCAGCAGGGTCTTTTCA
This sequence comes from Cephalophus harveyi, assembly GCA_006410635.1. NCBI lineage: Eukaryota > Metazoa > Chordata > Mammalia > Artiodactyla > Bovidae > Cephalophus > Cephalophus harveyi. Next base: position 188,003 of record SJYT01005016.1, read on the forward strand.
AATGAGCCAGCTCTTCGCATGAGGTGGCCAAAGTATTGGAGTTTCAGCTTCAGCACCAGTCCTTCCAACGAATATTCAGGACTGATCTCCTTTAGGATGGACTGGTTGGATCTCCTTGCAGTCCAAGGGACTCTCAAGAGTCTTCTCCAACACCACAGTTCAAAAGCATCAATTCTTCAACGCTCAGCTTTCTTCACAGTCCAACTCTCACATCCATACATGACTACTGAAAAAGCCCATTAATAAGGGGATCATTATTTTAAAAAATTGTAATACTGCACAATAGATTATCACCCACCATTAAAAATATATGTTCATAAAAACAAAAAGTTCCCATTATATTGAGGAGGGTGAACAAAGGGAGATTTTAAACTAGTATGTATGTTATGATCCTATAATGCTGCTGCCGCTGCTGCTAAGTCGCTTCAGTCGTGTCCGACTCTGTGCCACCCCATGGACTGCAGCCTACCAGGCTCTTCCGCCCATGGGCTTTTCCAGGCAAGAGTACTGGAGTGGGGTGCCATTGCCTTCTCCGATGATCCTATAATACATTATATTTGTTTATAGCTATAGTGTATCTGAGATAAGTATAACGATAGATATAGTGATAAAGGTGATTTTATATTATTATGTAATATTGGTATATTTCCATCATGCAATTGGTCATAGCTTTTATTTTTCCTTGTATTCTTCTATCACTTCCACATTTTCTATATGGAATGTGATTGAGGGTTATAATCAAGAAGCGCAGACACACGCGCCCACACAGTGAACGAAGGCCGGCGTTGCAGGTCCGGTCTGGCCGCTCTCGTACCGCGTGCAGCCCTGGCCTGCCTGCTCCCCATCGGCCCCACCCCAGCTCAGGCTCCGGGCACCTTCCTGCTTGCCTTTCACTTCTCAGCACAGATCCCGGACCTGACTGACGAGAGTGTCCTCGACATGCTGTATAACCAGCCCCACATCCACAGTCTCAGAAAAGCTCAGTGCTGACTTTATATTCACTTCCTTCCTGGAACGGAAGCCAACAGAAAGTCTTCCTAGAAGCGCATGGTCCTGGTCCTTGTTAATTCCTGGCAAGAGCAAAAAAAAAAAAGACTGGTTCACACAGTATCATCAGTGATAGGAGCTCAGTAAGTGGTGGTTATTAATTTCTTAACCCTAGATACTCTGCATTTAAGTCCACATAAGCCTCAAGAAATGGTTATGTGTATATCTTGACAGAACCGAAAGAAAAAAAACGAAAAGAAAAAGAGTTACCAGCAAGCGAGAGGCAGACCCAAAGGTTGCTGCTTGTTTTCCTTTAAAAGGCTTGGTGTTGACTGATTTTGGAGGAACTTACATGGCTATGAGCAGTGTGGTTAGTGGAAAAGACCTCACATTCTGGATTCAGAATAACCGGATTCGAGCTCAGGCTCTGCCCTGGCCAGCTTTTTGCTGTCTTGCTCCAAGACAGTGTGACTTACCAATTAAAGTATGCTTTTAACAACCAGACACCCAAGTTCTCATCCAGGCTCAGCGATTTGCAGCGATTTGTGAGCAAGTCACTTAAACTCTTGAGCCTCTGCTTTTCCTGCATCCAAAGTGCAGGAGACGGTCTCTTCTTCTGTGGGATCAATAACATCACACGGTAAGCCCTCTGCACAGAGCTGATGCTCACTAGGCGGTGACTGAGGGCTTCCCAGGAGGTGCTGGTGGTCAAGAACCCGCCTGCCGAGGCAGGAGACGTAAGAGACGTGGGCTCGATCTCTGGGTCAGGAGGATCCCCTGGAGAGGGGCATGGCAACCCGCTCCAGTACTTTTGCCTAGAAAATCTCAAGGACAGAGGAGCCTGGCAGGCTACAGTCCATAGGGTGGCAAAGCGTCGGACACGACTGAAGCAACTTAGCACGGCACAGACAGGGACTGACAGTGCCACTTTCGATGATAAGGATTTTATTCTATTTATGCAGCTTGCAAAAAAGAAAATCAGAGAGATGAGAAAGACGAACAGATAAACCCCATCTAACGGAGGTGTCCTGAACATTTGGGGTCGCTCTGTGTTTTGTTTTTTGTGAAGCACGAGGAGGACACCAGGACATCTGTGCAGGCATGCGTGTGCTCCTCTCCATATTAGATTACATGTTTTAGGACAATAAATCAGTGAAAGAAAAGTAATAAATAATGCATGCTGAAAATGCGATCATGTTTATTAAGAAGCAACAGCCTTGTCATCTTCATTTTCTTCTCCAGTGAGTCTCCCCTCTGAGGGTTTGCTCTTGAGGGACTCCTTGCAATTTAGCTGGAGGCTATTCTCTAATTCTTATTTGCAAAAAAAAAATACCTGCTTTGCAAAAATAAGTTAAAAGCTGAGCATCCGGCTCCTCTGATGAGTCTCCCATCAAATCATCAAATCCGTCCCGTCATTAGAGATGGCTTCCCGGCTATGGAAGTTGGGGGGAAATAAGCCGAGCTTCACGTCTGTCTAGACTGTGCTTCCCCATGCTCTGCGTTCTCACTCCAGTCTCTCTGTGATGAGTTTTTATGAAGTCTCTTTAGGCTTCTGAATTTTAGAAGAAGAAGAAAAGCACCCAGAGAGACACACAAAAAGGAGCTTCCCTTTCTCCAGGAATTTGCAGCTGCTAAACGTTAGTGCATTGCGACGTCCAAGGACTTTAACTGGAGTTGCATCTTAATCTGTTACTCTTCACCCTTTTGCACTTGAATGACCCTGAAAAGATTAAAAAGAAAGGAACGACACGGGCAACTCTGTCTTCCAGGGACTGGGAGCAGAGCCCTGCGTCTTGAAAACAAAGCAGAGTGTGTTCCATACTGAGAGAGAGAGAGAGAGAGAAGGTGTAAGTGACGGGGGAGAAGCGGGGAGAGATGGAGAGAGATGGAAGCAGGGAAAGGAAGCAGAGGGGGAAGAGCGAGGAAGCAGGAGCTAGCGCAGCCCTCCGAGAGGAAGGCCCCTGGCCTGCGGGCCCCAGGCGTCGTGCGCCCCTTGGGGACGGGCCGCGGCGCGCTCCCGGGCCGCACGGTGTCCCCGCTCCCGCGGCCTCGCGTGGGCGCCGGCCTGCTCTGCGTGTCTGGCCATCGGCGCCCCGTGTGCTGAGAGCGGCAGGCATCCTTTGAGAGTACTTGGCATTTAAGGCAAGCGTGGACTCCCGCGTCTCCAAGACACCCGAGTCCCCCTGCCCACCCCAAAGGCTTTCACCGCCGTTCCCACCCCTCGCTAGTTGCTGTGACCCTCAAACAAAAGGCTTCCCCTCCTGCACCGTGATCTTGGAAGCCCGCGTCGGTGCCTGGCCCTCCGCCTCTCCCCCTGCCCCTCTGTCTCCTGCGTCGCTCTCTAGTCCTGTCCTCACGCCATGCCCACATCACCAGGCCTGCTCCACGGCTCTTCAGGCGTAGGTATTATGTACTTGGCTATCTTGTGCCAAGCCTAGCGTGTTTGAAGCAAATCCACTAAATAGTAAATTGCTTGTGTTACAAAATTCGTGTTTAATTAGCTTGTCCTCACATAAAATATTTATCAGGACTTGATGTTCACTCCAGTGCACCTCTGAAATCCGCTTTAATTTTATCTCTGATTGCTGTTTCTCTTCTCCGTCCCTTCTTCCTTCCTCCCTTCTCTTGCCGCCTCTCACCTTCCACTCCTCATCCCTGGGTCTATTTCCTTCTCTCCTTCCTTTCCCTCCCCCGCATTTACTTATGCTACTAAAGCAAAGGCTATGGTGTTCGTGTCGTTGACTGCATCACTTCCCTGGCCTTCTGCTTCTTCCAGGAGGCGAGCCGGGCCCCCGGGTTCCCTGAGCAGCACCCACCCAGGGGTCCCCGAGAGCCCGGGCTCCTCGCTGTGCCCAGCGGGGCTTCACATCCCTCGGTGTTGGCCTCCATCACTGGTGACTCGGACGTGACCTCCGTTTGTTTCCCGACTCAGTCCCTTCAGCCAGCAGCTCTGATCTGCCACTTCCTTGCCTTTGATGTGTCTCCACTTCCTGTAATTAATCTCATTTTCCCATAACTCAGCGCACCATGGTCAGCCGTAAGGATAATGCCCCCAGTTTGAGCCAGTTCTGTTCTTTCCCCAGCTTGGGTCTCTTCCTTGTGGTCTGCCACGTTGGTAGACATGCCACATGGAAAACACAACCCTGAGTTCTGTTCACAGAAAGCCAGACTGCTGTAGAGCAAGCCGATGCAAGTGGGCTGGTGGGCACAGCCCGAACGTGGAGCTCGAATGAGGTGGGCTATTGACAAACGTGTATCCTGAGCTCCTCACCTGTCTGCCCGCTCTCCCTCTGAGAGTATATTCTTGCTTAAACAAATCCTCACTTCACCTTCCTGGAAAAAAAAGTAATTTTACATTTTTATTTATATTGAGGTCTGTGTGTATTTGATGTTCTGAGGGAAACCAATAAAAATCAACTGAACATCTAGACATTCGAATAAATCCTATCATATTGCCAAATATAGTACTGAGAAAGTTGTCCTAACTTGGTGGATTCCATAGCTGCAGGGCCAGTAACACTCTGTGTTCCTGATTCATCCTTATCAACATTCCTGACACGGACTGTGGGGTGTATTCAGGATTGAAAGGTCAGTTTAGCCTAACCCTTTGTCTACTAGAACAAATAGATTTGAACAGTCTGTCCTCGTAGGATCTTTTATAAGAATGTTGTCCTTGCATTCTTTGATAGATTTGTTTCCATTTCTGTAAGAATTTAGGCCTTGTGTTTCATGGGCCAGTCCTTGATGCTATCTGGAGGCAGACACCCATGAAAATACTTTGAACAATGAAAGGCATTCTGCTCATATGAAAGTCACCTCCTCTGAGCCTCACATTTCCCGTCCATAAAGTGGGCGTGATTCACCAGGCAAAGTCGGTGTGTGAGCACAGTGAGCGAGTCCCAGAAAAGTGCCTGGGAAACCCCAGACTCGCCAGCAATAAAGACATCACACTGCCCTCCTCACCTCTATCCGGAAAACAGAGGAACTTATTATTTCTTTGAAACTGTCCGCAAAGGAGCGTTTGGGTGGATTTGCCAATTAACATTAGCAAACCAGGTTGAGATTTTAAATGGAAAGGTTTTGAACCAAAGAGGGCTTTTTCCCCCCTTCCTGACGCTTCAGTATTTCCCATGTTCATTCTACCGGGAGCATTGCATGCCTCCATAAAGGCTATCTGGCAGTTTGACACTTTGTTTTCCCTGCTTACAAACCTATGTAAGGGCAGCTGGGAATTCTGAAGGGGAGGAGCTGATGTTCCTCAGGGTTTTAACTCGCCTGTCTGAGTCTTCTGAATGAGACGCACCCTCTACAAACTTCCTCAAATGTGCTTTTCATACTTAACGAAGTCGAGCGGCCACACTTACACAGGGGCACACAGGCGACCCTGGGTCTCCACGCCTGTGCATGTAGCCCTGATTTTATAAGTAGGATATACTGTAGCTGTTGCTTTTCCATTTTGATTAGTCACCTATTCCCTTCTTATGCTTGACTCCCGTGTTCCTGGCCCCATTCCAGGCTCACTGCACTTCTACGCCACCCAGATCCATAATCCCAACCTATAACCTAGAGCAAACTTCAGACTTACCTCCACGCTCATATAATTTATATGTGACATTTGCACTCTTTTTCTTGCTCAGGTGCACACACAGACACAGGAGTTGTTGCCCTGTTTTCTGTTTTGGATTATTTTTGTCTCTGTGGTAAATTGGAAAGCATCTTCCAAGAATGAACACTGTGTTTTAATTCTTTTTAGACTATCATATGGTAAAATGGACTTTCCCCGGGGGTGTACAGTTCTGTGAATTTTAATTCATGTATGACTTGGGTTATGGTCACAACAGTCAGCACAGGGAACAGTTCCATCACTGCAGAAACCCCCTCCTCCCCGCTCTGCACTCACACCTCCCTCCAGCCCTGTCGCCCGCCGAGCCCCGCTCCTTCACGATACTGTGTCTCTCTGATAATGTACACAGATAAAGTTCGACAGTAATTAACCTTTGGGGACTGGCTTCTTTCATACGTAATGTCTTTGTGATCCATGCCAGTTCTCATGTGTATCAGATTGTTCCTTCTTAATGCTGAGGAGTGTTCCATCATGTGGAACGTGCTACGGTGTTGATCACTCTCCCAACAGGGAAGACTTTGAAATGATCCTGCTTAAGGATGCTTGTCTTATGACACCGTTTCTAGTATTCAGGTTTGGATAGAGAGTTTGTATCGGCGCTTGAGTTTACCAAATAAGACTTGAGAAAAATTAAAGGGTGGGAGAGCTAGGCATTAGGGGAATTTAAAATCAGTTTGCGTTGAAATGGCAGATGGACTGTTGGTGTTGATGTTGCTGGGTGGCTACTCTCGCCAGGCTCCTCTGTCCGGGGGATGATTTCCCAGACGGGAATACTGGAGCGAGTTGCCATTTCTTCCTCCAGGGGGTCTCCTCTACCCAGGGATCGAACCTGGGTCTCCTACATATGGATTCTTTACCACTCAGCCACCTGGGAAGCCCTGGCAGATGAACTACCAGGAGGAAAAAAAAAAAAAAGCCAACAGCTCTGTGCATCACGTGCTGGCTGCCTGCTACATGCCAGGCACCGAGCTGGACACTCACATCCAATAGCTCATCAACTCACCTAAAACCCTGGCAGTAGACACTCATACCTTTATTTTATAGGCAAGGAACCTGAAGCACCTCTTCAGGTAACACCCAGAGCAGGTGGACCTCCCATGCTCCCCAAATCCATTGTCTCCCCAGCCTCTCCCCAGCCCCAGCCATCCAGTAGTCTGTGCTTCTCCTGATTTTAATTAGCACTCCAAGTTCCTTCTCCTCTTGCAGTAGCTTAGATAAACTCGGTATTAAAGTTTCCTTTCACTCCTTTAAGTGATGCAAATTGCTTTACCCAAAGGAAGGCATCACATTACACCATTCTTGAAAAAATCTGCTGAGAGAAAGAGGAGGGAAAAGAGGTTTGGAATTCTTTCCCTCCTGTTTCCTCTTTCTAACTGATTTAAAGGGCTGCTAGAATTTTCCCCCCCCCTTCTTTCTTGTTAAGTGAAGATACACAAATCTTCTGTACAGAAGCAAAATGAAGAAAAGATGATCAGTTACCTGCTGAAATTGATTAATATAGTAGAGATTATTCGTGGGGGAAGGGGGGTGCTGGGGAGCATTTCTCCCTTCATCTGCCTGCCCCACACCACCAAATGTGTGGGGATGGAACTTGGGGTTCTGAAAAATTAAAATATGTGAAGCAAACTAATTACCTACTTCAATTTCCCATGGTAGTTATGTTCTGGTGATTATTTGTTCAATTTTACCATTGATAATAATCCTTCAGTAGCTAAGAATCAAAGAATTAGATTTGCCAAATTCAAGGAAATCTGCTAGCAGAAATTTCCCTTCCATTTCTCCGTGGCATCTGCAGCTCAGCACACACAGATGGGTACATGGCCCTATTTCTTTCTTTCTTTCTTTTTTTCCATCTTAAACACTGTATATGGAGTAAATAGTTTCCTCAGGAAGGATCTTGCTGGCTCTGTCATCAAGAATTCAGCTCCTGGAGCTTACAGGACTGTGTTTGATGCCTTGAAGCGCTCCGGCTCCTGAGCTTCTGTGAATGACTCTGATGTAAATGGAATCACCTTGTAAATGGCTGTCAGGAGCTGCCCCTCCATTAAGGAGCTGCGTCCAGCCCTCCGTCACTGCCAGCCCCCAGCTCTTCCCCATCTAGTCGGCACTAAATCCTGTGTGGCCGACCTCTGAAATGACTCTCGCATCGTCCCTCTCTCCCCGTGCCGCCCGTGCTCCATTCGAGGCCTGCTCGCCCTTCCAGTGCATAGCGTCGCCTCCCCGCAGGCCTCTGTGCGCCCCGCCCCTCAGATCCGTGCTTCTTATCTGACCCTGTGTACCGTAAATCCCAGAGTTCCAACAGTGTTTGTAAAATGCAGTGTGTGAGATGATTTGGGGAAAATATCCCAGTGAAAGTGAAGGTCACCCAGTCGTGTCCGACTCTTTGTGACTCTTTAGTCCATGGAATTCTCCAGGCCAGAATACTGGAGTGGATAGCCTTTCCCTTCTCCAGGGGATCTTCCCAACCCAGGGATCGAACCCAGGTCTCCTGCACTGCAGGCAATGAATACCTTTTATTTAAATAGCTATATATTTGTTTTTACAGTTCTATCTTGTTTATGGTGAACCTGACTTTCATTCATGATGTTGACTTATAACATCCTCTTAAAATAAATTTAATAAATGTGTTTTTTTTCTTTTAAAGTGGGATGGTTAAAAAACAATCCCAAGTCAATAACTAGCTATGGCAAAAAAAATGTGACGATGACATACAAATGACCGAAGCTTGAAGAACCCTGGAAGAGACTCAAAGTCCAAACTCCTCAACCTATCATTAAAGATAATGTCCATGACCGTTCCCCCAAAGCACCAAAAAGCAGCCTTCATGCCTGCCTGTCCCGACCTTCTACCAAGATCCTTCAACAAGCACTTCCTTCGCACTTTTATTAATATCAAACTCTTCACAGGTTTTCCAACATGTTACAGCTTTCACATTGTGTACTTCTTTCTCTCACCCCTCAAAACACCAACCCCTTTGTCTGGGTTGTGTTTCTCTGCCTGGTGAACTTCTACACAACCTTCAAAACCCAGTTCACATGTGCCAGGCCCTGTGAGCTCTTCTCCAAGCTCCTCAGACAGAATTCACCAGGCCCGTGTTCACGCAATCTGCAGTGTAGCTTTTCGCTCTCAATATTCTGGCTATCAGAGTATCTTTCTCCACCCCCAGAACTAATGAATCTCACAAGGCTGTACCAAGCTCTGTATCTCCCTTGGCCACTGGCAGGCACGGTGCATAGAAAAGGGCTCATCTGTTTACTGCCCAAGTGAAGAAACGAATGGCTGGGTGAATCAAGGCAGACTCTTTCTGCAACAGGAGGGTGTCTGTTGGAGAGTGAGGTCTCACACACATCTTGTCTGCCAGAAGAAAGGAAGCTCAACATGCCCTCCTCCCTGCTCAGCGGGTCTCAGAAAGTTGTTCTGACGGTGTTTCTCGAGCTGCTTACTGCAACTGCCTCTTCTTTAAATTACTCAAGCGTTTGCCCTTCGCAAATGGGGACGCAGTAGCACAGGTCCTGAGTGTAGCACTTGTTAGACGTATTATACCTGCTCGCTCTCCATGCTTCCACCTCCTGAACTCCCGGCTTCACCGGAGCAGAGACCGAGTCTGTTTTGCTCAGTGCAGCACCCACCTCTTGGACAGGGCCTGGCACATAGCAGCCCTTGGTGCTTCTTGAATACGTGGCATCTGAATACTCCATCCATCGGGTCGTCAGACTATCCCAGTTTTTCTTTGCAGACAGGGACTGTGCTTGGTGGGGTGAGAAAAGCAGACGGCCCGCTTCTGGGGGAGGCGCCTTCAGAGCGAGGGCTTGCTTTTAGTCAAGTTTCACCATGCTGCCGGCCCTCCCCAGCAGCGGCACTGTGTGCTTTCCCGGAATACTTTCCTTCATTCCCTGAATTTCCATTGTCCTTTCCACGCAAATCAATCTACTTCTGTGTACCTGGCCAGCAAGTACATAGTGATCAAAAATGCAACCTTTAGTGTCAGATAAAGGGCTTAGCAAGAGTGGCTAGCACATGGCTGGGCTTCAAAAGCGTTATTACAATTTACAATAATTTATCATCATGTTTACATTCCTAATGATAACACATGTCATGTGCAAAACTTGGCCCTCTCTTTTTTGGTTCCTTTGATAACTTTAGGTCCAGTCCTTAATCCGTTTGGCTGTTTTCTTGGGATCCACACTAGACATTACCTATTGTCTATACCTGCCTTCAGAAGCTTTTTTGCATGTTTTTCAGCATTTAAACACTTTGGGAAAAAGACAAAATTTATCCACTCTCATCCTCTTCATTTTCACTCAAGCATTTCCTTTTTCTCTGGGCGTATTTTGACCCAGCTGGATCTCAGAGTTGCTAGTTAGTCCTTCATTCATTTATTCATTCATTCATAGCGTAAATAAGTACCCACTCTACTATGCCAGGTACTGGTCTAAGCTCTGCGAGTACAACATTGAAGAAAACAGAAACAGCTCTTGACTACATAAATAATTCAAGTGAGGAGACAGACAAAAATAAGAAGACAGGAAATATATATATACATATATACTATGTGTAACATCAGTATGTTCTAATAGTGCAGTATACCATAGTGTATTCATATGACACACTATAACCTGAGTGTTATGAAGGAAACCACACGACAAAGAGTGGCTTTGACCTCAGTCGGACAGTGAGTGGCTTACGGGTTTAATTCCACATGCTGACCACTCCGCAGCAATATACCACTGTCTTACCTCATGACGCATGCTAGCTCCCCATTGACCTTTCTGGGTTTCTAGTCTAATCAATTCACCTGACCTACTGGTGGTAGCTCTTATCTCTGCATCTCTATGGGTGTAGAGAGACCCACGAGGTCAAAGCTTGCTAAGAAGACTCCTGGAAGAGGGTGAGCTGGGGGAAGGTGTGGACCACCTGGACCTTCATCTCTCCCCCACCCGTCTTTTGCCACACCCTTCAGTGATGAAGCTTTATCTCGCCTGTCAAAGGCATGTTTCAGCCAAAGAGAAGTTTCCAGAGGTTCCCCTTTGCACTGTGGAAGCGTCATGTAGCACAGCACCCTACCTGAATCCACGGTATGGGTTTATTTGCTGCATGCCCATGTTTGGGGCCATTTGAAGTTACCCATCATGGGGGTTCTGGGTACCGTAGGTCAGCCAACCATGCAGCACCTCCAGGGTCCCCAAGAGCCAGGGCCCTGCAGGTCCCGAGCAGAAAGCAGAATGAGCTGCTGGAAGCCCCCAGCCAGCGCCCCGCCTCCCCAGAGTCCTAGGACGCCGCGTAGCCCGTTTTCCCCGGCGAAGGTTGGGAGCCCAAGACGTCGTTAGTGTCCTTCCATCACTTGCTCATTAGTTCTTAGACAGTGTTTTAATGACAGCTGAGAGGCTCGCATCCTGGCCTCCTCCTATTTATGATCCCCACCGTGTTAATGTGCACTTAATGAGAAATTCTTGTCTTGCTTGTAAATCCTGTAGCCGGCATTCAATTTATTGACAGATGTTTGCTTGGATCTCTTTAAAATTACTTCATAAATCTTCCAGGATAAAAGGCCTCAAGTTCGGTTATTAAGACGGGGCCTTGTTGACAGTTTCATATTTAACTGTTTAGGACTGGGCTGTCAGGACGGCAGTGGGGTGCACGGCTGAGGGGCGCCCAGCCTGAGCGCCCTTGGCCGAGCTTTCCGCACCGATCAGGGCCTCCCTGCTGAAGTCTGTCTCCTGGCCCTCGTAATCCCTTCAGCTAGCTTCTAGGTGACCTCGCCGAGCTTCGCACTTATTCATTTAGCGTATCAGCGTGTCAGGGTGATGAAGTGCTTCTGCTGATAGGAGCTAAGGGCTCGCCAGCCACGGGCCCTCCATCTCCAGGAAAGAGTGTTGGCGGGAGCTGCACGCTGAGCCGGCGCTTCCCACGGGCGCCGCTGGGCACCGGCTGGAAAGCTGGGCGCTGCGCCTCCGTCTCTGGACAGCAAACGGGTGGCTGTGGTGGGAGGGGGTCCGCTTGCAAGACCCCCACGCTTTCAAGCCCATGCTCATCTTCTGTAGCAGTGGGCTTTTCAGCGCCACTCACCTTCAGAGCTTTTAGTCTGAAGAAACAAACAAACCAAAAAAAAGTGGAAAGGCCGTCAACCGGCTCACGCGATGAAACGGTCCAGGCGGAGCGGGCCTCGGGCCTGGTTTGGGCCCCAGAGGGAAATAAACTCCGGTCCACTCTCCTTGGAATGTTGGCCTCCGTCTGCCTCAGCTCCGCCCTCAGAATCCCTGTGGCCCCAGAAACCCCTCGGAGGTTCCAGACGCGTGTCCAGCAGAAAAGGACACCTCCCGCCGCGCTTCCAGACGACCACAGCAAAGAAAGGCTTCTGCCACCTCAGGGCTCCTGCTCGGTCACATGGCGACGCCTTAACCAATCGCCGTGGTCGGAGAGAAGCTAGCTTTTGATTGGCTAGTTCTGAGTCACATGATGAGCCCCGCCTAAAGCCCTGGAATTAAGGCGGCTGCTGCTGCGGCTGCTGCTTCTGCGTCGCTTCAGTCGTGTCCGACTCTGTGCAACCCCATAGACAGCAGCCCACCAGGCTCCCCCGTCCCTGGGATTCTGCAGGCAAGAACACTGGAGTGGGTTGCCGTTTCCTTCTCCAATGTGAAAGTGAAAGTGAAGTCGCTCAGTCGTGTCTGACTCTTAGCGATCCCATGGACTGCAGCCCACTAGGCTCCTCCGTCCATGGGATTTTCCAGGCAAGAACACTGGAGTGGGGTGCCGTTTCCTTCTCCAATGCATGAAAGTGAAAAGTGAAATTAAGACTAAGGAGTGGGATCTTCTGGGATTCCCAGATGGCTCAGTGGTAAGGACCCACCAGCCAACGCAGGAGACGCAGGGAGACGCTGGTTTCAACCCCTGGGTTGGGAAGATGCCCTGGGGGTGGAAATGACAATCCACTCCGGTATTCTTGCCTGGAATATCCCATGGATGGAGAAGCCTGGCAGGCTGCAGTCTGTGAGGTGGCAGAGCGGGACACAGCTGAGCATGCACGCACGGTGGGATACTCCAGAGTCAGTGTGGGGTCTTGTTACCCCAGGAAGGAGAAACAGAGCCAGGCCGCAATGAAACAAATGTTCCGATGTCTCCATCACATTCAAAACAACAGCCTGCCTCATCTGTTTCTTTCATCTCCTTTTGAAGAGTTGTTCTGCGTTGACAGTCTCTATTCTAAAACAGCCATGGTTGTGACCTACCCCATTGGAGAATATTTTCAAAAGAGTAAAATTTAGAAAACCGTAGAGAGGCCACGCCTAGGCCTGAGAAGTTCCCCAAGCCCATCCGCAAGCTCATAGCAGTAATAGGACGCAAAGAGAATTGTTCCATGCAATCCTATCACAGATCAGCCCGTTTGCATGTAAAATGATAATGAGCATTTAGACCAAAAATAGAGTGTTTTTTGCTTACTTGCTGGTGGTGTCTTGTCACTTTGCATCGCTTGAACTGTGTCAGATCGCATTGGGTAACTGTTGCTTCCATCCAGCGCTGACGTGACCCACGGCTTTGCAACGTTTAAGACAAGTGTTTGGGTTTTTTTCTCCCCAATCCAATTTTTTGCACAAGTGCTGTTTACCAGATGAGGCATATGTGAATATGATTAGAGTTGAAAACACATCTACCATTTAAGCCAGAATTTATCAGGGGGCCTGTGGGAAGGAAGACATATGACATATTTACTCACAGCCCCTGACAGGCCTCAACGAGGGGCCGAATCCTCACTCAGAATCTTCCAGAGAGTCACAGTTTTCTTATGTGGAAACTTCTGAGAAGTTTAGGGTACCGTTTATAGCTGACAGCTGGACGGCAAGCTTGGTCTTAATATTCTATGGGACCAACTGCCCATACCCCTAGCAAACGTAGTCTTCACTGAAATAATTGTAATAATCTTGATTTAGTATTGCCCTGGAGTAGCAACAGCTAGCGCTTGTATAATGCTTGCTGCGTGCCAGTTGCTGTTCTAATTCATCACTGTATATATTTTCATTCCTTTAATCTTCAGTGGCCCTGCATGTTATTATTATTCCCTGTTGTAACAGGGAGGAAACTAAGGCAGAGAGATGTTAGGTAACATGCCTAATAACTCATAATTCATGGAGCTGAGACACTCACACAGTTTGGCTGGTCATCTGTGCACCAAATATAATGGTTCTAGTGCCCATATCATGAGGTTATACAGATAAACACATTGATTCAGGATCTATGGTACTAAATGGCGTTAAATGCATAGCAGATAAGTTAAATGTTACATGTATAAGTTTTATAATATTATATATTATATTTATTGTATATTATTGATGATCATTTATCATGTTACATATATGATATAATTATTATACAACTTTCTCCTTAAAGTATTGAGTCAAGATACCATAATTCACACCGGTTACAATGGTTTAAAAAGGAAGAGGAAAGAAAAAAATAGCAAAATTAAATATTATAAAAACAATAAAATTAAATTAGAAATGTAATTTCACAGAAATGTATGCAACTAAAACCAAAGCAAAAATTTAGGCCTGAGCATCCTGGTAGATAAAGCCTAGAGGGGTTAAGTGCAGAGTGATAATATTTGTGCCAGTGGATCAGCTGCTAAAGAACCCACTTGCCCAGGTAGGGACCACAGGTTCGATCCCTGGAAATGTGAAAGTGAAAGTGAAGTCGCTCAGTCGTGTCTGACTCTTAGCGATCCCATGGACTGCAGCCCACTAGGCTCCTCCGTCCATGGGATTTTCCAGGCAAGAACACTGGAGTGGGGTGCCGTTTCCTTCTCCAATGCATGAAAGTGAAAAGTGAAATTAAGACTAAGGAGTGGGATCTTCTGGGATTCCCAGATGGCTCAGTGGTAAGGACCCACCAGCCAACGCAGGAGACGCAGGGAGACGCTGGTTTCAACCCCTGGGTTGGGAAGATGCCCTGGGGGTGGAAATGACAATCCACTCCGGTATTCTTGCCTGGAATATCCCATGGATGGAGAAGCCTGGCAGGCTGCAGTCTGTGAGGTGGCAGAGCGGGACACAGCTGAGCATGCACGCACGGTGGGATACTCCAGAGTCAGTGTGGGGTCTTGTTACCCCAGGAAGGAGAAACAGAGCCAGGCCGCAATGAAACAAATGTTCCGATGTCTCCATCACATTCAAAACAACAGCCTGCCTCATCTGTTTCTTTCATCTCCTTTTGAAGAGTTGTTCTGCGTTGACAGTCTCTATTCTAAAACAGCCATGGTTGTGACCTACCCCATTGGAGAATATTTTCAAAAGAGTAAAATTTAGAAAACCGTAGAGAGGCCACGCCTAGGCCTGAGAAGTTCCCCAAGCCCATCCGCAAGCTCATAGCAGTAATAGGACGCAAAGAGAATTGTTCCATGCAATCCTATCACAGATCAGCCCGTTTGCATGTAAAATGATAATGAGCATTTAGACCAAAAATAGAGTGTTTTTTGCTTACTTGCTGGTGGTGTCTTGTCACTTTGCATCGCTTGAACTGTGTCAGATCGCATTGGGTAACTGTTGCTTCCATCCAGCGCTGACGTGACCCACGGCTTTGCAACGTTTAAGACAAGTGTTTGGGTTTTTTTCTCCCCAATCCAATTTTTTGCACAAGTGCTGTTTACCAGATGAGGCATATGTGAATATGATTAGAGTTGAAAACACATCTACCATTTAAGCCAGAATTTATCAGGGGGCCTGTGGGAAGGAAGACATATGACATATTTACTCACAGCCCCTGACAGGCCTCAACGAGGGGCCGAATCCTCACTCAGAATCTTCCAGAGAGTCACAGTTTTCTTATGTGGAAACTTCTGAGAAGTTTAGGGTACCGTTTATAGCTGACAGCTGGACGGCAAGCTTGGTCTTAATATTCTATGGGACCAACTGCCCATACCCCTAGCAAACGTAGTCTTCACTGAAATAATTGTAATAATCTTGATTTAGTATTGCCCTGGAGTAGCAACAGCTAGCGCTTGTATAATGCTTGCTGCGTGCCAGTTGCTGTTCTAATTCATCACTGTATATATTTTCATTCCTTTAATCTTCAGTGGCCCTGCATGTTATTATTATTCCCTGTTGTAACAGGGAGGAAACTAAGGCAGAGAGATGTTAGGTAACATGCCTAATAACTCATAATTCATGGAGCTGAGACACTCACACAGTTTGGCTGGTCATCTGTGCACCAAATATAATGGTTCTAGTGCCCATATCATGAGGTTATACAGATAAACACATTGATTCAGGATCTATGGTACTAAATGGCGTTAAATGCATAGCAGATAAGTTAAATGTTACATGTATAAGTTTTATAATATTATATATTATATTTATTGTATATTATTGATGATCATTTATCATGTTACATATATGATATAATTATTATACAACTTTCTCCTTAAAGTATTGAGTCAAGATACCATAATTCACACCGGTTACAATGGTTTAAAAAGGAAGAGGAAAGAAAAAAATAGCAAAATTAAATATTATAAAAACAATAAAATTAAATTAGAAATGTAATTTCACAGAAATGTATGCAACTAAAACCAAAGCAAAAATTTAGGCCTGAGCATCCTGGTAGATAAAGCCTAGAGGGGTTAAGTGCAGAGTGATAATATTTGTGCCAGTGGATCAGCTGCTAAAGAACCCACTTGCCCAGGTAGGGACCACAGGTTCGATCCCTGGGTTGGGAAGATCCCCTGGAGGAGGAAGTGGCCAGCCACTCCAGTATCCTTGCCTGGAGAATCCCATGGACAGAGGCGCCTGGTGGGCTACAGTCCATGGGGTCGCACAGAGTCGGACGCGACTGAGGGTGCACACCCGCACACCCACCCACCCGCACACACACATATCCAAGTTTCATGCTTGGGTCTCAAGACAAGTCCCATAGGGATTTCTCTCATGGTTCCTCAGAGTAGGACCTGGTGCAAGCAGTTAGTTATAAGCAGCTTCACTTTTCTTTGAAGGAAAGGAGAGGGGGAACAGGGCCCTGTAGAAATTCCATGTATTGGTGTGAAAACAGCAGAGCGATTCTATTCCTGAGCAAGGCATTCCGTGCCTCTGCGTTTGTTTTCTTCTCTGGACAGATGGGCTGTCTTGTTTGTGTTCCTCCAGAAGAAGACCTGGAGGCCAGAATTTGAGTGCAAATGCATTATTTGGCTGTTGAACCTAGGAGCCACCAGCGGCGGGTGGAGGAGGGAGACGAGGCGTGAGGGAGCAAGCCGTCCACCACCGTGGCCGCCTGGAGCCTGATGCTGCCGGGTGCCAGGGGCCAGTGCGCCATGCGCATCTCAGGCTGAGGGTGAGGGTGCTGGGATAGTTCTCACCAAATCCCCGTCTCCCGTGGCCTCGGGGCTCCTGCCTCGGGCATTCCTCTCCAGCATCTCCAGCTTGTTCTGTGTGCAAGCCGGAAATGCCCTCAGAACTGGACAGCTGCCCTCAGTCAGAGAAGCATAGGCTTTCCGAGGAGTCGTGCCTGGTCGGGAGAGGTATTTGCCTAAGAAATATGGACTGTTTGTTCAGCCGCTCAGTCATGTCTGATTCTTTGTGGTGGACTCTCTCTGACTCAAAAACCCGTTAGGCTCCTCTGTCCATGGGGTTTTCCAGGCAAGAATACTGGAGTGGGTTGCCATTCCCTTCTCCAGGGGATCTTTCCGATCCAGGGATGGAACCCACATCTCCTGCATGGGCAGGTTGGTTCTTTATCACTAGCACCATCTGGGAAGCCCAAGAGATATGGGCAGGGCACCATCCAAGTCTAACGCGTGTGACATGACTCTGCCCCGAGCAATGTCGTGATGCTGGAGCGAGGCCATGCACGCCTATGAAGCACCTGGAGTACCGTCCAGCTTAAGCAAAGTCTTAAAAGTGGGGGAAAGCCTATTGCTCACAAAACTAAAAAGACGAGGAGATCTTGAAGCTTCAGGAAAGGGTAGATCCAGCTGCTCAAGCGTGTTGGACTGGGCAGGTGAACACGTGTGAGCGGTGTGTGTGGTGTGGTGAGCAGGGAGACTAGCCTATGTAAAGGGATCAGGGTTTGAGCCCTGCCGAGTGGCAAAGACCATGTCATCTCTGCGGTCCATTTCCAAGATAGCCTGATAGCAGATCCATCCCAAGACACTCAAAACAAGGTCAAATAGACAGTGAACGCATTGAGGGCGTGGGGGGCTGTCTCTTATAAGCTCAATCCGCCAGCTGTGTGATGGACGGTTTCATTTCTCCGCGGGCTGTTTTGGCATTGTGTAGACACAGCCTAAATTGGTGCCCGCACCGCCCACTAATCACGCTCCGAGAGAGGGAGCGTGGAGTTATTGAAATCCCCAAGCAGCACTTTGGCGCACACGCTCTCTAACGCTATCAAGAGATGAAGGAGCCCTTTGAAATGAGCTTTCGAGAGTGAGTAATGACCTTCAGGACGTGGCGCAAGGATTGTCTTTTGAAACTGGTGTATCTTGATGGATGATTGAAAAGCTGCTGTCTTTGGTATAGTTTTTGCGGTTTTATATTTGGGGATGTGTAATAAATAAATGTGTAATTGCCCTCAACATGATGCAAGACCAGGAGGTGAGCCTGCGACAGAAAAGGCCTGTAACGGCATAAAATTTTATTAGGAGCCCCACTGATAGGCAAGGCAGTGTTGTGTGAACAAAGAAGGTCTGTCTCAGGTTGACCAAGATAGAATCCAGTAGGATGAACACCGCATGCCACCGGCTGGCTTGTATGGAGGCAGGGAGACTGGAAAGAGGAGCAATACTCTCATGTTTAGCATCCTTATTGAAGTAGTTTCAGTGTCCCTGTTGATAACAGTCATGCCAGCCAAAATCCTCTACCTTGTAATTCTGCAGGTTAAATGGTACTTATCAAGCATTTGTGATGTTTTTCTAGCTAATGGAAAAGGCTACATTTTGCAGTGGCCTCTAATTTTTCTTAATTCTTTGAGATCTTTTCTTTTTCCATTTGAGTGTGAAGATGAGTTTTTGTGCCCAGTGTATTAATCATATAATTTTGGTTTTTATTCTTTTTGATCACAGTTTAGCTTTGTGTGTGTCTGTCTCTGTGTGTGTACACACACACACACACACACACACATATATATATATACACTCTCAGTTGCTCAATTGTGTCCAACTCTTTGTGACCCCATTGACTGTAGCTGGCCAGGCTCCTCTGTCCATGGGATTTTCCTGGCAAGAACACTGGAGTCGGTTGCCATTTCCTTCCCCAAGGAGTTTTCCCAACCCAGAGATGGAACCTGTATCTCCTGTGTTGGCAGGTGAATTCTTTACCACTGTGCCACCTGGGAAGCCCAGTGTGTATATATATATATATATGTCTTCCACTGTAATTCCCATTATTGGCTTTCTACATGGATAAATAGGTCTGCATCTTCCAAATTAACTTTGATCTCTGTTGGCAACAATTGATGGGTGAGAGCCTTAGGTATTATATATGGTGTCTAGAAATTGGGCTCAACTTCCTATTCATCCCATGTTTTGTTGGGTAGGTCAACGAATGTTTTTAATATTGTTCAATAAACTCTACTAGAATTTAGAAGATCTGTACCTTAGCATTTTTGTCATTGTCATCTGTAAGGAAGGCATAGACACAGTAGGTAATTTGAACCTACCTTCTTCAGTGGAAGTTAGAACCTTGAATGTTCACAAAGGTTCAATAATATTGTTGAATAAATGATCGTTTATTAATTACCAAAATTTTAATTATATAATTTCTGAATATCATTGGAAAAGAGATGTTCTTTGATTGTTGGTTATCATCTCCACCGTCTTAATGTTTTAATGATTTGCCTGCAACTAGGACTTCTGTTTTTGTCAAACCTGCTATGGTTTTCCAATATCCGGTCCAGTCATGTCTGTGCACAGGGCCTGCACAAAAGATGTAGTGGCTCCGCAAGATTTTGGTTTTGTTATGCAGCTTGAATAGAGGCATTTGCACAAACCTGGTAAATACAAATGTCCCTTTCGGCAACCCCCTAACTTCCTGTAGCTTTTGCATTCTATGTCACAGCATTTAGTATTTAATTACCTACCAACTTCAGTTCTTCCCGTAAATCTCATGAGTCTTATTTTTCTTTGGAGTTTTGATTTCAAACTTCTACAACAGTGGTTCTCAACAGGGGGACTTTTGTTTCCCAAGAGACATTTGGCCTTGTCTGGGGCATTTTTTTATTGTCACAACTAAGCAAAAGGCCGGGGGAAGGTGGGCTGGGGGCGGATAACGCTAGCATCTAGTAGGGAGAGTCCAGGGATGTTAGCCAGCACCCTGCACAGGACAGCCCCACAGCAGAGAAGTATCCGACCTCAATGTCAGCAGTGCTGAGGTTGAGAAGTCTTGCATAGAAAGAATTTAGACATCTATTTCTTAGCTTCCCGTCTTGGATTGGGCACAGACCTGATACCCAGTAGGTGTTCAGATTCAACTTGAAGAGAGTCTGAGTTTGCCTTTTAAATCCGAGCCGCAAGTGGACCAAGGAAAAGAAAAGGTCTTTGCATTCAGGATGTATGGATCACGGAGGTGGGGGAGGGGAGGAGTGTGATGCAAAATAGGAAAAAATACAGATAAAGCAGAAGCCACCTCCTGCTCTTTCCTGAGATTGCCATCAACATAAAAAGGCAAGGTTGTTAATCTTCAGGGGACAATCTTTGTGTGGAGGGAGTCCCTTGGGGGCCCTGAGAATTTTATTGCTTTTCATTGGGGGCACCGTCAAACGGGGTAATTTAGGCTTGACAAACAAATCTTGACTCACTTTTTTCCATGGCTCCAGAAGGAAAATAGAATTCTCACAGAGCCGGGGCCAACCCCTTCTTCCATAAATCACCAGCTGTAGGTGAAAATTTGGCTAATACCCAGGGCACCGCACAGAAATAACCAGCGGCAGAGCTAACTGCAGCTCGCCTGCATGCCAGCTTCTTCACAGATTTGTGTTTCTCCTTCTTGCTTTGATCTCATCCTTTTTTTTTTTTTTTTCCTCCTAAACTAAAACTTTTTCAGTCTCTCTTTCAGACTGTCTCTCAGGCGAGGCCTTTGGAGCAGGACCCCGACCATGTCCCGGTCAGCCCTTTCGGGTTTTTTTTAAGCTGATTTCCTGTTCTGGTGAGCCATACATCACTGCCGTCCCCCGTCTGTGCTCCCTGTCTGTGACAGAATGAAAGGTGTCATTTATCACCGGGGCTTGCGGAAGCTGTGGGAAGAGGGATTGAAATTTTTTCTGGAAGGCCTCTCTGTGTCTAGCGGCTGCCAGATCATTAAAAAGGGGGCTTTCCAAAGAACCTTGTGTGCGATGTGATTGCACTTACTGTCAAGGAGAGGCTGAAAGACAGAGGAAACATCAAAAGGGAGCAGGAGAAAGAGGGCGAGGAAAGGGAGAGATTTCTGCCAGGGCCGTTTCAGACTCTGGAGCTGTGCAGGCGAGGTCCCGCCCGGGCTCCGTTTTCGTGTGTGCATGCTAGGCGAGTCCTCCAGAGACTTGCCCACAGCTCCCGGTGCCGTGAGGAAGCTGAACAGGAAGCCTCTTTCACAGGACTTCTCCGCATCACGTGTTATGTAGGGCACGCAGACAGACGGTGTGCTGTGTGGGGTACGGCTTGCAGCAGAAGTGCTGAAGCGCTGAGGCAGGAAAAACCTATTTGAACAAAAGCAGAGGATCCCAGTAAATCTTCGGGCCAAAGTGAGACCTACTGGCGGGTTCCTTCTCCGAAGAGACATTTATGGCATCCTGTTGGCATCAGCACGCTCGGAAAATGCCCAAGAATATCTTCTTCCAGCTTCGCTCCTTTTGGCATGAAGTTTGCCACCAAATGGATCTCCAGGGCTGGGAGGATAGACTCTCCTTATCTGGTTGTTTTTTTTTTTTCCCAAGAGGAGTGTCCCCCTTCTACACCCTGTGCTACCCAAGTATTCAAAACAAGCCAGCATTTACGTAGTCCTGTCTCTGTGCCAGACACGACGCTGTGTGTCGCACACACTCACTGTACTCTTAAGAGCAATCCTCATGGGAAGGGTGCTTCTATTTTGGAGGTGGTGCTGCTGAAGCCCGGAGAATTTAAGTAACTTGCCCAAGGTTGCCCGTTTCTGGGCAGAGCTGTGTTTCTGAGCTAAGTGGCGTGGTTCCAGAGCCTATGTGCTCTTTGCCTCTGGTTGGGAGTGTGAAGGATGAACGT
This sequence comes from Cephalophus harveyi, assembly GCA_006410635.1. NCBI lineage: Eukaryota > Metazoa > Chordata > Mammalia > Artiodactyla > Bovidae > Cephalophus > Cephalophus harveyi. Next base: position 209,803 of record SJYT01005016.1, read on the forward strand.
GGTGAGGAAGCCCTGTGATTTTTGAAGCTTCTGGCTTGCAAATGTCATCATGTTAATTTAGGAAATTAGCAACTTAATGATGACCGAAATCAAAGGCCAGTGATTTATGGCCAGGGAGTCAAATCCAGCCCACGGTTTGCTTTGTACAGCCAGGGAATGAAGAATAATTTTTACATATTTTAAATAGTCGAAAAAATTTTACGGAAACTAGTTTCCTTGTTTGTTATCTAAGTACCTGCCCATAGCCTCGATTTTGCCTCTTGTGCTACAGACTCTCAAAGATTCACTGCTGGCTTTCTGCAGAAAAAGGTTGCTGACCTCTGACCTGAGGTAGAATCAACTACAGAAATTTTTTAAAAAGAAGAAAAATGTGGGGGGAAAAAAAGAACAAAAATCAAACAAGAGATGGGGGGAGATAGGGAGGGAAGGAAGGAAAGAAGAAAAAAAAGGAGGAAAAGAAAATTTGAAACAGAAAAGAGGAAAAAAGATCTTCGTTAAAAGCGATTAGGAGAATGAGGATGCTCATCTGGAGTCCTGAGGCCAGCAGAGACGCTAGAATCGGACTTATGCACACTCGTGTGGAAGGCCAGCCTTTCAACATAAGCTTTCCTTGACTGATTTTCCACAAAGCTTGCTGCTGGGAGAGACAAATTAGCTATTAGGTAATCTAGTTAATTGACAAGTGACTTAACTAATTACCCTAACATGCTTATTAAATGTTACCTTTCCCATTCTCAACACATTGTTAGCGCATTAATTTATTTAAGGCCTTATCATATCACTCCCCCTTGACAGCATGTTCCTATTAAAGCAGAGGAAGCATGGGGTGTGCTTTTTCTATCATTATTTCTCTCCTCTGTGGTTGGAGTCGAAAGAGAGAATTAGGAGCTGGTGTGTGAGGAGCCCACCCCCATCAGCGACGGTGTCCAATTATACTGGCACAGGGTCACTCGGATGGATCAGGAATGGACTGAATAAAGAGATAATGTGTGTTACCAAGCCTCACGGAAGCTGAGGGGAACCTGATTTGACTTTTGACTGCAGCCTTTCATAGCTGGGAGGGCTGGCATCTTTATTTACACCCATTTACAAACCGCCTTGTCCTTGAAGCAGATGCATTTTGAAATTCATAACTTCTCAGATCTTAGAAAGAGAATGTGGTACATTTACCGGATATCGGGTAACACTCTCAGTAAGGCTGAGAAAGCCGACTTAAACTTGTACAGGTCATTCCATGCTAAAACATTCATATTACTGGGTGAGACATTTCTTTTTTAAGTTTTAAAATGACAGATCAGTTCAGGTCTGATTTTTCTGCCAAATGAATTATGATAAAAGAAAATTTGGTTTTAGAGCTCTGAGAAGTTTGGAATTGTAGATAAGGTATTGTGGCCCACTATGAAGACGCCTGTAATCACATGGCTTTTCTAATAACTGCTTCCTTCTGGTTATGTTATAACTTTGATATTGGCCATAGGTAATATTATGGAGACAGCTGGTGGTTTTTCCTCAGAACAATGTGAAATGAAGCAGAAGATATGCACACAGAAGGAGGAACAGATCCCTGATCTAACGTAACACAGATAGATTCATTTTGAAATTGATATTTTCATAAAATAAGATTTAATATCAGAAGATTGGAACAAATGCAAACATGATTTTCTGTTTAAATGGAGTTAGAGGACAGGGTGGCTGTAAAAGATGAGAAGCATCGTCTGGCCCAAAGTTTCTGAACTCCAGTTTCTGAGATGTGAAGGACCATGTTCCAAGAGCCCAGGAGGCTCTGTTTCTTGCATAAAGCACACACGAGACCAGGACGCAGCCTCCGCTCACTAGTGCACGTGGTTTGATTGGCAATGCCTTCTTTTTCTTTCTTGACAGTAATAAAGTATTAAAAGCATCTTAAATCAATTCACTATAGCAGCAAGGTGAGACAGACGACCTACAGTAACCTGGGAGCTCATGGAAGCTCATGGGAGCTAACCCTAACCCTGACCCTAAACCCTGACCTTAACCCTCATCCCTCACCCTAAACCCTGACCTTAACCCTCAACCCTCACCCTAAACCCTGACCTTAACCCTCAACCCTCACCCTAAACCCTAACCTTAGCCCTCAACCCTCACCCTAAACCCTGACCTTAACCCTCAACCCTCACCCTAAGTCCTGACCTTAACCCTCAACCCTGACCCAACCCCAAACCCTAACAGGATGGCTGTTGCTCTACAGACCCCAGATGGCCAATCTTCTGATCTTTTGAGAGAAGCAGAAAAGCTAGAGATACAGATGTACAATCTAATAATATTTAAATGTTGGCATCACCCATTCGATGGGCATGAACTTGGGCAAACTCCGGAAGATGGTGAGGGACAGGGAAGCCTGGTGTGCTGCAGTCCTCAGGGTCGAGAAGAGTTAGACACGACTTGGCGATGGAATAACAATTAAGTCATCATTTAACGACGCCCAAACAAGCCAGGTCTACAGGGTGGAGCAGGCCAGTGGCCCACCCGCGCCTGGAAGGGCTTCAGGAGCTGATGACTCCGAATCACTCAGTTTCCGTGCAAGGTCGCTGACGTCCACATCCAGAATATCTCCTCCCGTGGTTCAGTTTTACTCTGATTCTTCCAAGTGGTATTGGGAGAGGGGTGGGTTGAAATGATTTTTAAATGCACAAGTCCTGAAACTCAGGAAGCTCGCAGAATAGAGGGAGGTTATTCAAGGAAACAGACGTTTACGACATAATGTAATCGTATAGATAACGGAGTTTACGGTTCGCTGGGATGCTCCTGGGGCCGTGAGGGCCTGCAGAAGAACGGCCTCACTCAGCCCTGGGCAGCGAGGAAAGGCTGCTCAGAGAAGGTGTCCGGGGCTGAGAGGGGAACAGGTGGAGGGGCGTGGGGGAGCGGAGGGTGGGGTGCCCCAGGTAACGAGAGTAGCGTGTGCGAGAGGGTCTGGGATGGATCATTTCAATAGCATTTTCCTCAGAACACTTTGCTTAAAAAAATGAGAGTTCCCATAACACGGTCAGAACACATTGTGCGGCCTGCTAACACCCCTCAGAACTCCGCTGACTTGGGAGGAACTCGACAAGAGAGGGAAGAACAGCTGCTCTGGACACGCCCTGTAACGAGGCAGCAAGGCGAGCGCTGGGTGTCTCCAGCCTGGGGTTTTTCAGAGCTCGGAGAGTACGACCAGCTCTGCAGCAGAGCTGAAGCAGGAGTGGCCTACATACAGCGCCAGGCGAGGGGCCCCTGTGCCCAGGAATCTCCTCCGACAGCTGCACGGGACTCTCTCCTGCTTGGACTCTGTCTTCAAGGACCGCGTCCAATTGTGTATTGGGCTGTTGCAGTTCTTAGGAGCCAAAGTGACTCTTGGTCACTCAAACAAAAAGGAAATCCCCTGGAGGGTTTACTATTAATAGTAACTCACAGAATAGATGGAAAAACTGAACAAGCAAGCTTGGAGACAGGCCAGCCCCGAGACACGCTGCGTCTGGAAAGCAGAAGTTGCAGACCAGTCCGTTTAGGCGCCGTAACTGGACTGCATGTCCAAAGATGTCTGCTTTCTTGTCTTCTCTGCACAATGGGCAGATACTACAGAGTATCCAGGGTGTTCAGCTGGGTCACTTAGCTTCTTGTTGCCGTTCACTCACTAAGTCATGTCCGACTCTTTGTGACCCCATGGACTGTAACCACCAGACACCCCTGTCCTCCACTGTCTCCCGGAGTTTGTGCAAACTCAGGCCCGTTGAGTCGGTGATGCTTTCTAATCATCTCATCCTCTGCCACCCCTCTCTCCTTTCTCTCCATCAATCCTGAACATTCATTGGTAGGACTGTTCCTTAAGCTGAAGCTTCAATACTTTGGTCACCGATGAGAAGAACCAACTCACTGGAAAAGATGCTGATGCTGGGAAAGACTGAGGGCAGGAGGAGAAAGGGATCACTTAGTTACTGCTGAGCTGTGCTGGCTTAGTCGCTCAGTCATGTTCGACTCTTTGTGACCCCAAGGACTGTAACCCACCAGGCTCCTCTGTCCATGGGGATTCTCCAGGCAAGGATACTGGGGCGGGTTGTCATGCCCTCCTCTTAGCTATTGCTACATTAAAAAACAAAACAAAACAGAATTTAGTTGCTTAAAACCAAACAGTTATTTAGTTCATGATCCTACAGGTGAGCAATTTAAGCTGAGAGCTGGTGGCTCCGGCAAGTCTTCCAGAGGAGTGACCCTTCCCCACGTGGTCCTACATCCTGCACTGAGCTAGACAGGGCCCATGGCGGCGCCAGGGTTCTGAGGGCAAAACCTCTAAAGGCCTCTATTGGTCAGAACTGCACTGTGATTGCTTCCATTGCACTGGACAAAGTAAGCCCACTTCAAGCAATGGAGACATAAATGTTGTATCTTGGTGGAAGGAGGTTCCGGGCCTCACATGGCAGAGGGTGTCTGTATAGGTGGGCCACTTACCATGAATGAAACCACCCCAGTTAGGGTTCCAGGCCCTACCTAAGCCCGGGTATGAAACATGAGTAAGAGGCTTATCAGACTATATCTAATGGGGATTAAATAATTCCCTAGGCTCCCCTGGTGGGTTAGTGATGAAGGACCCACCTGCAATGCAGTGCAGGAGACGCGGGTTTGATCCCTGGGTCAGGAAGGTCCCCTGGAGGAGGGCATGATAACCCACTCCAGTATTCTTACCTGGGAAATCCCAGGGGCAGAGGAGTCTGGAGGGCTACAGTCCATGAGGTCGCAGCCAGACATGGCTGAGCAACTAATGCAGACAGCCAACGCGTGTGTGGTCAGATCTCCAAGCGTTTGAAGGCCCCTGAATTTTTCCGAGGATCCTGAAAAGAGGTACACTCCACACCCCACAGCCCAAAGTCCTAGCGTATGAAACAGCAAAGAGCTGAACACGACTGAAGCGACTGGGCACACACACGCGCACAAATAGTTCCTAAAGGAAACGTCAGTTTTGTTTGGAAATGAGAATGACTTAAGCAATCAAAAACAGTAAATGTTTCTAAGGCCCTGTGCCCATGTATGATTTGGTGCAAGTAAATGTCTTTTCCCTTGAACAGTTTCTGTTTGAAACGTACCGCCACCTTCCACATGCAGCTGCAGTGGACGCTATCGCGGGCCTGGACCCACAGCACAGAACTTGGTGCATAATGTGTTCAGCACTTTCGCTTGGATTATCATCACCATCATTATTGACATTTATGTAGCTCCTCCACAACCCCCCGCCCCTTTATGGTGTATAAACCTTACTTTCTGTATGAAACGTGCCTACTACCGAAATGCAAGTTACGGGAAAAAAATTAATTAATATGTGTTAGATTTTTGTTTCTCTAAGACAGATGTTCGAACCTGTATTGATTTTGTTAAAGTTTTTCAGTGAGTTAAATAAAGGTTAGTGTCTTTTTCTGGCACATATTTACTGAGAGCTTACAGGAGAAGTACTTGGTGAGCCCACTGGTGGTTCCGATGCGAACCAGGCCCTCGCTGTCTTGCTCCAGATGGTCCATGTGGATAATTAATGGTGTGCATTATTGTAGCATTATGAGGCAGGGGACGCCTGACGTACTCCACTGGGTAATGAGAGGACTGTCAGGGGTGGGAGTGGTTTTTACTAAACCAACACGAGACGCTGCTGTGACCTGAAACTCTTGACAGAAAGGAGCCTTTGCTGAAGGGCCGTGAGGAGGGGGCTACTCCTGAGCCTGGTAAGGTGTGGCTGCACGTACCGGACCGCCTCCCAGGAGCTGCCACCTAAAGTAGAGGGACCAAGAATTCATGGCCACCTGGCCCCCAAAGTCGAGGAAACATGAACTCCCACCTCCGTCTCCCCTACCATCCCATCATCTCCTTTGGATGAACCCAAACGGGGAAGCCGGAAGACACGGAAGGTGGAGGGTGCAGAATCCCGTTGACCTGATCTCGGGTCAGCCTCCCGAGCACCAGAGGAGGACAGAGAATAGAAGTGCAGGACGGGCAGAGGGCACCTGGACAGACAACTGAAGATGGGGGAGGACCGCAGCTGAACTGTCTTCCCGCTGCGAGGAGCTCTCATTCAAAAACGACTTCACTTACGCAGGACCTGGGCCCGGGAAAAACGGCAAAGGGTGTGAAAGCCCGTTACCTGGGGGAATTCTGCACATTTCCCTCCCTGAAACGGGTGAGCGGGTAGGATCTAATGAGAGTCCAGTGAGATGCTGCATTAGCCCCAGAAGACAGTGACAACACGGCCCACTGGCTAACGGGAAAGCTGCAAGTCACAGACTGGGTCACAAGCTGTAGCCCACAAGACAAGACTGACTCCAGACACGTTTCCAATGTTTCTCAGAAGTTTAAGCAGCAATTACCTTTTAGTCGAATATTAGAAGGCTTACTATATTCGGCTCTAAGTGTCTTTCTTCTCTTCAAGTAGGAAATCTGGCCCCAGGAGCCCCGTTTTCTCGTGGGGACAGTGGCCACAGGTGAGGCTGGGAGCTCTGCTCACGACCGTCTTCATCAGCCCTGCTGCCTCCTGTGCCGCCTTTATTGCTCTCCTCAACATTTCCTAAACTAATTTGGTGCTTGCTGTCTGCTTTTGGCTGTTCTGGGTCTGGTTGTGGTGGGCAGAAGCCACTCCATAGTTGTAGATGCAGGCCTCTCAGCGCAGTGGCTGGCTTCTCTCGTTTCAGGGCGCATGGTCTGGGGTGCAGGCTCGGTAGGTATAGTCCACGCGTGTTCCCGCGGCGTGTGGCATCTTCCTGGACCGAACCAGGGTCCTCTGCATTGGCAGGTGGCTTCTTAACCGCCAGGGAAGCCCCCCATTCAAATTTTATATATCTATCCACACCTACGCCAAGCCAACAAAAGCTAGTTCAAGAGGCCATGCACTCTTAAGCAAAACGGAACAAAGCATAAGTGTCTGTGGAAGAAAAGAATCGTCCTGTACTTCCGTATGCCAGATGATGGTGTCCACATGAAAATATTACAACCCCAATCCCGCCGACTCCCATATAACTGAAAGATTACATGGGTGGGGGAGCGATGGGAAAGAATGATACTAAAGGAACCAAGGGGGAGAGAATTTCAGGAAATGCCTGATGAGGACATGATGCGAGCGCTCGGCGCACTCGGGGAACTGAGATGCAGCTCCTAAGGCGTCGATCTACTTAAAGTCTAGCAGGAGGAGAAAGACACGCAAAGCAAATACTACCTTAGAAACAGGTTCAGACCTAATTGGGAATGGAGGAGATAAGGAGCAAAAAAAAAATGCCTCATAGGGAGCTGATGCTTAGTTTGAGTATTGAAAGATGTTAGGTTGGCTTCAGATGAACAGGATTGAGGGGGAGTGTGGATAGCATTTCACACAGAGCGGACGGTACAGTGAAAGACACTAAGACGTGGGACAGCATGATTTGTGCTTGAAACTGCAGAGTTCGGCTGAGCGGAATGTGAAACGCGGAGCACGCGGTACAGGGAGGTGGTCAGGAAATAGTGCTGGAGAAGGAGGCCCAGCACTCCCGGCATTCCCTAACAATGCACTTTGTCCTTATCTTCTGGGCAGTGGATGCCCAGTCAATGCCCCCCGAACGCTGTTAAGCATGGGGAGGGGGTGACGAGAGATGAGAGAGCGGGAGGGCACATTACTTCATTAAATTTGTCTTGCTGAAAGATTCATTCTAAAGCCATGAAAGGTGGCGTTACTGTGTACTAGACTTGATTCCAGACAGTCAGAAGAATCTTGGAATAGTCTGGCTGAGAAACTATGAGAGCTGAACTAGGGCAGCAGTAATAGGGGCTGGAAGATTGGAGACGGTAAGAGCGCGACGTGGTGAGGGGCGGAAGAGGCTGAGCTGGCCTTCCGTTCTGGGCTGAGCGGCTGAACGGACGGTGGGACTAGTGGCCGTGAGAGCAGACACGGGATGAGCAGCAGTCGGCTGTGGGGCAGGGCGGGAGAAATGGAGCTGACGCCTGCAGCTGACAGAGTCCCTTGTTCGTCTCGCAGGCTGCTTCTTGCACGCACCTGGGGGTCCAGTCCTCACCTTAGCGCCCTGTCCCTTTGCATCAGAGCCACGCTCTCCAGGAGCAAAGCACTTGTATGTGTCATCTCACTTAAACCTCATCAATAGCCTTTACAAACAGCAGAGCCAAATTTATCACCCCTTGAATGGATGAAGAGGTTCAGATAAGGTCAGTGGCGTCCCCAGGGCCACCCAGCATTCACATGCCAAAGCTCAGACCTAGATCTCGGCTTCCCTGGTGGCTCAGTGGCAAAGAATCCACCTGCCAATGCGGGAGGCACGGGTTCGATCCCTGATCTGGGAAGATCCCCCAGGCCGCGGGGCAACTGAGCCCAGAGCTGCTGTGCACCACAGCTCTCAAACCAGTGCTCTGGAGCCTGAGCGCCTCAACCACCGAGGCCCACGCCCTCGAGAGCCCGCGCTCGCACCAGGAGAACCAGCGCAACGAGGAGCTGGCGCACCCCGAGAGCGCGGCCCCGCCTGCCTGACCCGGAGCAAAGCCCGCGCAGCAGCAGGGACCCAGCCCAGCGAAAGGAAATAAAGTTATAAAAGACGACAACCAGGTGTTGTGAAGCACAAAACCCCATGATCCAGGGAGAGCGTCCTAGCTCGCGCAGCCCGGAAGGAAGACAGTTCCTGAAGCAGGCCCCGCATTGCTGGATGAATGAGCAAGTGCAGTGATTCCACACAATGCTGAATCAATACTTATTTCTCGAATTTTTTTTTTTTTTTTGGTCTATTCCATTTCCCCAGTAGCTTGTATTCCAAAGGCGATCGAAGATCTTGAGATAACATTTCCATAGGCAGGGGAAAATCAGACCTGCTGCAGTGATCTGAATGTCTTCCCTTCTTCCGGAGACAAATGCCCTCTTCTGTGGTCTGTCTCCCTGAGAGAACTTGAGCGTCCCAAAACTTTTGAAGCAGAGAACGTAAGGCCTGTCCGTCGTTCGACACCATCTGATTCCCTCTAACTCCCGGCATCACAAGCAAGCTTCACTTCTGCGTGTGTCTAGGCTGTGCAGGGCACCCTTTAAAACTCCTCCCCAAATCTGCCTGTATTCAATTTTCAGTACAGCTATAATCCTACCCGCTCTGAGCAAAGAAGCTAATTGCTCGATTTACGCTCAAGATTCAGTGATTCTAGGAGCAAATATTTTTTCAGAGCTTAACTCCTTGTGGGTGTAAAACATTCTGATTGTCAAGAATTCTACCTTTTATTGGTGCCTCTGGTGAAAGATTTGAAAGAATCCTTCTTTTGCAGTTTTCTGGAACTCTCTACAGATGCACTTCACTAAGGCTCTGTTGAACAAGCCTGCTCCACCCTCCCTCTCCCAACATTAAGTTGGTAATTTTTAAAGACATTATCCTTATCATGAAAATTTCATCTGTGCTATAGGAAGCACCAGTTAGAGGTTGATTGGTTTCTATCAGCTTAAACTAGAATTATATGTAATAATACATGTCAACATATTTATTCTCTCTTTGATAATGAGTCTGATTTGCTTCTGCTTTTAGAGGGAGAGAGAAAGAGATGAATGGATGGTTCCCAGGTGTGCTGCTTTCATTTATATGTTCTGCACACATGTGTCAAACCTCTAGTACATGCCTACTAGACTTCTGGGTTGTAGCTGTGAAGAATAAGAAGATTCTTGCCCCATGGAGCTCATATTCTAGTAGAAAGACAAGGGTGGAGGGGTCAGGCCATAAACAGGTGAATCCAGGTAGTTGACACTGTGTGAGAGAAGCTGAGAAAGTCGACTGAGGTTTACAGATCGCAGCCGCGTTGGATGGGGCGGTCAGGGCAGCTCCCCGCCGAGGAGACGATGCCGGGCGTGAGGTGTGAGGGTGTTCGGGGGCTGAGTGAGGTCTCAGGCAGAGGAAGCCGCGGGAGTCCAGGCTGAGGCCGCCGTGGGCTTTGGGCATCTCAAGCAGAGGCTGGGGCGGCCGAGCGGAGCCGGCGCGGGGGGCGTGGGCGAGGCCCCGGCAGTGGCGTGTCGTTCTCGGGCGATGGATGCTGCTTGGAGGTCTGCGGCAGGAGAGGACCAGTCTCTGAGCGGTGTGTGGGAAGACGCTAAGTGCCGTTGCTCAGACCATGGGAAGGGGAGGCTGGGGCCTGCAGACGGGCCGCAGACGCGGCTGTCCGAGGCAGACGCCGGAGGCTTGGATGTCTACGGCAGCAGCGTTGGTTGTGGGGATCGGCTGGACCGTGGGTGAATTTTTGAAGTTCAGGCCCACCCATGCAAGAACACGATGCTAAGGAGGACGTTGATAGCAGCATGTCTTTTAAACAAGCTGTTCTAGATTCCCCAGAAAGTATTTGCTATTTCATTCTATCAACATCTGTTTCCCAGGAACCTTCTCTGATGGGGAATCTGCAGGGATGCCAGGCCCTTGCCCTCCCGGAGCCTCTGCCCCGAATGGGTGATCCGCCCGCGTCAGGCCGCCTCCACGGCACTCCCGGGCTCTGGCAGTGGGCGGCCACGCACTCGCTCACACTGGCTCCTCCAGCCCACCCTCCACACAAGAACCCGAGCGCTCTGTTTCATCCTTAAGACGTTCTTTACGCTGACTCGCTGCATTTACTTTGAGGGGAGAAAAAACCTACATATCACAGCCATTGTTGTTGTTCCATCCCTGAGTGGTGTCCCACTCTGTGACCCCATGGACTGCAGTACGCCAGGCTTCCCTGTCCTTCCCTCCTGGAGTTTGCTCAAGCTCGTGTCCATTGGATTGGTGATGCTTACAACCATCTCATCCTCTGCTGCCTTCTAGCCCATAGAAAGAAAATCAGTATGACTGGCTTTAGGTAGAACATACTCATAAAAAGAAGTTTGCATGTCATGCAAACCGAGCTTATTCAGTTCTGGCTTGCTTAGTAGGAGGTTTTCATCTTCACGGGGTTTTGCAGGTGGCTGCCTGCCCATGCAAGAGATGCAAGAGACGCAGGTTCGATCTCTGGGTCCAGAAGTTCCCCTGGAGTAGCAAAGGGCAACCCACTCCAGGATTCTTGCCTAAAAAATCCCATGGACAGAGGAGCCTGGCAGGCTAAAGTCCGTGGGGTTGCAAAGAGTCGGACGTGACTGCCCAATGAGCGCGTGTGCAGTTTTATCTTAGTAACCATGGTTGGTTGTGGTTATTGTTCCCATTTGATAACCAGTACACTGAGGCCCGGGGAAGTCAATTGAAGTGCCAAGTCCTTGTACCAGGAGACTCTCCAGGATAAAATGCCAGGCTAATCCCTTATTTTGCCTTTTTCTCCCCCATCCTACATAACAAGGGTCAGCAAAGCACAGCCTGTAGGCCGAGTCCAGTCCAACACCTCCTTTTTGCAAATAAAGTTTTATTGGCACACAGTCATGCTCATTTGTTTTCACCTTTTCTCTGACAGATTTTCTGTCACAAAGGAAGAATTGAATAGTTGCTATAGCAACCATATGGCCCTTGAAGCCTTGAATATTTATTCCCTGGCCCTTTAAAGAGAAAGTGTGCTGACCTTTGTTCTACATAGAAAAATATAAAGTGAATCAGTTATAGTTCGTGGAACCCACATAACATCTACCCTTCCCATGACAGCAACAAAATGTCAGTTAAGAAGAAATAAATGCTTTTTGAATGAATGATTTTAAGAATCAGGAATTAAAAAAACACAGGCTCAAGTGGCTAACATCAAGAAATTGCTTTTTTTGTTCAAATATGAATTGCTATTATGGATTTATTCTTTCAGTCGGTGCTAAAAGTAAATTCATTGGTTGGTTTTTTTCACTCATTTAACAAATATTTATTGAATACACCATACTAATCCAGTAACTGTGATAACGACAGCAGATTTCATGCTGAGCAAAACCTGACGCACTTCCTGCCGGAACAGGACTCAGACGCCAGTGGCAGAGGCAGCTGTTGGTTAAATGATTATGAGACTAAGCCTACGGAGAGGGCCGTGAGACGGGGCATGACGCGCAGAAGGGCGCTTCTGAGGGCAAGGGCACTCGTCAGGGAAGTTGGAGAATGTTCTTCTGGGGACATAAAGTGTGAGGCAAGGACTGAAGGTGAGGGGGTGAGAATAGGAAGGAGATGACCGTATTCCCAGGCAGAGGGGCCAGCACGCCCCACGGCCCAGGGATGGGAGGGCACATGGTGGACACCAGCGAATCAAAGTCTGGAGAACATAAACCAGGGGCGCGCGTGGGAGAGGGCCTTGGGAGGCCCGCTGCTCCCGATGGCACTGGGCTCAGACACCCGCGTTAAAGAGGCTCTCTCTCTCCCAAGGAAGTGGGCAACGCTGAAAGGGTTTAAAGGGGACTGCCTTTTTAGGAGATGGTCTTTCATCTTCACGAGTTTGGGAGTTAGTATCAGATCCCTGATGGCCGTGCAGGGTCTAATCGTTGCTTGTGCAAAATATCCCTGCTCTGCATTCGACAGTCATCTCTGGTTTCAGGTTCAGATATTCACAGTAATGCTGTGCTGGAGCCACATGAAACATGCTCAAGGACAGAGCTAAGAGCCGCTGTCTAAATGAGCCATTTTGCAAATGCCATCTCTGGAAATGCTTTTATCACACTCGCCATAGACGCATCTTCTTTAAATTCATCTCTTTATCTATTTATTCCCTACCCTGAGTCCCTTTCTTTGTAAGGTGCTAACAAGCCAGGTGAAAATTTCCACTAATCTAAAAGCAGATCAGCAACAGGATCTAAGAATAAAGCCATGAAAACATTAACAAATACAGAGGGGTTTGTAGTGGAAGAGGGGAAGGAAAGAACAAAGTATTCTTTCAAGAAAATTGCTATTTGAATCCTTCATACTCCTCTGATTGCAGGTTAGTTTCTTTGCTTATTTTCAGCAGTGGCGGGGCGGGGGGCGGGGGGGGTTCATGAAAGTCTTTGTGATGAGGTGGTATTTGACTCAAGAGCTCAATACTGAGAAAGAACCAACCAGACAAATGTCTGAGCAAAGAATGTTTGAGGAAGAAAGATTGTACGTGCAAAGGCCCTGGGGCAAAAGCAAGCGAAGTGAACCACAGGGATGGAGAGAAGACCAGTGGGCTGGACTAGGTGAGTTTAGGGTAGAACAACAGAGGCAGCTCACACAGGGCTTTGCCCTTACTGTGCGGAGTTTTGATTTAATTCTCTATAGTAGGAAACAACTATAGAATTTTAAGCAGGTGAGCGATGCTGTTTGAGTTATGGTAGTGAAAGAGCACGTTTTGATAAACAGTCATTCTGTTTCAGGCTCTGTATGCCCACTTTGGGTCATCTCCTTTCATCTCCCCCACAGCTCAGTGAATAGGGACGATACAGTTGCTTCTCAGATGAGTAGGCTGAAGCTGAGGGGGAGCGTGTGGCTTGTTCATCTTTTCTGCTGCCACTAAATACACAGCAGAGTCAGACCTGCACCTGTGTCGTCTGCCTCTGGCTCCTGGCTCTAAACAGTAATCTCTGTTGCTGTTATTAATCGTGCGTATTTTTAAATGCTTTCAAGAGTGTTTTGTCAATTGCAGCATTCTTTTCTGCTCAGTTTTTATAAAGAAAAGAGATATGCTTCAAAGTCGTCTCTGAAGGATAAAATAATAAACGTGTAGCTTTCCCTAAAGAACTGCAGGGACAGCCAGCTCAGAGAAATCTGGCTGGGAGGAGGAGGACCGGCTGCAGCCGTATTTTGGGTTCAGCCATCCCACTTGTGAGAATCCAGAATGTTCTTTGGACGAGCGATCAAAGATGGGCTTATTCCGCTCTGTGTTGAGGCACGGCCCATTCGCTTCCTCTTTTTATCTTTCCGGGTAAGTCGGCTTCAGTTTCTGTGATGGTAAAAAGATGAGATCAGCCACTGGGGGATCGGTCGATGGACTCAGGTTTCAGTCATCAAAAAGTTACGTCAAGCGCTAAGCATGAGTTCCCCTCTGCTGCCGGTGTCAGCCTGGGACTTGACTGCAGGACCATCAATCCTGCCCCTTCGCCCTTGTAGACATTAAAATACAGGGGCCCTGGCAGTTTGGCAGGAGGGTGCCTGGAGGGGAGGCGCCAGGCTCCAGGAAGGAGGGGGTAGGAAGGAGGAGATTTGCACTCTAAGGATCTTACCCAGCACTTTCTATCAACTGCAAGGACATCAACAGATCGTTTCTTTAAAAAAAAAAATAACGGAAGGACTTCCCCACTGGTCCAGCGGTTAAGAATCCACCTTCCAATGGAGGGGGCACAGGTTCAATCCCTGATCAGGGAACTAGGATCCCATAAGCCAAGGGGCAGCATAGCCTGGGTGCCGCAGCTACTGAGCTCGCTCACTCCGCAACAAGACCCGATGCGGCAAGTGAGTACAGAAATGTTTTTCAAGAGGAATCTGGGGAAGTTGATTTCCAAGTTGGAAGTGGGTTTCAAATGACCTTCATCAGTTATGAATACAGCCCTCGTGTATTCTTATCAGGGTTCCTCTTTTAATTATATGACATTTATTGTTTCCATTATGATCATTGTAAAAACTGTTCATGATTGGAAAGTAGTGAAAGAACATGAGGGAGAAAAATTAGTGCATAGTCCTACCATTAGAGAAAGCTAAAGTGAAGACCCATTCTGTCCTCTGTGTGTCTGCTTCTGTCATTTCTTGAAGCCAACATTTTTTGTTGTTTCAAATGGTAGGGCTGTATTGTATGGCTGGTTTTTGTGACAAACAGCCTCCAAGATGGTCCCAGTAATCCCTGCCTCCTGGGATCTGAACCCTTGTGTGGTCACCTCCTCTTGAAGAGGGATGTCCTGACTCACCTTTGATAAACAGAACTCGGCGAGCACGTTGGGACGGCACCCAGTCCTTCATAATCGTGTTATGTTATGAAGAGTCTGTGCCGCCGTCTTAGTTTCTTGCACACACACTCACCCCTTGGGAACTACTCACACTTGTCACACTGCTGTCAGTCCCGCACAGAAGCCCGGGTGGTGTGGTCAGGAACCGAGGGAGACACCCCAGTGGCTTGCCCACAGTCACCCGCCAAAACTCACGGGAGCCAGTTTCGAGGCTGAGTCTGCAGCCCCGGTTTTGAGAGGAGTGCAGCCCTAGGCAACAGCTGGACTGCAAACTTGAGAGATGCCCTGAGCTAGAGTCACTTACGGAAGCCGCTCCCAGATTCCTGAACCACAGAAACCGTGAGATAATAAGTGTTCGTTGTTGTTAGGTACTGAACTAATGGGCAATTTGTTTCCCAGGAATAGATAACTTAAAATTTTATATTCTGATTATTTTCCCATTTAATTCTGTCTTCCGTATCTTACCAAGTTGTAACATTTTATTTGTAAGAATCGTGTTTATGCAACAATATCAAGTATATGTACCAGTGTTTATTCAGTCATTCCCCTGTGAAAAGGCATTTACTTTGTTCCAGTTTTTCTGCTGTTATAAACACCGCTGTGGCGAACATCTTTTTATGTAGAACCTTCTGTGTGTTTAGCTATCATATTAAAATAGGCTGGGGTCAGCAAAGATTAGGGATCAGCTTGGATTACTTGATTGAAAGGTGAGAATGGTCGTATTTCTCTAGATTCTCGCTACACATGGCTTCTCAGTGGGGATAAATTTTTTAAAATTATTTTTTTTAATTAAAAAAGTCTGCCACAAAAAAGTATGAAAACTTCCATATCATTTCAGCTTGGTCTTTTATTTGATGATTGGTAGCATGGCAACTGCAGCCTTGAAATTAGAAGACCACTGCGTCCTGGCAGGAAGGCTGTGACAGAAGAAGGCACTGTGTTAAAAAGCAAAGGCAGCTCTTTGCTGACAAAGGTCTCCTCGACAAAAGTCGAGGCCATGGTCTTCCCAGCCATCCTTTCAGTTGTGAGAGCGGGACGATAAAGAAGGCAGAGCGCTGAAGAATCGATGCTTTCGAACTGTGGTGCTGGAGAGGACTCCTGAGAGTCCCTTGGGCAGCAAGGAGATCAAGCCAGTCCATCTTACAGGAGATAAACCCTGAATTCTCATTGGAAGGACTCATGCTAACGCTGAAGCTCCAGTACTTTGATAACCTGATGAGAACAGGCAGCTCACTGGAAAAAAACCCAGATGCTGGGAAAGATTGAAGGCAGAAGGAGAAGAGGGCAACAGAGGATGAGATAGCTGGATGGCATCACCGATGATGTTGACCTGAACTTGGGCAAACTCCGGGAGGTGGTGAGGGACAGGGAGGCCTGGCGTGCTACCGTCCATGGGGTTGCGGAGAGTCAGACACGATGGGGCGACTGAACGATGGTAACAGTACAATAGGCAGCGTATTTTACTGTTTTACAGATGTTCAAAGGAAGAGACCATTTCCAAGATCAGCTTCTCTTCTTAAGGAATCAGAACTTACATAAGGTTCAAAATACTGAGATGAGCAACTGAATGTTCCTCTAAGAGAACTTTCTATGGTGATGACCACGCTCTTTATCTGCACTGTCTGCTTCAGGAATCACTAGCCACCTGTAGCTATGTGGTTAAATTAAGGACTAGCCTTCTATTAGAAGGAAGAAATTGAAGTTTCAGACGCTGAAGTTTTCACCTACCCAGCGATGACCCATCTTCCCTCTTCATTGCCTTAAACAGAATTTCCTCTTTATGGGACAGACACTGCAATCCCGGTCACATCATCTCTGAGTGGCCCTCAGTGAATAAGTGCCTGTTGCCTGCCACGGGAGGACGCGGCTGGGGGACCTGGCATCACTGATGCTTGAGATGCAACTGGTCCTTGTTTGATGGTTATGTAATCACGCCTCCTGTTTCCTGCCTGCTTCTCCTCTCTAACATCCCTACCTTCTAGGCTCTCAAACGGTAGGATTTGTTGCAGAGGCTGAAATGGATGCATGGTTGGGTGGGTGACGAAATGGGTAGATGAATGGATAAAAGTAATAATAGTAGATATCACTCACAGTATACCTAGGAGGTGTCAGAAACTGGGTCCAAGGCTTTCCTTGTAGCATTTCATTCTGATTCAATCCTCAGAATATCCCAAAGAGGAAGGTGTGATTAATTCTTCCAGTTTGACAGATGAGGAAACTGAGGAAATAGCTAGAGTTTGAACCGTGTCTGCCTTCAAGTCTTGTCCTTCACTGCTATCCTATCACACCATGAAACTGTGAAATATTAACACCATGCATTATTTATACCTTGTCACACTGTTACGGAGGTGGTTGAAATTTTTCCACCTCAGGTAGCTGCAGATGCTAGGGAGGAGAATGCTGGAAACTGACAGGCCCCTCAGTTCTCTCCAAAAGAGGCTCTTTCACTTTTCATCTCTGACCAACTTCTAATGTGTCAACGGTATGCTTATGTGGTTAACTGTTTGCCTGGGGCAGAAAAATAAAGCTTCTGGCATGCAATTAAAACCTCGTCTTGCCCAATTGGGCAACTAATGGGATCAGCAAGAGTGGAGGCTGCCTAGTTAAGGCGTAGTTTGTATCTCAGATCCATTTCATGGGCCAAGTGACAGACTGGCAGCGTGGCGTCGCCTGATGGTTCAATTTGAGACGTAATTGGGGAACCCATGAAGCCACCCTTGACTACCCGGGTGTGTTTGCAGACAGGCCCTCATGTGACTCTGACGGCAAACACGTGCAGAGGCACCGGGATGCTGAGCTGCCCTCTGATTGGTCCATACGCCTGCCTGTCATCCCACACTTTGGCCCAGAAATGGAGATGCCTCATGAACGTTCTAGTTTCAGATGCTGGCTTGTGTTTAGTGGTCCCATCACCAAACCCAAGGACTTGTTCTGCCTGCAGTGATTAATAAGAAATTAATACAAAGTGAGGATGTAATAAAAACTTGAGGACTTGAGTGAGGACGTCTCTGCCCTTTGGGGATATTGTCAAGAGCTTAGATAAGAGTCCTTGCTAACGGTCCCTGACCCTAGTTTTGTTATGGAAAGTGCTGTTGGGGTTGTCTCAACCACTTCTGTTAACCAAGTTAGTTTGGGCTCACGTTATTCAAGAAATGTTCAGTAAAGCCAATTGTGAGTGAAACACTCTAAGTGTGTGGTACACATCTATTGAATAAGACATATTCCCTGGCTACATGCAGCTTACATCAGGGGTGAGAAAAAAACAACAGACAAGAAAAATAAATATGTAACCAAGATGGCCATAACTATAAAAAAAACAAAACCAATAACCAATAGTGACTACCTAAGAAGGGGGGTAGGGAGCAACATCAGGGACAAAGGTCAGAGAGAGGTGACATTTCGGCTGAGACCAGAAAGCTGAGAAGGAGCTGGTCCTTCAGAAAACCTGGAGGAAGGAGGAAGAGCATTCAGACAAAGGAGATGGCAAGTGCAAAGGTCCTGGGGTGAGAAATAGCTGGGTTTGTTGTTGCTGGGGCAGAAAGACAGTGGCCAGGATACAGTGAGTACAGAACGAGGCAGAAAGATGCGGGTGGGCAGAGACCAGCAGGGGCCACGCCACACATGACCGTGCGCTCTGCGGAGAGGGCCTCAGCACACGTCAACGGATTTCCTTCATATAGTGAGAAAGCCGGGCCTCAGACCTGCTCAGTGACTTGCCTAAAGTCACACAGGCGCAAACTGGGGAGACTTGTTTATCTAACCCTAAAGCTCACTCTCCAAGTTATCAGACTGTACTGCTTCTTAGACTTTGAGACTGGACCTTGAGTTATGGCCCAGAATGTTAAGGAGCAGTATGTGTGTGTGTGTGTGTGTGTGTGTTTAATAAGGGATTTCTTGGCGTTTCTCAAGCCGTATCAGTTGGCTGACATGTTAATCCATAATCCCTTGACCACTGTGATCTTAAGTTGTCTCTGTGGAGGGCATGGTGCTCGAGGGAGGGGGCCGAAGGGAGAAGGCAGTGCAGGGTGGACTTCGCAACGTTCTATCAGGCAGGTTCTCACTTGATCGGGTGTCACGGCACCCGAAGGGGTGAAGAGGAGGGTGCAAAGTTGTGACGTTACACGTGTGGCTTTGCCAGGTCTGCTGACAGCAACAGCCCTAGTTGAACGAAGAAGACAGAGTTGAATGTGTGAATGACTGGGTCCTTCAAACTACTTTTTCATGCCCAGGTGACAAAAAATCCCTGGAACATTGTTTGTCTCGCTGACAGACCAGCTGCCACCCTCTGGCAGAAAGTGGCCGAGCAATCAGCGTGCCGGGAGTGGGCAGTCTTGTTTGACTGAGGTCTTCTCTGGTACCGCTTGGCCACTGTCTTTTGGGGCAGAATGGGTTTGCAACTGTGTCCAGAAGGCCAGCAAGCCTTCGTGCCCCAGTGCAAGTATACTTTCAATTTGATGAGCCCGGACGTTCTCAGCCTTCACTATTGACCTTTCGGACTGGATAACGATCTGCCGTGGGGGCCATCGTGTACACTGTGGGATATTTACCCTTTATCCTCTAGAAGCTTTAGCACCCCAACTCAAAGTTGTGACAGCCAAAAATATCTCCAGATATTGCCAAGTGTATCCTAGAGACAAAAATCCCCTCATCCGCACCTAAGAATCACTGGCTAATTCAAATAGTTCAGTTTATTGAGAGTGGAATCTATTCTTGGTTTAACTCCAAATGAGTAAAAATTACATTCAAATATACCAGTGCTGACACTAAAAACAGCATCTATGGCTATTTAAACACTTTGCCTTGGAAAAAATTATGGTGATATTGGAAAAATTGAATTTGTGCATATCCTGTGATATACTCTGAAAGATGTTTTCGTTTTTCTGTCTCACTGTTGTGGTTGGGATAATTAATGCTAGCCACTCTGACAAACAACCCCCAGATCTCAGAGGTCCAACACAATTAAAGTGTGTGTCTTGTGCATGCAATACCTGATGCTGGTCTCCTCAACTGGTGGAACTTCTTTACCATCTGGAGCGTCTCGCATTGGCTTCCAGTCACTGAAGAAGATGTGGACACGCCCGTCACTTCTGCCGTGGTCAAGTGGTGTGGACAAGTCGTCACTTCGGTTTCACTGGTCAGACCAACCGCCGAACCGAAACTGAACTACGAGGGAAACTGGGAAATGTAGGACAAGGAGAAGGAAACCGAATTTGGCAAACACATAAGATCAGCTCTGCCACAGTCCTGGGTATCAGATTTTTAGCTAATTGAATAATGATCAGAGCCAGATTTTGTGTTGTTTCTCATGGCCTGGATTGCAGACAGCCAATGTGGGCCGCAGCACCATCTTCCCTCCCTGCGCCTAGCTTCAGAACTGCCGAGTCCCCACTCCCGCCGTCCACTTTCTGATCGAAGGTGGCTATGAATGGGCTCTACGAACCTGTGTTTTACTTGCCCCAGGAAAGTATGACGGATTGGTATCTTGGACTCATCAGTCTCAAAGCTGAATAGTCTTATATCTTCATTTCTGCTGACCTCCATTAGGGAAAGAGATTTAGAGTTGGTTGTCATGTCAGGCTTTCTTAAAAACAAAAACTATATTGTCATATCTGCTGATTTCAGATTTTCCTTCAATTTCTGGGAAACGCTACAAGCCCTAATTGTATCAGCTCTTGGTTTCTCCATATCTCCAACCGGCCGCATTTCCTTGACCAATGTTCCACGG
This sequence comes from Cephalophus harveyi, assembly GCA_006410635.1. Classification (NCBI taxonomy): domain Eukaryota; kingdom Metazoa; phylum Chordata; class Mammalia; order Artiodactyla; family Bovidae; genus Cephalophus; species Cephalophus harveyi. The sequence goes on from SJYT01005016.1 coordinate 230,328, forward strand.
GAGTTTCTCATGAAATGCAAACCCATTAGTTTTAATCCTTTGCCTGAATCCATCAATGCCCTCCCTTTGTCCTGGGATCAAGTCCAGATGTTTTATCATCTACCTAAAACATCCTTTTTCTGACTCTCTTTGCAGCTACATCCCCAAAGCTAACATGGTCCCTGGCACATAGTCAGCGTTTCAAAAATTCCGTTGAGTGAATGAATTTGTAGGACGGAGTGAGCTGTGGATGTATGTAAACATAAAATTACCAAAGGAATCAGCTCTAACTGCCCTTCCCCCTTTAAAACATAAATCAGTTTATATCAGTTCTCTGCAGCGTCAAAAACTTAAGAATAGTTTCTATTTTCATGGGAACTTGCATATCACTTAAATATTGCACATGCATATACTCAGATATCTCCTTATGTATACACGGTGTATTATATGAAGGCAGTTAGTTGTACGTTCATTGTACAGTGTATGTACTTATATGTGTGTGTGTGTATATGTGCTCAGTTGCTCAGTCCTGTCCAACTCTATGCGACCCTATGGATTGTAGCCTGCCAGGCTCCTCTGTCCATGCGATTTTCTAGGCAAGAATATTGGAGCGGGTTGCCAGTTCCTACTCCAGAGGATCTTCCCAACCCAAGGATCAAACCCATGTCTCTTACATCTCCTGCACTGATAGGCAGATTCTTTACCTGGGAAGCCCATGCATTTATATGTATACATACCTAAATATACTTGGTATATGTATGTGTGTATATCTACATATATTTCCCATTTTTTTTTCTGATCTTCGTACTACCAGGGATGGCAAGAATGCTGTAACTATAGTTTGTGTAACAGATGTGAAAACTGAAGCTTGCAAAGGAAACTGACTTGAGCCAAGTCACACAGCTAGTGTGACCGCAAAACCGGGTTTTAGAATTTTTTTAATTTACTTTTTTGCCACACTGCATGGCATGTGGGTTAGTCCCCTGACCAGGTATCAAACTTGGGCTTGCCGCAGTAGAAGCACAGATTCTTAACCACTGGAGCACCGGGCAAGTCCTGCAAAGCCAGGTTTTGGAAGGAGGGTTATCCAGCCTCCAAGCCTAGAGCTTCGCCTTTCCATTATACTGCTTTTCTAGAGCTACACCGCTTCTAATTTCACGCTAACATTTATACTGTAAATAGAGTCACTCTTTCTCATAAATCAACAAATGAAGTTGACATCTAGGCTAAAAAGCAGAAGACTGCAGTCTGTATCGACCGGAATGCAATTCTGGAAGGTTTGTGATCGTCTCCTCTTAGGATAGGGTTTTGTATTTCCTTACAGGCACATACCGAAATTTGATCACTCTTTATTAAAAGTTTGGCATCATTTTTTTCTATTTAAATGGAACAAAGCATGGCTAGTCCAGCGACTTTGCTCAAGATCTGCACTCACACAGTGGGAGAAGGCATCTCTTTTCCTTCTTTGCATGATTGCCTGACCATTCTGTCTCACTTCCCTTTATATGGCCCGGGATTTCTCACCCTTGCCATTACTGGGCTAGATCACTCACTGCTGTGGGGAGCTATCCTATGCATCTTGGGTTATTTAGCAGCATCCCTGGCTTCAAGGTGAGACGATCGCAAAATGTCTCCAGAAGTTGTCAAATGCACACCAATTACCAGCACTGGTACATATAGTATTTAAAAGCTTTCTGGTCAAACAATGGTGAGATTCATACTATGAAATAGGGGACCTCTGTATCATTAAGGAGCACTTGTTTGGCTTCCTCAAGGTGAAGGATACCGGGCTTCGGAATGTCTGGGGGCAGGGGCTGGGGGCGTCAAGGCCTGGCGCGCACCCTGCCAGACCTATGTCTCTCTGGCTTTTCTTTCCCTAGTCTCCAGTCTTTATGCCCTTCATGATGATCCTCTCGGAAAGAAAATAAAATAAAAGTTTTAAAAAAACATGTAGTTTCAAAATTACATGGCCTTACAGTCTGTCCAGCTAATAAAATTATGCACCACAGCTTAAATTTAGACATCGAGCTTCATCTCTTACTTAAATGTATCTGTGTGTTTTAATAGGAACATTCAGCTTTGCTTTTATTAATGCAAAAACATTAAGGCACCAGCCCTCGATCCGAAAGCCTTAAAGGGCTGTTTCTAACGGAACCTGTCATAAAATGTGCTCTCAAGCGTGTCCCCTTTAAGAGCCTCCAGAATTAAATGCTCCCGGATGTGAATTTTATTTTGTACAGCACATTTGCTTTACGGCTACAATTAAGTTAGATGCGCCGATAACAATGTCTGTTTTCCATTTTAAATCGCACATTTCAGACAGTGTGCATTGTTTTATTATCTAATCCACATGCTTTTAATTGCAATTATGGTCCCTTATGAGTCCCCAGGGAGGGCATGATTGCAATTAAAAATGTAATTTAAATGTTAATTAATTACATTCATTTTCTAAACTGGGAAAATTTCATTTATTATTTTCATGTGTTGTGCACTTATCCTAAATGCATTACCTTCTAAATGTTTTTTTTTTCCTAAATTAAGTGTTGTGTTTATAAAACAGGGTGTTTAATATCCTTTAAAATTTTTGTGAGAGTATTTGTACAAATTATTACTTTAAATTAATTGATTCTGAGCTATATGCATGATATATATGTTCTATATATAATGAAAATAATTTTGTCAACTTTTCTCAGACTGAAATATGGCATCAAAATATATGTTTCCCCTATTTACTTTCTGATAGACTTTGATATGGAGAGGAACGTCTGTACTTTTTTTATTACTATCATTATTATTTTTTTTAAACAAAGGGAGAAAGGTATTGTTACTAGAAATGATACAGACCATTAATATGAAAAGGGTTTTCCCTCTAGATGAAAACTGTCTCTTATACACATCTTTTCATGGGCCAAGTGACAGACTGGCAGCGTGGCGTCGCCTGATGGTTCAATTTGAGACGTAATTGGGGAACCCATGAAGCCACCCTTGACTACCCGGGTGTGTTTGCAGACAGGCCCTCATGTGACTCTGACGGCAAACACGTGCAGAGGCACCGGGATGCTGAGCTGCCCTCTGATTGGTCCATACGCCTGCCTGTCATCCCACACTTTGGCCCAGAAATGGAGATGCCTCATGAACGTTCTAGTTTCAGATGCTGGCTTGTGTTTAGTGGTCCCATCACCAAACCCAAGGACTTGTTCTGCCTGCAGTGATTAATAAGAANACTGTAACTTTCCAGAAAAAAAAAAAAAGATTCTTCTTTGTACATCTCAGTTTATTTGGTTAGGTCTATCAATTTTCTGATAGAAAAAAAAATTCAGAAAATCTTACTTTACCTAGAAAAAGAGGGTCATTTTACATATGAAGAATTATAAAGAGACATCTCTGTACTTTAAACTCTGAACCATATCAATTTTGTTAGTTTTAGTGAATTAAAGTGTTAAGTCCCAAGATGACAAGAATTTAAGTGTTTCTCTCAGTCCAATTCCAAGTATACGCTACATGCAATCAATTAATACAAGCCTTTTGAGGATTTTTTTTTCCTTGTGATTTCTTCTCTAATTTTCCAAACCTTTCTTTAGTTTTTCCATTTTAAAAATGCTTGCTATGTCTGAATTCTGGCTTTTTTTTTTTTTT
>SJYT01005022.1:2991-85813 GCA_006410635.1 Cephalophus harveyi
AGACAGCAAAAGAGACACAGATGTATAGAACGGACTTTTGGACTCTGTGGGAGAGGGAGAGGGTGGGATAATTTGGGAGAATGGCATTGAAACATGTATACTATCATGTAAGAAACGAAGCGCCAGCCTATGTTCGATACAGGATACAGGATGCTTGGGGCTGGTGCACGGGGATGATCCAGAGAGATGATATGGGGTGGGAGGTGGGAGGGGGATTCAGGATTAGGAGCTCGTATACACCCGTGGCAGATTCATGTCAATGTATGGCAAAACCAATACGGTAAAGTAAAATAAAGTAAAAATAAAATTTAAAAAAAAGAGAGAAAAAAATAAAATTTATAATTATGACTACATTCAGAGTTGAATATCTTCTAACAAAAAACAAAAATACTACCCACCCAAAACAAAATACTGCCCATCTAAAGAAAAACAGGAAAGAATTCTGAAACTATATTCAACAACTTATTGTTCCTCATAACTTCTGTTATTGTGACAGAATCATATACATCTTAACAGGTAAAAGCAAGACAATAATTAAAACTAATGTTCTGAAGTAAGCCTTTCAATGGCTAGAAAAAGAGGTTCACATATAACTTAAAGAAGTTTAATTCAAACCGTGCTGTCTTAAATCTTGAACTGAAAGTATAAGTTTGTATGAACTAATTATATTCATTTTTATTTTATTTTTTAAGGAAAATGTGTACTTCCTCCTCTAATGCTGTAAAGACTAGGAGTGACAACTTGATAACAGTGACTATTCTGAGGTCTAACATGTAGCTTCTAAATACATTTCCCATCAGACGATGCTTGGATTCTTAAAGAGATGGCTGATTTCAGTACTGAGTAAAGAAATCCACAAAATAATCCTGGGAATTGTGAAGAACCAGAAAGCTAAGGCACTTCAAAGACCAATGGGGACTGGAGAGAAAGTAGGAATCCAAATGAAAAGGCCAAACATCTACTGGTTTGTTGGGCAGAATGATGTTTTTGCTTCTCAGCACACTTTACTATTTTTCTCATAGCTTTCCTGCCAAGAAGCAAACATCCTCTGATTTCATGGCTGCAGCCACCATCCACAGTGGATTTAGAGGCTAAGATGAAGAAATCTGTCACTGCTTCCACCTTTTCTCCTATTCGCCATGCAGGATGGGGCTGGATCCCATGATCCTAGTTTTTTAATATTTAATTTTAAGCTCGCTGAATGTGTCCAAATGTTAATAGGCAACATCTAATTTGCACTCTGATAGATTGTTAGGGCACCAACTCACCATTCTGAGCACTGAGTAGGAAAATAATCATCAATATTTATGCTATTTTTTTTCTATTAAGCATATGTTATATAACTGCAAACAGTTCCAGGAAAACAAGCTAGACTCTCCCTTCTGGAGGTGATGAGAGAGTGTAGGGGAGCAGCTATAATACAGATGAAGCCTCACTCACTGGCCTGCAGTTCACCTCCTGCTGAGGAGGTCTGGTTCCTAATAGTCCAAGGACTGCTACTGGTCCTGACCCACTGTGTTGGTATTATGGACTCCTGTTCTAAACCCAATAGTGGGACATTCTGTAAGACAAACCACCCTGCTTCCGCCCAGTTTATGAACAAATAAATGACATTAAAATTGGAAGAGGAACAGTTATTTCATCTTAAAGGAGAACAACCAAGTGCAAAATATGACTACATTCTTTCAATAAACTGTGAAAACTGCTTTTTGAGAATCAGGGAAATTTGTACATGGACTGGATATTAGATATTAATTTTATTGAGAACAAAAGAGCATTTTTTTCATATCATATCATTTTACCCCAAATACTCACCATGTATATTTTGTGAAATGTTCATCTCGTCCAAACAACACTTCAGGAAAAATGAATAAGGAGTAAAAGAAGAATGAAATGAGGGTCTGTCTTGATTTAAAAACAGATCTGCATAGCTACTATGAATTGAATTGTGTCCACCCTTGACTCCCAATGTGATGGTATTAGGAAGTAAGGATTTGGGGAGATACCCAGGTTGACATGGGGTTTTGATGGTAGTTCCACATGATAGGATTATCCTCTCCCTCTTTTTCTCTCTTATTCTCCCTCTTCCTCCTTCCTTTTCCCCACCAAAAATGAGAACATAGCAAGAAGAGAAAGACCTGATGCAAGCCAAGAATGTCTTCCCCAGGAACTCTATTGGCCACCACTTTGATGTTGCTTAATCTCCTGTCTATGACAACCTGTGGGACTAAGAGGTTAGTTTTGTAGTTATTGATGCTGAATGATGAAATGTAGGGTTCATGATGCTCTTCTTTCTTATATTTGTTATGTTTGAAATAGTTTTGTAGTGAGAAGTTTATAGAATGAAGTTTCTGTTTTAGTGATACCCTGAGGGGCCCAAGATAGCATATTCAGGCAGGTCCCTGATGAGTGAGTGGTTGGAAGACCACATGCTCCTTACACCAACTCTTCTCTTGTCATCTGAAAACCATCCCCCCATACCTGACAACCTTACCTCCAACCCTATCTGCATCACCACTCTCCTGCTAAGTCATCTAGTTGGAGATCTTGATGATTCAGGACAGGGTCTGGAATGAGAAGGAATGCAGGCATTTTTAGAAAGAATGATCTGGGCAGACCTCTCCATGGTTTTCCCTTCTTTATCGCTATCTGCAGATGAGGGATAGGGCCTGGGTAGAGAGGAAGCCACAAGTGAGACTGCATGGAAATTTGCCAGAGAAGAGAGGAGGAACTCACAACCCAATAACCAGGAGGTGGGCAGCTTGCACAGGACCCAGGAGGGAAGGAAGAAGGACTGGGAAAAGAATAGTGCCTACCTGAGGGCCAGACCTACCTGCGTCTTCCTGTTAAACTTGGAGGTTGCATCCTTCCTGCTTTAATTACTGCTCCAGATGTGCAGGGGATAGAGCTGTACTTACTGCTAATGAGTCATGGAGAGACGGACAGCCTCCCACAGGAGCCCTTGGATTCCACTCTAACTGTGGGTATCATCTCAAGCCAGAGAGCAAATGGCAGAACATCCATAAGATGACCTACTTTAAATAGTACTTAAATTAATACAAAATTTGTCTAAGAGTCCTGACATATCTTGTTCCCAGAGTTTTTTAGGGGAGATGATTCGTTAGCCTAATTTGGGTTTCTGCTGAGGATTCTACAAGCTTCTCCATTGGTAACTTCTGACTTTTAACTACCTGGTCTCATCCCACAGAACTCAAATGATGGTAGGTTGCAGGGGGCAAGGCCTATAAGGTCCTTGGTCTCACAGCAGCTGTGTGCCAATTGGTCTACCACTCCCAGTCCTGAGCCCAAGACCCATGAACAACACCAGACAGTTACATCCCCCTGCCCACCAGAGGCAGCCTCAGCATCCTCAGCAAAATGCACCTCTTAGCCTCTTGTCCACTGTTGGCACTGAGCTTCTGTCTGGAACAAGTGTTCTGGAGCGAGTCCAGTCTCCCTCATCCAAGAGGTGGGAAACTGAAACTTGGGTTGTATGACTCACTCTAAAGCTGCAGGTAAGTTAGTGAAGACTTGGAACCCAGGAAATCTGGTTTTCAGACTAGGAGACTTCCAGGAAGAGAAAGATAAGAGAAAACTCCATTGCCTCCTCTGTTGGGAAGCTCAAAGGTATCTGCAGGCACCAGAGTCAAATTTCCTTTCCTGTTGCCCCTCAAGTCTGGTTCTGATTTTATCAGCAGACCTGCCTTCTTGTAGCAGCAGGAAAGCAATACTGCAGGCTGTTTCTTCTGGGTTCTAGGCACAATGGGGGAGTCCCAGCTGTAGTGACCCCAGGAGGCAATCGTCCAGGTGGTGACTGACTCACTCTCAACTCAGAATCCCCAGAGCTCCCGCTCCTCATTCAGACAACATAGACCTTTGTGTGACTGGATAACATGAACCTGCATTCACAGTGAGAAGCAAACTCTTCTCAGCCTTCTGGCAACTTAGATAAGTGTCTTATGTTTCTTCAGGAAACCACTGGTTGAGGGAGGCTGAGGTCGGAGCCTAGCTTGGATGCAGGGGAATGTGTTCCCTCTTTGATACTCCAAATACATCTTGGAGATTCAAAGGCCTTGAGAGAATTACAATTGCCCCTATTTTTTTTTTTTTAGGGACTTTGCTTTATGAATCTGGTTGGAGAAAAAGACAGAAACTCAGGTGAAGGCTGGACATCTCTGGGTCCCAGATGATTGTGAGTTGAGTTCCAGCCACCAGGCTTCACAGTCAGGTGCTGATGTAATTCACAAGCCACCTTTGAGGAAGCAAAAGAGGGAAGAGTTTTTGGGCAGAGAGCAGTGCAGTCAAAGGGCTGTGGGAATCACACGAGGCAAGATGAAACAAGAGTCATTACTTGTTTCTTTGCTCTATCAGTTCCTTGGCATTTCTACTCCTGAGGATGAGTACATGGAGATAGTCAGAGGCATTGGTGCTGCCCCTGGCACCTGATGCTCCTGATGATAACTAGTTTGTGGACACGTCCCTGAGTCCAGAGTATATTCAGCCTTGTAATAGCCCCAGGTTCTCCCTTCTTGGCAAGGTTGACATGCCTCATTACTGCTAACTCACAACTGAAGCATGGGATAAGGTCATGGTGGTTGACCTGTAGGCCAAGTTCCAAGCATGGAAGGAAGATTGGCAGTGGAAGGGTAGCTGTTTATTAAACTTGGTAACCTTGTTCCTTAGCAGGGACTACTTCCCACATCTAGAATGCTTTTCTCCCAGTTTTTTGCATGGCCAGGTCCTTCTCAACATTTAGCATCATCTCAAATGAGTCTCTCTCAGGCTTGCTTTCCCTGGCCACTGCACTCTCACAGCACAGACCCTGATCCAAAAAGTGCCTAGACACTTCCCTCCATCAAAACAATAATTATAGTAAATTGCCAACATCTGCTGGATCATGGAAAAAGCAAGAGAGTTCCAGAAAAACATCTAAAAAAGTTATGACCAACCTAGATAGCATATTTAAAAGCAGAGACGTTACTTTGCCGACTAAGGTCCGTCTAGTCAAGGCTATGGTTTTTCCTGTGGTCATGTATGGATGTGAGAGTTGGACTATGAAGAAGGTTGAGCGCCAAAGAATTGATGTTTTTGAACTGTGGTGTTGGAGAAGACTCTTGAGAGTCCCTTAGACTGCAAGGAGATCCAGCCAGTCCATTCTGATGGAGATCAACCCTGGATTTCTTTGGAAGGAATGATGCCAAAGCTGAAACTCCAGTACTTTGGCCACCTCATGTGAAGAGTTGACTCATTGGAAAAGACTCTGATGCTGGGAGGGATTGGGGGCAGGAGAAGAAGGGGACGACAGAGGATGAGATGGCTGGATGGCATCACTGACTCGATGGACGTGAGTCTGAGTGAACTCCGGGAGTTGGTGATGGACAGGGAGGCCTGGCGTGCTGCGATTCATGGGGTCACAAAGAGTCAGACACGACTGAGTGACTGAACTGAACTGAACTGAAGTAGAAAGGTGGGAGAGGAATAAATTGAGAGTTTGAGATTAATATATGTATAGCACTTTATTTAATAGATAATCAACAAAGACCTACTGTGCAGCACAGGAATCCTGCTCTGTAGTCTGTAATATCCTGTATGGGAAAAGAATCTAGGAAAGAATGGATACATGTCTATGTAAAAGGGGATTAATTTATCTTGCAACTAATATTAATACAATGCTGTAAATGTACTATACTCTTATATAGACTAAAAGCTGATGTTTTTCAAATGCTTACATGTAGAGACTCATGGAGTTCTTTAGACTCTCAGGATTTTAGATATGATGCTGGATATGGCAGAATGGTTGCAGAAATCTAGACATTTTCTGAGGTTACATTTTCTGAGCTTTGGTGTCCTTTGCTTCTAGTGGCACCTTTGATTTGTCTTTGGAGGATCTAATACAAGGTCTTGGAGACACCAGCTGGGTGTTAGTTGAATGATGAGAGGGAGGCGCTAGTGGGAGAGTGAAATCCCAGCTCCCTAGTCTTGGGTTGGGACACGTTTGAGGCACAACTTATATCCCAAGTTCCCTGTGGAAACAGGCTGTAGCTTCCCTCTCCATGACTTGTATGAAATCAGACCAAGACTGGTTTCATCCTTTTTCATGTCCTGCTTCCCCTGAGACCTAGCTGGTTTCTCTGGGAGAATTAAAAAAAAAATTTTTGGCTGCACAAGGTCTTCATCGCTGCTCAGGACTTCTGTATTTGCAGCAATCAGGGACTACTCTGTAATTGCAGTGCACTGGCTTTTCAATCCTGTGCTTCTCCTGATGTAGATCACAGTCTCTAGGGCACTCAGACCCAGTAGTTGTGGCCCACTGGCTTAGTTGCCCTGGGGCATTTGTAATCTTCCCAAACCAGGTCTCAAACACACATCTTAAGCACTGGATCAAAAGGGAAAACACTCTGGAAGGAATTTGAAATAAATCACTTTTACATGAACTTGGCACCATGGCCTATTTATGAGGAGACTGATAGAGGATTGTCCCTGCTTCAAGCAACCTCCTGAGATCAGGACTGATTGAGGTTCCCCTCCCAAGGGTTCCTACAGGATCTTGAAGCTCTCCTCCCATGTGGCTTTGTTCTTGCTTCAGTTTCTGAATCCCACACTAGAGCACAGCTTCCAGAGGGCAGGGCTGTCACTTGACTCACTTCTAAGTATACATCAGTAGATATTATCTCATTCAGAACCTAATGTCAAGACAAGGCTAACACAAAGGTCAGTTATTCTATTATAAGGGTTAGGTTACAGGTTCAACGACTGTAATGAAACCCTAAATAACATTATCTTAAATACAATACAATTTCAATTCTCTTTCATATGATGTTGTGCAGATCTCTCTACAGAGATGAGGGTTCACTTCCTTCTTGTCATATCTTCCACCTGTGCTACTTACTTCTGGTCTAACATGGCTGCTTCAGCTCCTGCCATTACATCTGCATTTCAGCTAGTGGAACAGAAAATAATACTTCAATTTGGAAGTGAAATATCACCTCTACTCAAATTCCAGTGACCAAAGTATCTACCATGTTCATGGCAAACTTGGGGGTGGTGGGCACACAGAAGCACAGGGGAATATGATCCTACTTCAGAACATTCATGATGAGTAACAAGGGCCACCACCCTTCTTTCATATCCCTGTATTCATTCTTCTTTGGTTCTCCCCATACAGCCCTAAATCTGTTTTGGCCTGCAGATATGGATATGGATGAGGTTATAAGAGAGTACATGGCCCAGGCTGTCCAAATATAGAGAAAAGAAGATAAGAGTATAAAAATTAAAAATCTAAAGGAAAGCATGCTTATAATCATAATTTTGCATTTATACAATTTAGGTATAATGGTTGATGATTCAATTTATAAATAAAAACTAGAGAAATGTAAAATATAAACATATTCACTAAACTCAACAAAATAATAAGGTTATATTGTCTTAAACAATAGTAGTATCAGGATTAAATTTGGATGAACATTGAAAAAAACTAAAACAATTATAACTTTAGCAAGATAAACATGATTTTTCTCTCCCACTGAAATAATGCTGGAGTTGGGCCAGCCAGAGATGGTGGTATCCATCTCCGAGGTTACATGATTGTCCAATACAACTGCAGGAGTTCCAGCCATCACAACTAAAATCCAGATAACAGTTAGGAAGTAGGTGGGGAAGGGTCCCATCTCTCAGCTAAATCAGCTCCTTGAAAGCAGTCTTCCAAGAAATCCCTCTTACTGATCTGCTTGCATATCTAAGTCACCTGTCATGACTAAGAGCACGGGTGGGCAGGAAATGCAGCCCTGTAGCTACTGGGCTCATGGCTATATAACAAACTATTTTCAGTTTAGAAAGAGAAGCAGATAATAGATCATTTTGTAGGTAGCCTGCATCACCTGCCTTAAAGAACAAAACTTTTTTGAATGGATTGGGCTGAATGACTGGGCACAGTGTGGGAAGCAGGAGGAAGGAACAGCAATGAGAAACAGCTAGATGGACGAACTGTGCTCCAGAAAAAAAAAGCCAGACCTCTCAGTAGAGATTTTCTAAGGACTGAAGTGAGGATTATACATACCACATGACCCAATTTGGTTTGAAAGCTGCTTTTCCAACTCAGGTCCCAAATCTCTCTCAATTCTTCAGCTTCTAAATACCTTGTCTTTGTTACCTCACATTCTGACCTACCTGTCTCACCTTCCTTATTTCTGTTCACATCACTTCTCCATCTTGTTCACCAGCATTGCAAGATCCAGTAATGAGGAGTTAGCAACACATTCTAGAAGTGGGTAGAAACACAATGACTATTTCTACTTTAGTATTTGTTTGTCTTTATCAAGGTCTTCTGAAGGACTGAGATGGCTAGAATTATGGAGATCTCACGTTTGAGGCCTTTTAAAAATCATTTCTTGTTACATTGGTCTGTTGGTGGTGATGAAGTTTTATAGTTGTTGTACATCTGAGAAAGTATTTTGTTGTTTTTGATATGTATTTTTCTTGGGTATAGAGTTCTGACTCAATTATGTTTCTCTCAGCATTTTAAGATGTGGTGTCAGTGTCCTCCAGTTAACATTGTTTCATATGCCTAATCTGCTGTCTTTCCCATTTTTTGTTCTACTGTGTCTGTTTTTCCTTCTGGTTACATTTCTTTGGTTGATTGTTTTAAACAATGAATTATCATGCACCTTTAGTTGTCCTATTTCTTTTTCTTGAATTATCTGAACTTCTGTGTTAATGGGCGTAAAGTTTTCATCAATCTGGAAATTTTTCAGCCAGTAATTATGAAATTCTTTTCTCTATCCTCCTTTTTTCACTTCCTGTAAGATTCCATTTACATATATTTTAGTATTCTTAAAATTGTTTCAAATCTCTGTGATGCACAATTATTTTTTCCCCACAGTCTTTTCATTCCTATTTTCCATGTGTCTATTTAACATACTCAATATTCTTCAGCTTCATGAATGTAAGGATTATTGATGTTGTAAGCATTTTAATGTCCTTCCCTGCTGATTATGTAATATATATTTTATCTGTGTTTTTACTAATTGATTTTTCCCTCATTATGGATATTTTCTTGCTTCTTTATACATCAGAAATGTTTTTTCTTTTTAAATTTATGTGTTTAACTACAAGATAATTACTTTACAATACTGTGATTGACCTAGGACAAATATTTTCACAGTTCATATGAAAATTTTAAATTAGATATTAGATATGGTAAATTTTACCCTTTGGATGCTGGATATTTTTTAAATTTTTATAGATTATTCCTGGCACTGTTTGCAAACACTGTTAATATCTTGGAAACAATTGTATTTTTTGAAGGCATCCTGTTCAGTTTTTTTTTTAGCTGATATGAGACCAGCCTTTAGACCAAGTTTACTATTCTCCACTAGTAAGGCAATATTGTCTTCAATGCCATACTGATGTCATGGGAATTATGAGTAATTTCCACTCTGGTGGGTGGGGACATCATTAGACTTGGTTCAATTTGAGACTCAAGGATTGTTCCCTATAATCCTGACCAATACTATCAACTCTCTGCTGAAATCTGAAGGGGTATCAGCTGTACACTCGCACAGTTCTCTGTGTGTAGCTCTCTCCTGTGAACCCTGACTATCTAGAGTCTCAAATCTCTCTTCTTGAGGAGACCATTTGTCTCTGCCTATATACCCTTTCCGTGTATGTGTTGGAAACAATTTCTAGAATTGGGGCAATTGTCAAACTCACCTTGCTTGCTCCCCGCCTCAGGAATCTATGCTCTGATGCCTGACATTTGATGTAAAAAACTGTTCTTTCATTTATCTCTTCTACTTTCAACTTGTTTGAGACAGAAGGATAAATGTGTCCTTTGCTCCTCCATGTCTACCAAAATGGAGGTCCCCCTGCAATCAGAACTCACTAAATGCCTTGTGGATGCTAGGCACTGTGCATGGGTGCAGACTTGACTAGGGACATGTACTGGGGCCTTGGGGAGCCCTGGTTTGTGGGAGAAACATGGCAATTACCACTAGCATTTGCTTTGGGGTATGTTAAGTTCAGTTCAGTTGCTCAGTCATGTCTGACTCTTTGCAACCCCACGGACTGCAGCATGCCAGGCTTCCCTATCCTTGACCAACTCCTCAAGCTTGCTCTAACTCATGTTCATCGAGTCGGTTATGCCACCTAGCCTTCTCATCCTCCATCGTCCTCTTCTCCTCCTGCCTTAAATCTTTACCAGTAATAGGGTCTATTCTAATGAGTAAGTTCTTTACATCAGTTGGCCAAAGTATTGGAGCTTCAGCTTCAGCATTGGTCCTTCCAATGAATATTCAAGGTTGATTTCCTTTAGCATTGACTTGTTGGATCTCCTTGTAGTCCAACGGACTCTCAAGAGTCTTGTCCAACACCACAGTTCAAAACCATCAATTCTTCATTGCTCATCATTCTTTATGGTGCAATTGTCACATGCATACATGACAACTGGAAAAATCATAGCTTTCATTATACTGAACTTTTTTCTGCAAAGTAATATCTCTGCTTTTAAAAATGCTGCTAGGTCTCTCATAGCTTTTTTCAAACAAGCAAGCATGTTTTAATTTCATGGGTGCAGTCATCATCTGCAGTGATTTTGGAGGCCCCAAAATAAAGTCTCTCTGTTTCCATTGTTTCCCTATCTATTTGCCATGACATGATGGGACAAAATGCCATAATCTTCATTTTCTGTTGTGGAGTTTAAGCCAAATGTTTCACTATCCTCTTTCAGCTTCATCAAGAGGCTCTTTAGATTCTCTTCACATTCTACCACAAGGGTGGTGTCTTCTGCATATCTGAAGTTATTGATATTTCTCCCAGCAACCGTGATTCCAGCTTGTGCTTCATCCAGTTGGGCATTTCACATGATGTACTCAGCATATAATTTAAATAAGCAGAGTGACATTATCTAGCCTTGACATGCTCCTTTCTTGATTTGGAAGCAGACTGTTGCTCCATATTCAGTTCTTGCTGTTGCTTCTTGACCTGCATACAGATTTGTCAGAAGGCAGATAAGATGGTCTGGTATTCCAATCTCTGTAAGTTTTCCACAGTTGGTTGTGATCCACACAGTCAAAGGCTTTTGCATGGTCAATAAAGCAGAGGTAGGTATATTTCTGGAATTCTCTTGCTTTTTCAAAGATCCAGTGGATGATGGCAATTTGATCTCTGGTTCCTCTGCCTTTTCTAAATCTAACTTGAACATATGGAATTTCACAGTTCATGTACTGTTGAAGACTTGCTTGGAGAAACTACTTTGGTAGCATGTGAGATGAGTGCAACTGTGTGGAAGATGAACATCCTTTGAAATCGCCTTTCTTTGGGATTGCAATGAAAACGACCTTTCCAGTCCTGTGGCCACTGCTGAGTTTTCCAAATTTGCTAGCATATTGAGTGCAGTACTTTAACAGCATCATCTTTTAAGATTTGAAATAGCTCAACTGCAATTCCATCACCTCCACTAGTTTTGCTCGTAGTGGTGCTTCTTAACACCCTCTTGGCTTCACATTTCAAGATGTCTAGCTCTAAGTGAGTGATCACACCATCGTGATTATCTGGGTCATTAATATCTTTTTTGTATAGTTCTTCTATATATGCTTTCAACCTCTTCTTAATATATTCTGCTTCTCTTAGGTGCATGACATTTCTGTCTTTTATTTGGCCCATTTTTGCATAAAATGATCCTTCCCTACCTCTAACTTTCTTGAGCAGATCTCTGGTCTTTCCCATTCTATTGTTTTCCTCTATATCTTTGCACTGATCACTTAGGAAGGCTTTTTTAAAATCACTTCTTGCTATCTTTGGAACTCTGCATTCCGATAGGTAGGTGTTTATTTTCTCTTTTGCCTTTTGCTTCTCTTCTTTTCTAAGTTATTTCTAAGGCATCCTCAGACAACCATTTTGCCTTTCTGCATTTCATTTTATTGGGGATTGTCTTGGTGAGGAATGTACAGATCAAAAAACGAAGATCACTGCATCCAGTTCCATTATTTCATGACAAATGCATGGAGAAACAATAAAAACAGTGACAGACTTTATTTCCCTGGGCTCCAAAATCACTGCAGATACTGACTGCAGCTGTGAAAAAAAAAGATGCTTGCTCCTTGGAAGAAAAGCTATGAACAACCTTGACAGCATACTAAAAAGCAGAGACATTACTTTGAGCAAAGGTCTGTATAGTCAAACCTATGGTTTTTCCAGAAGTCTTGAGAGGATGTGAGAGTTGGACCATAAAGAAGGCTGAGTGTCAAAGAATTGATGCTTTTGCACTGTGGTGTCAGACAAAACTCTTGAGAGTCCCTTGGACTGCAAGGAGATCCAACCAGTCCATCCTAAAGGAAATCAGTCCTCAATATTAATAGGAAGGGCCGATGCTGAAGCTGAACCTCCATTACTTTGGCCAATTGATGGGTAGAAATGACTCATTATAAAAGACCCTGATGCTGGGAAAGATTAAAGGCAGGAGGCAAAGAGAAAGACAGAAGATGAAATTGTTGGGTGGCATCATAAACTTGATGAACATGAGTTTGACAAGCTTTGGGAGTTAGTGATGAACAGGGAAGCCTGGCGTGCTGCACCCCATGATATAGTAAAGAGTTGGACATGACTGAGAGACTGAACTGAACTGATGTACAGAGGATAATCCGGGAGCAGGGAGAAGTCTTTAAGGAAGGAGGAAGGAACAATTCCTGGACAGCTGACAATGATGGGTCGTCAAGCAGTTTCAAGCTTGAGAAGCTGTATGGAAGCAGTTTTATGCCAGATGGAGAGGATGGTAAGAGAAAGCCAGGGACGCAGTGCTGAGATTTCTCAGGAGACTAGATACCTGTTCTACTAAACTTTATCAATGCTTAATATTGTTAGGTGATTGGAAACATGAGTTTTGTTTTGGAAGTGGTAGAGCAATATTCAATGGAAGGACTGATGCTGAAGATGAAGCTCCAACACAGGTCATCTGATATGAAGACCCAGCTCATTGGAAGAGACCCTGATGTTGGGAAAGATTGTGGGCAGGAGAGGGAATAAAAGGATGAGAATGTGAGATGGCATCAGCTACACAAAGTACATGAGCTTGAGGAAACTCTACAAAATAGTGAAAGACAGGGAAGCCTGCTTTGATGCTGAACATGTAATCACAAAGGGTCAGACATGACTTAGCAACTGAACTATACCAATGAAGACACAGTGTCCAATGAAGGCTCTGGTCCTGGTTGGAGTAGAGAAAGATTTAGGTGGAAGTGGAGGTGTCCCATCTTCTGGTACAAGTCCTTGAATCCAAGGCAAGGAGCACAAAATTTGGAATGTGTTACCAAACATTGTTTTCTAAAAAAACACAAAACCGTTTTCTGCAGGAGAGAGAGCTTTGATTGAGTTTGTTCTCTAGATTTTACTGAAGGATGTCGAAGGCTTCTGGAGTGGGCTGAATCTGCAAAAACCAGGTGAACAGCTGCTAGAGGGCAAGGCTTGTGATAGACATTCTTCACTAGGTGGAAAATGAATCCAGAAAAACTGTCCCTTCTGTATTGTACATGCCAATATATCACATTGTTTCAGCAGATCACTTCAATATTATTTTGGGGCAAGACAGAAATGTAGGATGGGTGGTTTGCTTTTGTCATTTTCTGTGGGTAGTTAGATGACTAAAAGTCTGGTTACTTCATTGCATAGTTGGAATCATGCTTGGGAAAGTAAACTAAATCAGGTCCACATATATTTGGTCATTAAACAGCAAGCAAAGGTAGGTGTCTAAGGCAACTGTAGGTAATTTAAACACGAGGGCCAGATGGGGACAGTTTCATTTAACAAGCTGATATTGGACTGTACGGGTTGCCATAGTTGTTGCTAGGACAAGAAGCCATCACAGCTACTTCTTGCTATGCTGGAGATGTGGGAAACTGAAAAGAGACCAAAAGCCTTACACCTCTCCTTGCAGTGTGATTTCAGGCTAGAAGTAGTTGGCAAGGAAAGGCTGACCGGTAAGGCTGAAGAAGGGAGTAATCTGAACCAGTAATCATTAGCTGTTGTGGGACCCCAGAAAACAGAAGCATCGGCTCAGTCAGAGTTCTGGGTCATGGTTCAGAAATAGATGTCATTTGGCTTGAATCAATATTTAGCCTTGGGGATGGCAGCCATAACTTCTAAACAGAAGATTTCCTTCTCCCCAGGTGGCAGAATAATTAATATTTGTTACAGACTCAGGAACCCAGAAAGCCCTCTCAGGGCCACTTGTTCTTAGCAGGCTCACATGCAATATAAAGGTAGAATTATCATCATTGGGCCCATTTTCCAGATGAGAAAACTGAGGTTAAGGGACTTGATCAGGGTCACACAGCTAAGCATGTGAAAAGCCAAGCACAAACCCAGGGTAAGAGTCCTCAAATTGTATATTTTTGCTCCACATCCACTGGGAGTAGTGGGTGGTGATCTGACACCAATGCTTAAGCAGAAGCAAGCAGTATTCAGGCTTAAATTGAAGTAAGTAAGGAATACCACTAGACCATTCAGTTATCAGTTCAGTTCAGTTCAGTTCAGTCGCTCAGTCATGTCCGACTCTTTGTGACCCCATGAATCGCAGCATGCCAGGCCTCCCTGTCCATTACCATATCCCAGAGTTCACTCAGACTCATGTCCATTGAGTCAGTGATGCCATCCAGCCATCTCATCCTCTGTCATCCCCTTCTCTTCCTGCCCCCACTCCCTCCCAGCATCAGAGTCTTTTCCAATGAGTCAACTCTTCTCATGAGATGGCCAAATTACTGGAGTTTCAGCTTTAGCATCATTCCTTCCAAGGAAATCCTAGGGTTGATTTTCAGAATGGACTAGTTGGATCTCCTTGCAGTCCAAGGGACTCTCAAGAGTCTTCTCCAACACCACAGTTCAAAAGCATCAATTCTTTAGTGCTCAACCTTCTTCACAGTCCAACTCTCACATCCATACATGACCACAGGAAAAATCATAGCCTTGACTAGATGGACCTTAGTTGGCAAAGTAATGTCTCTGCTTTTGAATATGCTACCTAGGTTGGTCATAACTTTTCTTCCAAGGAGTAAGTGTCTTTTAATTTCATGGCTGCAGTCACCATCTGCAGTGATTTTGGAGTCCAAAAAAATAAAGTCTGACACTGTTTACATTCAGCTATGACCTAATTCAAATCTCTTATGACTTTATAGTGGAGATGAAAAATAGATTCAAGGGATTAGGTCTGGAATCCTGAAGAACTATGGATAGAAATTTGTAACATTGTACAAGAGGTGGTCACCAAAACCATCCCCAAGAAAAACAAAGGTGAGAAGCAAAAGGGGTTGCCTGAGAAGGCCTTAAAAACAGCTGAGAAAATAAGAGAAGGCATATGTGGCAGAGAGCTGGTGACTGGGGTGTGGGAACAAGAAGGAACCAGCTCTTCATGAAGTACCTCACCCAAAATCCCCTGGAGGAGAAGCCCAGTGATAAGATCATCTGAGACTGGATGAAGAGAGTCTATTTCATTACCTCTATAATTCCTCTGAATGAGGAGGTGGTGGAGTTGGTGGGCCATCACAAACTCTTCCATGGCCTAGACCATCTGCCAGTTGCTATCCTTGGGGCTGCCTCTCTCCAGCTTCAGTCATGTAGTTCCGGAGGAAATTGACAATCATGTGTGCTGCTGGGTCAGGGCCCAAGACCATGTAAAGCCAATCATAGGACCCCATGTCCCAGCCAGGATGGTTGATCTAGGGCTGTACATGTGATCCGAGGTGGGTCATTCAGAGAACACCCTTGAATTCTGACGTCTGCAATCTTCTTTCCTTACTAGGTGATGCCTTCGGGATTTAAAACCCTAGGGGAGGTAGCTTGAACTCCCTCACTAGGTGTAGAAGCCTTAAAGAGGAAAGTTGTGAGGCTAAGACCATCAAAGAAGACCAAAGGGAAAGAGCGAGGGTGAGAGAGAATTGATGACTTGTGATTTCTTGGGTCCAATCACTGAGATCTTTGTATTCGCTCTGATTCTTGTGTCCTTGATTCCCAGAATCATTTCAATGAGTCTCCCTTTTCCTTGAAGCCAGCTGGAGTAGGGATCCTCTCAATTTTGATTCAGACTTGGTTCTAAATCCTTTATTCCCAGACACAGAGGCAACCATTTGTTTCAGAACCATTACGAGTGAAACCCTTTATTCTTTACTGAGAATAGGATATGCAGACCACCAAATACAGTTCACCAGCATCCTGGGCAGCGGTGCCCAAAGTGTGAGTTGGTGAGTGTTAGGAGCGTCCTTACTGATTCCTGAACCACTCCAAGCATTTACACTGCTGGTGCCAGGCCAATCCTGTCATTTCCTCGATCAAAGACCGAGAAATACACCCTCAGGAAGACGTTTCCCAGGATCCAGGTGTCTGTAGATGGACTCACAGTGTTCTCTTGAAAGGTGGTATGGCAGCGGCCTGTATCATCCTGGGGGAGTCAGAGACACACACCAGTCAGCAAGAGCCTTTACCAGTGACTTCTCCCAATATCCAGACCCAGCACAATTATTTGCTTTATTTCCCTCTTTTGGTAAGTATCAAGGGGTTTTCTCAGCAGCAGGGGATAAGAGAGTTCATCCAAAACCAAAGAGGGCCAAGACATGAGGTTGTCTTGAGGAAGGGTGTGGTGAGTGGAGGACTGGGAGTTGGGGAAACAGAGGAATGAAAAACAATAAAGTCGTACTGTAGAGCGTAATGAACTATATTCAACATTCAGTGATAAACCACATGAAAAAGAATAATAAAATATATATTTTTTTATGTGTATAACTGAGTCACATTGCTGTGCGGCAGAACTTAACCCAACAATGAAGATTAGCCACATTTCAATATAATTATTTAGAAAAGAACAAGTGCGTCCATAGTTCTCCTCACTCCCTGTTTCTTTCCTTCTGACTCCTGCTCCTTGTTTCCTCTGCAGAGAATGCTGGCTTTCCTCCTGCATCCCCACAATCTGTACTTTATTAAAAAAAACTTTATTTTGTATTGGAGTATAGCTGATTAACAATATTTTGAGTTTCAGGTGGACAGTAAAGGGATTCAACCATATGTATCCGGGTATCCAGGTCCCAAAGACACCCCTCCCATCCAGGCTGTAAAATATAACTGAGCGGAGTTCCCTGTGCTACACAACAACTCATTGTTGGTATTCCATCTTAAATATAGCAGTGCCCACAATACTTTATTGAAGACTAAACTCAAGAACCCTGAGAAGCCTCCTTCAGCCCACCCTCACCTTCTTTGGCCACTCCAGGCTTGGTTGGGTAATGTACTCTGGTTCCCCATCCCTATTGGTCAGTCTGTAGCCCTCATCACCCCTAGTAAATCCCCAGAGCCCCAGTGCAGACCACCTTGAGATGCCATTTCCATCCAGTGCAGTTTTGCCCAGAACCAAGCAACCCTCCATACGGCTCAATGAGTTTGTGGTTTTAGAATTCCTGAAATTCCCTCTCTTCCTGAAAGCATTCTTTGAGCCCATCAGCCTGCTCTGAACTCCCACTGGGAGCTGACATGAAGCCTCCACCCTGTGCCAGGGCTGAGCAGTCACAGTGCACCCTTTATTCACATTAGCATCCAGCCTCCCCACAGAGGGGTTGCATACCCCAACTCACAAAGGAGGCACCTGGCAAGAGCAAGGGAAAGATTCAGCCGAATACTAGGCTGACCATGTAATTTATCACCCAAACAACATTGAGAAGGGAAGGGAGACTGTTAACTTATGCTGGGAGAGCACTCTGGGACTGTCCCCACCATTCTCCTTGTAACATGGCCCATTTCAGGGACTGCTAGAGCTGAATTTCATGCTCATGCACCTATGAGTTCAGATTGAATTGAAGCTCTTTGAGGACTGAGGCCCTTAGTGTTCCCCTCTCCCTGACTCCCACCATGCCATATTGTGTGGCCTCTCCACATTATTTCAGGAAGATCACTGTCCCACACAGCCCTTTACTCTCAAGTGATTGGTTTTGTGGGAGGCACTGGCTCAGCCCCAGGGCTCAGCAGCATCTGCAATGGTGTGACGTGGCCTCCAGAGGGCGCCCTCCTTCCAGCAGCAGCCTAAGGGTTCCTGCAAGCTCCAGTTTGAGAACCAACCCTCAGTATTGGCCCCTCACCTTGAGGATGTAGGCTGGACCTGGCATTGGGTAGTTGATACCGTTGATTGTGAAGATAATAGAGGGCAGGGTATTGACCACAGAACATGAAACGTAGTACTGTTAGGGAGAGAGAGAGAGAGGTTGGCATGGTGATCCTTGTGGGTGGAGACTGGGAGTGACCCTGGGGCATGACCCTTCACCTTGTTATCCCGTTGCCTGGCACCAATGAGCTTCTGTATGTTATTGACCAGTGTTCCTGGGCCTTCGATAAATGCTGCCCCGGTGTCAATAACGGCCTCGCAGTTACCAGAAGCAATAACCTTTCTTTTCATGGAGATGCTGAGAGACAATGGAAGAAAGCGGGCATCAAGGTCACTGTGAGTCTCCCCAGAGTTGTCCCTTCCTGACTGTCTCATAAACAGCCCTTTGTCTCTCGCCCTCTTTTCCTTTGCTCTCAATATAGCACTTTTTTTGACATCCTCTAATGCAGTACTTGAATACAGTAGGATCTTTAGTACCTTGACACAAGCTGGTTTTCCTTCCTAGAAGACTCCACTCCACTCTGACTAGAAAATTTCTTCTCATCTTCCAGATTCCACCTTAATTGTATTGTTTTTGGGAAGTCTTTCCCCCGGTGTTTATCAGTCTCCTGTCTTGGTCACTCTCTGTAGACCCTTTCTCATGTCTGCTGCTGCTACTGCTCCTAACTCACTTCAGTCGTGTCCAACTCTGTGCAACCTCATAGAGGGAAGACCACCAGGCTCTGTCGTCCCTGGGAATTTCCAGGCAAGAGTACTGAAGTGGGTTGCCATTGCCTTCTCCTCCTCATGTCTAGCATGTACCAAAGTCACAATTCACTATGTGGGTGAGTCACTTCATGTACATCTGCCTTCTTAGATGTGAGGGCGAGTTTTATTCTCCTTGCCTCCCTAAAGTGCCTGGCACACAGTGGATGCCCAAAGCTTGTCTGTTAAATGAGTGAATGAAGACTGAGAAAATAATAAGAAACTTCCAGAGAGCTGTATCTGATGGGGAACAAATAATGGGTCACACACAGAGTGAAGATTGAGATTCACTAGGGCAGAAGATTCTCATAGCAGGGGGAGAGAGGGGCTCCTCTGGGAGAGGGTTTCTCCCAGTACTGTTCCTACAACCAGCTCAGAACTTGAGACCCTAGCCAGGAAATACACGACTAGCCCACAGAAACTCCAAAGGATAGGTCAGCTTTTGTCTTAGGGTATCACACAGAATCCTATCAATTGTGCCTCTCTCTTGTCCTCAGCTCACTCCTAGATCCCACCTTCCTGATTCTCTGTTATATCCCCTGTCCCACTGTGTGCCCAAGAACGTGGGGTGTCTTTTTTATTAGTTGCTTTCACGTCTTAAGACTGCAGCCAACCTCTCTCCACTGCTGAGCAACTGCTCTCTAAGACCAGTTTTCCCCATTTTCTCAGGACTGTCCCTGTTTTTTAACTGACATTTATCTATACTGAGAACTTCCTATGTCCTAGGTAGCCCTGGATTGTTGGTCATCTTATCATAACTCTGTTCTGGCTGGAGAAATTCTCCCTGATCCTCTGTTCACCACACTGCAGAGTCCTCTAACCATGCTCCCCTCCTCAAAGGGCAGTGGGTGCAGCCCTCTCCCCTGCACAGGCCTCTGTGGTGCCTTTTAGGACCCTGGTCAGAGCCATGCTCAGAAGGCCTGGGGATTATGGACCCATGGATTGTTTGTGTATCTGTGTGCTTGTGTATTTGTTAGTATATGTATTTGTATGTGTCTCTGTGTGTGCTTGTGTGTCTCTGACTAGCTATGCATGTTTTTATGTGTTGCTGTGTATGTTAATATGTGTCTGCATGTGTGTTTCCATGTGTCTTTTTGTCTGTCTCTGTCATTGAAGGTGGTGTATATGTCTGTGTGACTGTGTGTCTGAGAATGTATTTGTGTGTGTCTGCCTGTGTCCATGTACAGTAGTGGGAGAATCACTTGGGCTGACCTTGGAGGGAGAGGCTTACCGGTCCAGGCGTACAATCCAGTCACCCGCTTTGATCAATGGTATCCAGTTGAGTTCTCCCTTGTAGTAGCGGTGGTCCACCCCACCAAACATCACCACACTGCCCTCCTGCTCATCTCTGTAGAGAGAAGAGGGGATGGGATCCTTGGAGGACAGTAACAACAGCACTGTCTTGAGAGCTGTGCTTGTCCACCCATCAAGGCCCTAATAAGGTCCCCATGTACAGATGCAGAAATCAAATCTAGGAGAGATTGAGATCCAGACTGAGGTCTGTTACTGGCATATGAGTGGCACAGAGGAGGTTAGAAGCTGAGTCACCTGGCTGGGCTCCACCCACTATGTCTTCTGAGATGCCCTGGACCTCCAGCGACCTGAGGGCTCAGACACCCTCAGAGGACAGCATGCTGAAGCGTTTGGCTTTCCCCTTGTCCACCTTGTCATTTTTTCAGGAAAATCAAGGCCTGGGAGTTCTAAGGGTGTGGATTCAGGTCACCCAGAGTTGGCTCCACTGACCTGTGACCTCTACTGTCCAAACAGCCCCACACTCAGAAGGGACCCAACCTCTGCCTCCCTGTCTTGAAATACCTCATATTTCTTGAACAAGGGGTCCCATACTTTTGTGTCCCACACTTTCGTTTCCCACTGGCTCCTACAAATTGGGTAGCTGGTCCTGGGATCCCAGTGAAATGCTAACAAGGAAGGAAATATATCCACCATCCTTCTTCTTCCTTCCTGATCAAATTGATAAGCAAATCCTAATGCCTTTCCTTCAACTTGTTTCCTGTTGCCTTCCATCAGCCTTCTTCCTCACTCACCCCCCTAGACCAAGTTACTGGTCTTGAGCCCAGGAGTAGGGTTGTGTTCTAATAAAATTTTATATATAAAAGCCAGGGGTGAAGCCAGGTAGGGTCCTGGGGCCATAGTTATCCTGGGTTAGATTATCCCTCAGGACACTTCTTTATCAAAATTTCTATAATTTTTGTGCACGTGAAATCATCTTACAGCTAATTCAGAGAAAGGGATTGTCCATCTCAGACTTACTTGCTCAAGTAGAAGGCAAAAACAGGCTTAGAAATGGCACCTTCATTCTTCAGCTTGTCAAAGATGGGGATGGCTCCAGAGAAGGATATGTTGGGGTAGTTCAACCCCAAAATGCCATCAAAAGTTATATCCTCAAACCCATATTCCTTCGTGCTTAGACCAAATGGCTGGTCAGTACTTACAAGGTTCCCAATCTGTGGGAGAGAAGAGTGTTCCCACTTACAGATACATGAAATGGGGCTAGGACTGGGCTGGGGTGCATTGCCATTAGATCCTCAGAGAAGCATTGAGGCTGGGCTCTGCCTTCAGTGGCCCACAGATGGTTAGACCAAGTTGGGAGGGAAATTTGGGTTCCATTTGAGATAGGCTGTGAATTTTATAACATCTGCCCCTCTGAAAAACACCACCTAGGTGAGTCAAATTGGCCTTGTTGCTTCTGTTCAGGTGGGGCAACCAAGAGTCAGGACAGGTCCCACTGGCACCACCTTGTGGACAAAACAATTGAGAGCAAGATAACCTTCTCTTTGGCATCACTGTGACCTAATGACAGGAATGGACTGCATTCTCTGTAATGTACTGTGGATTCTGCATCTGTCCAGGAAGACAGAAGCTGAAAACACAATCTTGCTTGCAGGATTCTATGAAATTGCTGCCTGGGGAATTCACTTTTGGGGATATGTGCATATTTCTCTGAGTGTGTATGAGAGAGAGAGAGAGTGGAACTACTCAAGTATTTTGGAGGAGGCAGGCCATTGGTTTCTTAGACTCTCAAGGGTCCTCTAGAGTGAGAACTCATTTATCAGGCCCCTTGACTTCTCAGGCCCCCAGTTTCCCACTCTGGATACCTGAAGCCCTTGCCTGCCCCCAGGGTCCCAATATCAGTCTTATCCTGTCACCAATCACCCCACAGCAACTTCAGTCCTGAAAAGCCAGCCTAACTCCACCTTTTATCACATGTGTGCCCTCAGCAGGGCCCTTGCTGTCTGCACCTCAGTTTCCTCATATGTCTCATGAGCTAGTAAGAGTATCTGCTGTGAGGGGTTGTTGCAGGATTAAACCAGTTATCACCTGAAAGTGCTTGGAACAGTGAATTTAAAAGTGGGTGCTTTTTTCCCTTCTTCTCTCTCCCAGTAAAATGAACCATGAACTGCTCATGGGCAGAGGAGCTGCAAGTCCACACCTCAAACCACTCTCTAGATTAGCTAATTTGTTTTCTCGTATGTCACCATGGGCACTGCCTCCCCAGAGACATGACCCTGTGGATAAGATGGCCAATATCTATGGGAGTTAGGCTGGAAGGGTCCTGCCAGATGGCCCTGCATCTGCTTTGCAAGCAGTGGTCACTCCATAGACAGTCCTGACTCAGCATTTGTTACACTATTACCCGAACTGTGTCATGAGCAACAACTCCTTTCAGGCTCCCAGATCCATAGATGATGCGGAAGGTCTTATTGGTAAGCCGGAAGGTGGAAGACTGACGATGTCTGAACCTAACATGTATAGCTGCAGACACAAGAGATGAATGTCATCAGGTGCCAAGGGTCGAAACAGGGCAGCAGGGCAAGTGAAGGATGCTCTGGGTACGGGGTGTCTGTACTCACAACAGGCTGGTCTGGTGCAAAAGTCAGAGGGCACCCACAAGTCAGATGAGCCTGTGTCAAAGATAACCTGGAATTCCTGAGGGGGTGTTCCAATGGTTATGTTACCCATGTAGAGTATCTACAGGGAGAAGCGGAGAGTAGGTTAGTGCAAAACTGGCTACCATCTGTTCCCACACTGATGCCTCCCTCTGGTGTCACATATCTCTTGAGATCACTTTCTAACCACCTTGAAGCTCACAGACTTTGGTCACAGAGGTATCTGCATTTGATATATTTTTCCTGTGCTACATTATATGCAGGATATTGACTCTATGACCAGGTGTTGAAGTGGTACCTCCTGCATGGGAAGCCCAGAGGCAAAACCACTGGGTCTTCAGGACCACTGGACACCCAGGGAAGCCCTGGTGCCTTCATTTGAGAAGCTCTGCAGTCTCTTCAAACCCAGTCTTAGCACTCACTTCTCAAGGAGGTCCTTCTTGATCAATCCCAGCTACTCCCTCTAAACTCAGAGGACATCCAATCGACACCATAAAGTGACCCTTTCATTTCACATGTATTTACTCTTTGCCCATCTCTCAGGCTGGCCTGGGCATTTTTGAAGACATCTTGAAGACAAAATAAGCCCTTTGTCTAATCTGAAAACAGGAACCCCAGTGATTCTTATGGCCCTACATGGAACACAGGTTCAGCAACTTTTTACTCTGTCGTTCTTGCATCTGTGGAAACTGAATTCCTCTACCTGGGGATTCACAATTGCTTTGCAGTTGGTTCTACCTTTTGATCAGTGATGGTTCACTCTTCATCTATAACTGAGTGGCTCACTTCATTCAGAAGGAACAATCACCCTCAAACAAATGACACATCTTTGACACAGAAATGGATATTTACCTGCCACCTGGTAATTGCCAGGCCCAGTCACAAAGGGCAACAGTTGAGGATGAGAGTGCCTTCTCCTCTGGGTGAGGTCCCTGTTTTCCAGTGTCTCTGCCCCCTGCAGGAACCCCAACCGCAACATCCCACCTGCACCTCCAGATGAGCCCCAGTGCTAGGCTAGAGCACCAGGGGGCTCTAGGGAGCACTATCCTCCCAAAATACTCACATCCATGATGTTGCTCAGTGGGTGAGTTAGATTTGAGCCACGAAAAGAAATCTGGGACAGTCTGTAAGCATGCTCCTTCAGGAAATTGTTCAGCATGTTTTTTCCACTGAGGTTTTTTCTCATGGTCTTCACTCTCCTTAGAGGTATTCTTTCACAACATTTGATAAAGAAAACAAAGAAGATGTCACAATTAGCTGTCAGTGCTAAAGTATAACGGTCATTGTAATGGCACTGTGTATTTTCTAATCATTTTTATGAGGCATATTATTATCAGAATTTTATGCATATACCATGGCAAATACATAGATTTGAATACAGGTTCTGTTCTGCAATCTTGGGTAAACAATATGACCATGTGGTGTCTCAGGCTCCCCTTCGGTAAAATGGTGGAATGTAACATTACAAACCCTCCAAATAGGATATCTTGGGGATAAGTGAAGTGATGGATATAAGGTACCTGATAAATAAGAAGTTTCAACAATGACAGCCATTAGCATTCCTGCTGCCATCCCACTCATTCCTACTCATAGAACCTCAAGGAAGGAGTTGGAAGGGGGACTCTTATCCTCTTTTACAAGGGAGCAATTTGAAATGCAAGAGGTTTCTGAGTTGTCTGTGGTCACACTGCTTGTCAGATATAAAACAGTGTATATAAAACAGTGTATCTTTCTCTAAGTTTACAGAGAAGAGAGAGTTGAAAGAAGAATCCAAGATATAAGGAACAAGTAAGGGAAATTCAGAGGCTTGAGAAGGACAGGGGCTGGTACATGGGGATGATCCAGAGAGAGGAAATGGGGTAGGAGGTGGGAGGAGGATTCAGGATTTGGATCTCATATACACCCATGGTGGATTCATGTCAATGTATGGCAAAACCAATACGGTATTGTAAAGTAAAATAAAGCAAAAATTAAAAAAAATAAAAATAAAAATTATTTTATTCATACAAAAAAAATTAACAGAAATCAACACAGAAAGAAATACACATCCAGTGACTTCCAAAGAGTTGGAGAGACAAATGGCAGTGATACAGAGATGCAGACATAGACATATACACACTGAAGTAGACAGGGAACAAAGAGGACATGTTGAATAAAATGTAGAAAAGTGCTATTCCACCGGACCACATCAACATCTGCATAGACTGTGCACTGAACAGTTGCAAGGAGTTGCCTTTTCAACAAGTCAAGACATGACTGGACCCCAAGATTTGTGAAACCCAAATCTACACCAAGACCTTGGGATCCACAGTTCCTATACCAAGTTACGTATGAATAAGTAAGAGTGGAGCTTTAAGACTCTTAGGGAAATATTCCATTCCCTTCTAAACCTGATGGGTGGAAGAATAATCAGATGAAAAGAAAAATCCGAGAAAGGAATATGATGTGACTTACAGTCCCCATACTTACTTGACTATGCACTCTGAGAAGGCCACCAGCCCGAGGAGCACAAGCCACTTCATATTTTTTTACTGGCTCCAAGTACTCAGGGAAGTTTGGGTTCTTAGCATGTAGTGGTGACCATGAGCCCCTAGTTATATATGCTCTGACCTACCCAATTTTTCCCCTTTAGGCCACTAAAAGATATGAAAAAAACACAAAGCTCTTGATAAAATCTTTACTTTCATCAGTGTCCTTAGCGAGTAGCCTTTGATGCTTCTCAGAATACAGAGAATTGAACTGTAATGTCTTCCTTGAAGCTTGGCTGGAAAATCAAACTAATCTGCATGGACATCTAAGAAGACAGAGAACCTTGCCTACTTGGAGAAAAAACTGCTAAGAGCATCATGAAAATGGATACTAGGGTCTATGCTAGGGTCCATGCTCCTTCAGGAAATTGTTCTAAGAATGTTACTAGGGTCCATTCGTGGTTTAATATCATCTTCCTAGGCACTTCATGAGATTTGTAATGCAGTCTTCATTGGAAAGGAGATTGCTAGGAGGATAAATTGTCAAATGGCAAAGTGAAGACTCCAGGGACAGCCCAGGGACATACAACTGGCTTTAGCTAATGGTCTAATGGCAGATATCAGGGGCACCTATGATACCAGGTTGCATCAAAGATTTATGGCAGAGCAGTACTTCAGTTTCATGGTTTCAGTATTGGAAGAAATGTCATATGCATCCATACGATATTGTATAGCATCCAACAACAATACAAGGAAAAACTGTGTGCTAGGTTCTGGGTTAAAGGCTTCAAGGCCAAAGTTGATCAAGGCAAAAGTAGTCTTTATCTTAAGAGAGCTAGAAGTCTAGTTCTCACAAACTCATGGCCCCAGGAGGCAGGAGATATGATACTAGGACTAGGTGGCCATGTTGGAATCTGGGCAACACAGGCTTTACGTCCTGGAGCAGCCTTTCCTCCACTTCACCCATGCCGGAGAGCAGGCCAGTTGGCCATGTTTTCAAGAGAATCAGAATTTTGGATATTTATGTACAATCTACTGATTTTAATGTTAGCAACTTTTTTTTTTTTTCCCCAGAAAAAAAGTGGGAATGAAATGTTCCAGTGATGTGCTGGAATCAGCCTTTAGTTTCTGCAATTTTTTGTTTCTGGCCTAGAGTTGGGAGTGCAGTAGGGACAGAGAGGAATTTAATTCATGTTGGTTGATTTAAAAAGAGACAGAATGCATGCTAAACATGCTGATTCATTGGAAAAATGCCCTGATATAGGGTCTTAGGAAAGATTGAAGGAGGAGGAGAAGCAGAAGACAGGATGAGATGTTTGGTTGGCATCACCAAGTCAAAGGACATGAGCTTCAGCAAGCTCTGGGAGTGGTGATGGATAGGGAAGCCTGGCATGCTGCAGTCTATGGCATTGCAAAGAGACGGACACAACTGAAGGACTGAACTTAACCGAACAAATTGAGAACAAAGATTAATAAATCTAATTGCATCAGGTTGTTGACTAGCTACCTATAACAACATATTACTTAAGTGGCTTTAAAATTCAGACTTATGACTCTACATTCAGAGTGGAGTATCTTCTAAGGAAAAACAAAAATACTGCCCATCAAAATCAAAACCAAAGAAAACCAAAAGAAAAAAAGGAAAGAAATCTGACACTATATTAAAAAACTTCAGTTCAGTTCAGTTGCTCAGTCGTGTCCAACTCTGTGAGCCCATGAATGGCAACCCACAAGGCATCCTTGTCCATCACCAACTCCTGGAGTCCACATGTACTCATGTCCATTGAGTTGGTGATGCCATGCAACCATCTCATCCTCTCTCATCCCCTTCTCCTCCTGCCCTCAATCTTTCCCAACACCAGGTCTTTTGAAATGAGTCAGCTCTTTGCATCAGGTGGCCAAATCATTGGAGTTTCAGCTTCAGAATCAGTCCTTCCAGTGAACATTCGGGACTGATTTCCTTTAGGATGGACTGGTTGGATCTCCTTCTCCAACACCACAGCTCAAAAGCATCAATTCTTTGGGGCTCAGCTTTCCTTATAGTCCAACTTTCACATCCATACATGACAACTGGAAAAACCATAGCCTTGACTACATGACCTTTGTTGACATAGTAATGTCTCTGCTTTTAAATATGCTGTCTAGATTGGTCTCAACTTTCCTTCCAGATGTGTCTTTTAATTTCATGGCTGCAGTCACCATCTGCAGTGATTTGGGAGCCCAGAAAGATGAAGTCAACTACTGTCTCCACTGTTTCCCCATCTATTGGCCATGAAGTGATGAGACCAGATGCCATGATCTTACTTTTCTAAATGTTGAGCTTAAAGCCAACTTTTTCACTCTCCTCTTTCACCTTCATCAAGAGGTTCTTTATTCTTCTTCACTTTCTGCAAGAGGGTGGTGTCATCTGCATATCTGAGGTTATTGATATTTCTCCCGGCAATCTTGATTCCAGCCTGTGCTTCTTCCAGCCCAGCGTTTTCATGATGTACTCTGCATATAAGTTAAATAAGCAGAGTGACAATATACAGCCTTGACATACTCCTTTCCTATTTGGAACCAGTCTGTTGTTCCATGTCCAGTTCTAACTGTTACTTCCTGACCTGCGTACAGGTTTATCAAGAGGCAGGTGAGGTGGTCTGGTATTCCCATCTCTTTCAGAGTTTTCCACATTTAATGTAAGCCACATAATCAAAGGCTTTGGTATAGTCAGGAAAGGAGAAGGACATGTTTTTCTGGAATTCTTTTGCTGTTTTGAGAATCCATCTGATGTTGGTAATACGATCTCTGGTTCCTCTGCCTTTTCTAAAACCAGGTTGATCATCTGGAAGTTCATGTTCACGTATTGCTGAAGCCTGGCTTGGAGAATTTTAAGCATTACTTTACTAGCGTGTGAGATTAGTGCAATTGTGTGGTAGTTTGAGCATTTTTTGGCACTGCCTTTCTTTGGAATTGGAATGAAAACTGACTTTTTTCAGTCCTGTGGCCACTGCTGTTTGCCAAATTTGCTGACATATCAAGTGCAGCACTTTCACAGCATCATCTTTCAGGATTTGAAATAGCTCAACTGGAATTCCATCACCTCCACTAGCTTTGTTCGTAGTGATGCTTCATAAGGCCCATTTGACTTCACATTCCAGGATGCCTGGCTCTAGGTGAGTGATCACACCATTGTGATTATCTGGTTCGTGAAGATCTTTTTTGTACAGTTCCTCTGTGTATTCTTGCCACCTCTTTTTACTATTTTTTGCTTCTGTTAGATCCATATCATCTCTGTCCTTTACTGAGCTCATCTTTGCATGAAATATTCCCTTGGTATCTCGAATTTTCTTGAAGAGATCTCTAGTCTTTCCCATTCTATTGTTTACCCCTGTTTCTTTGCATTGATCACTGAGGAAGGCTTTCTTATCTATCTTTGGAAATCTGCATTCAAATGGGTATATCATTGCTTTTCTCCTTTGCTTTTTGCTTCCCTTCTTTTCACAGCTCTCTGTAAGGCTTCCTCAGACAGCCATTTTTCCTTTTTGCATTTCTTTTTCTTGGGGATGGTCTTGATTCCCATCTCCTGTACAATGTCATGAACCTCTGTCCATCATTCATCAAGCACTCTGTCTATTAGATCTAATCCCATAAATCTATTTCTCACTTCCACTGTATAGTCATAAGGGATTTTATTTAGGTCATACCTGAATGGTCTAGTGCTTTTCTCCACTTTCTTAAATTTCACTCTGAATTTGGCAATAAGGAGTTCATGATCTGAGCCACTGTCAGATCCCAGTCTTGTTTTTGCTGACTGTATAGAGCTTCTCTATCTTTGGCTGCAAAGAATATAATCAGTCTTATTTTGGTTCCAACCATCTGGTGATATCCATGTGTAGAGTCTTCTTTTGTGTTGTCGGAAGCGGGTGTTTGCTATGACCAGTGCGTTCTCTTGGCAGAACTCTATTAGTTGTTGCCCTGCTTCGTTCTGTACTCCAAGGCCAATTTTGTGTGTTACTCCTGGTGTTTCTTGACTTCTTCTTTGGGATTCCAGTCCCCTCTAATGAAAATGACATCTTTTGGGGGTGTTTTCTAGAAGGTCTTGTAGGTCTTCATAGAACTGTTCAGCTTCTTCAGTGTTACTGATGGAGGCATAGACTTGGATTACCGTGATATTGAATGGTTTCCCTTGGAAACAAACAGAGATCATACTCTCATTTTTGAGATTGCATCCAAGTACTGCATTTCAGATTCTTTCGTTGACTATGATGTTTATTCCATTTCTTCTAAAGGATTCTTGCCCACAGTTGTAGATATAATGGTCATCTGAGTTAAATTCACCCATTCCAGTCCATCTTAGTTTGCTGATTCCTAGAATGTATATGTTCACTCTTGTCATCTCCTGTTTGACCACTTCCAATTTGCCTTAATTTATGGACCTAACAATCCAGGTTCCTATGCAATATTGCTCTCTACAGCATGGAATCTTGCTCCTATCACCAATCCCATCCACAATTGGGTGTTGTCTTTGCTTTGGCCCCATCACTTCATTCTTTCTGGAGTTATTTCTCCACTGATCTCCCGTAGCATATTGGGCACCTACCAGCCTGGGGAGTTCATCTTTCAGTGTCCTATCTTTTTGCCTTATCATACTGTTCATGGGGTTCTCAAGGCAAGAATACTGAAGTGGTTTGCCATTCCCTTCTCCACTGGACTACATTCGGTCAGATCTCTCCACTGTGACCTGTCCATCTTGGGTGACCCTACATGGCAAGGCTGTAGTCCGTGTAACAGATTGGCTAGTTGTCTGTGACCATGGTTTCTGTCTGTCTGCCCTCTGATGACCTCTCTCAGTGCCTACCATCTTACTTGGGTTTCTCGTACCTTGGACGTGGGGTATCTCTTCATGGCTCTTCCAGCAAAGCACAGCTGCTGCTCCTTGCCTTGGAAGTAGGGTAGCTCCTCTCGGCTGTGGCTCCTGATTTGGACATGGGGTAGTTCCTCTCCACCATGCTTCTGGGCTGCCATTGCAGCCACCATGCATCTGCACCGCCATTGCAGCTGATGTGAGCAATAATTCAACAACTTATTGTTCCTCCTATTGTTTCTGTTATTGTGACAGAATTGTATGTATGTTAACAGGTAAAAGCAAGACAATAATTAAAACTAACATTCTGAAGTATGCCTTTCAGTGACTAGAAAAAGTGGTTCACACATAACATATAGAAGTTTAATTCAAACCCTGCTGTTTTAAATCTTGAACTGCAAGCATAAGTTTGTACCAACTAATTAAACTTCTTTTTATTTTAATTTTTAAGGACAATGTGTACTTCCTCCTCCAACCACTGTAAAGCCTAAAAGTAGTGACAACTTGATAACAGTGACTTATCTGAGGTGTAACATCTAGCTTCTAAAAACATTTCTCATCAGACGATCTTAAAGAGACGGCTATTTCAGGACTGGATAAAGAAATGCTCAAACTAATCTTAGGAATTTGAAGGACCAGAAAGCTGAGGGAATGCAAAGACCAGTGGGGACTAGACAGAAAGTTTAGGAATCCAAATGAAAAGGCCAACATCTACCAGTTTGTTGGGCAGAATGATGTTTCTGCTTCTCAACACAATGTTTATGTTTTTCCTAGCTTTCCTACCAAGAAACAAATGCCTTCTGATTTCATGGCTGCAGGAAGATCTTCTATTTGCCATGAAGGATGGGGCTGGATCCCATGATCTTAGTTTTTTAATATTTAAATTTAAGCTGGCCGAATGTCTCCAAATATTAATAGGCAACATCTAATTTGTCACTGTGATAGACTGCTAGGGCACCAACTCACCATTCTGAGCACTGAGAAAGGAAAATAATCATCAATATTTATGCTATTTTTGTTTCTATTAAGCATAGGTCATGTAACTACAAACAATTCCAGGAAAACAAGCTAGACTGTCCCTTCTGGTGGTGATGAGAGAGTGATGGGGAGCAGCTATAATACAGATGAAGCCTCACTCACTGGCCTGCAGTTCACCTACTGTTGTGGAGGTCTGGTTCCTAATAGACCAAGGACTGATTCTGGTCCTGACCCACTGTGCTGGTATTGTGGACTCCTCCTCTAAAACCAATAGTGGGACATTCTGTAGGACAAACCACCCTGCTTCCTCCCTGTTTCTGAACAAATAAATGGCATTAAAATTGGGAGAGAAACAGTTATTTAGTCCTAAAGGAGAACAAGCAAGTGCAACATATGACTGCATTCTTTCAATAAACTGTGAAAAGACATTTCCTTTTTGAGAATCAGGGAAATTTGTACATGGACTGGATATTAAATGTTCATTTTATTGGGAACAAAAGAGCATTTTTTTTTCATACCCTATTATTCTACCATGAATACTTGTTACGTACATTTTGTGAAATGTTCATCTTGTCCCTAAAATACTTCAGGAAAAATGAATAAGGAATAAAAGAGAGAATAAAATGATGGTCTGTTTTGATTTAAAAACAGATAGCTGCTATGCTATACATAGCTGCTATGTATTCAGTTGTGTCCACCCTTTGCTCCCAATGTGATGGTATTAGGAAGTAGGCCCTTTGGGAGGTACCCAGGTTGACACGGGGTTTTGATGGTGGTTCCTCATGATGGCATTAGCCTCTCGCTCTTTTTCTCTTTTATTGTCCCTCTTTTCCTTCCTTTCAACCACCACGTGAGAACATAGCAAGAAGAGAAACACTGAGGCAAATCAAGAATGTCTTTGCTGGGAACTCAATTGGCCACCACTTTGATGTTGCATAGTCTCCAGTCTATGACAACCTGTGGCACTAAGAAGTTAGTTTTGTAGTTATTGATGCCAAATAATGAAATATAGGGTTCATGACACTCATCTTTCTTATATTTGTTATGTTTGAAATTGTTTTGCAGTAAGAAGGTTATAGAAAGTCAGTTTTGAAGTTTCTGTCTTAGTAATACCCTCAGGGGCCCAAGATAACAGCTTTAGGCAGGTCACCTATGAATGAGTGTTTGGAGGACCACATGCTCCTTAATCTACCTCATCACTTGTCATCTGAAAACTGTCTCCCACACATGACACCCTTATCGCCCCCTTCTCCCATCTGCATCTCCATTCTTCTGCTAAGCTGAGTCATCTAGCTGGAGATATTGACGATTCAGGACAGGGTCTGGAAGCAGAAAATGCAGACATTTTTAGAAAGAATGAACTTGGAAGACCCGTCTTGGTTTTCCCTTCTTTAGTGCAATCTGCAGGTGAGAGATTGGGCCTTGGTAGGGAGGAAGCCACAGTGGGACTGCATGGATATTTGCAGAAGAAGGGAGGAGGAACACAATAACCAGGAGGTAGGCAGCTTGCACAGGATCCAGGAGGGAAGGAAGAAGCACTGGGAAAGGAATAGTGCCTACCTGAGTGCCAGACCTTCTTAAGTTTTCCAGTTAAATTTGAAGGTCACATCCTTCATGCTGGAATTCCTGCTCCACAATGAAGGGGAGAGAGCTATCCTCAGTGCTAATGAGCCACAGGGAGAGCGACAGCCTCCCCTAGAGGCCCTTGGATTCCACTCTAACTGTGGGTATCATCCCAAGCCAGAGAAAAAATGGCAGATCATCCAAAAGATGACCTACTTTAAATGATATTTAAAATATGACAAAATTTGTCCAAGAGTCCTGGCATGTCTAGTTCACAGAGTTTTTTTTGAGAGATGGTTTATCAGCCTAACTTGGGTTTCTGATGAGGAATCTACAAGCTTCCCCATTGGTAACATCTGATTTATAACTACCTGATCTCATCCCACAGAACCCAAATGATGCTAAGTTCCAGTGCGCAAGGCCTGTAAGGTCCTCAGTGTCACAGCAGCTGTGTGCAGTGGTCTACCACTCCCAGTCCTGAGCCCAGGACCCATGAACATCACCAGACAGTTACATCCCCCCGCCCACCAGAGGCAACCTCAGCATCCTCAGCAACACGCACGTCTGAGTTGCTTGTATGCTGATTGGCATTGAGCCTCAGTCTGGAACAAGTGTACTGGAGCAAGTATAGTCTCCCTCATCCAAGAGACTGGAAACTAAACCCTGGAGTGTATGACTCACCTTAGATGCGGGTAGGTTAGTGAAGACTTGGGACCCAGGAACTCTGGTTACCAGGCTAGGAGACTTCCAGGAAGGGAAAGATGAGAGAAAGCTCAATTGCATCCACTGCTGGGTAACTCTCAGATGTCACAAGCACCAGAGTGGAAGTTTTTTTCCCTTTGCCCCTCAAGTCTGGTTCCGATTTTTTCAGCAGACCTGCCTCCATGTAGCAGCAAGAAACCAATATTCAGTGCTGTTTTTTCTGGGTTCCAGGCACAGTGGGGGAGCCCCAGTTGTAGTGACTTTGGAGGCAGTCGTGCAGGCAGTAACTGACTCACTGCGAACTCAGATCCCCAGAGCTTCTGCTCCTCATTCACATAAGACAGACCCTTGGCTGACTGGGTAACATGAACCTGCATTCACAGCAAGAAGTATTCTCTTCTCAGCCTTCTGGCAACTTAGATATGTGCCTTATGTTTCCTCAGGGAACAACTGGCTTAGTGAGTTTGGGGTCTGAGACTAGCCTGGATTCATGGGTTGTGTTCCCTCCTTGATGCTCCAATTAGACCTTGGAGATTCAAAGGCCTTGAGAGAATTACAATCACTCATATATTTTTTAAGGACTTTGCTTTATGAATCTGGTTGGAGAAAAAGGATAGAAACACAGGACAGGGTTGGACATCTCTGAGTCCCAGCTGATGGTGAGTTGAATTCCAGCCACCAGGCTTCACAGTCAAGTGCTGATGTAATTCACAAGCCACCTTTGAAGAAGGAATAGAGGAAAGAGTTTTTGGTCAGAGAGCAGTGTGGTCAAAGGGCTGTGGGAATCACATGGGGCAAGATGAAACAAGAGTCATTGTTTCTTTGCTCTATTGCTTCCTTGGCATTTCTACTTCTGAGAACAAGTACATGGAGATAGTCAGAGGCATTGGTGGTGCCCCTGGCACCTGATGCTCCTGGTGATAACCAGTTTGTCCAGAACATATTCAGTCTCATGATAGCCCCAGGTCCTCCCTTCTTGGGAAGGCTGACATGGCTCATTGCTGCTAACTCACAACTGAAGCATGGGATGAGGTCATGGTGATTGATCTGTAGGCTAAGTTCCAAGAATGGAAGGAAGATTGGCAGTTGAAGGGTAGCCATTTATTAAACTTTGTTACCTTGGTCTTTAGCGGGGACTACTTCCCACATCTACAATATTTTTCTCCCAACATTTTGCATGGCAAGGTCCTTCTCAACATTTACCATCATATCAAATGAGTCTCTCTCAGGCTTGCTTTCCCTGGCCTCTGCACTTGCACAAGCACAGACCCTCGTCCAAAAACTGCCTAGACCCTTCCCTCTGGGAAAACAATAATTATAGTTAGCAAAGTGGAAAGGTGGGAGAGGGATAAATTGAGAGTTTGAGATTAATATATGTATACTACTTTATTTAATAGATAATCAACAAAACCTACTGTACAGCACTGGAATTCTGCTCAATAGTCTGTAATATCCTGTATGGGGAAAAGAATCTAAGAAAAAATGGATATATGATGTATAAGGGAATTAATTTCCCATACAACTAATATTAATACAATGTTGTAAATCAACTATGCTCCTATATAAATTAACACCTGATTTTTAAAAAATGCTTACATTTGGAGACCCATGGAGTTCTTTAGACTTGCAGGATTTCAGATATGGTGCTGGAGATGGCAGAACGGGTGCAGAAATCTAGACATTATTTGAGGTTGCAATTTCCTGAGCTTTGGTGTCTTTTGCTTCTAGTGTCACCTTTGATTTGTCTTTGAATGATCTAATACAAGGTCTTGGAGACACCAGCTGGGTGTTAGTTGAAAGATGAGAGGGAGGCACTAGTGAGAGAATAAAATCCCAGCTCCCTAGCCTTGGGATTGGTCACGTTTGAGGCACAACTTATATCCCAAGTTTCCTGTGAAAACAGGCTGTAGCTTTCCTCTCCATGACTTGCATGATATCAGACACAGACTGGTTTCATCCTTTACATGTCCTGCTTCCTCCGAGACCTCACTGGTTTCTCTGGGAAAAAGTTTTTTTTTTTTTTTTTTTAAACAACACTAGGTCTTCATGACGAAGAAGGCAATGGCACCCCCACTTCAGTACTCTTGCCTGGAAAATCCCATAAGTGGAGGAGCCTGGAAGGCTGCAGTCCATGGGGTTGATGAGATTGGAACACGACTGAGCAGCCTCACTTTCACTTTTCACTTTCATTCATCGGAGAAGGAAATGGCAACCCACTCCATTGTTCTTGCCTGGAGAATCCCAGGGACGTGGGAGCCTGGTGAGCTGGCATCTATGGGGTCACACAGAGTCGGGCATGACTGAAGAGAGTTAGCAGCAGCAGCAGGTCTTCATTGCTGCTCAGGATTTCTCTATTTGCAAGGAGCAAGGGCTACTCTGTAATTGCAGAGCACTGGCTTTACAATCCTGTGCTTCTCTTGATGTATATCACAGGCACTAGGGCACTCAGGCTCAGTTGTGGCCCACCGGCTTACTTGCCCTGGGGCATTTGCAATCTTCCCAAACCAGGTCTTAAGCACTGGATCAAAAGGGAAAACACTCTGGAAGGAATTTGAAATAAATCACTTCTATGTGAAACTTGGCACCATGGCCTATTTATAAGGAGACTGAAAAAGGATTGTCCCTGCTTCAAGCAACCTGCTGAGATCAGGACTGATTGAGGTTCCCCTCCCAAATGTTCCTAGAGAATCTTGAAGCTATCCTGCCATGTGGCTTTGTTCTTGCTTCAGTTTCTGAATCCCACACTAGAGCACAGCTTCCAGAGGGCAGGGCTGTCACTTGACTCACTTCTAAGTATATGTCAGTAGATATTGTCTCATTCAGACCCTAATGTCAAGACAAGGCTAACACAAAGATCAGTTATTTTATTATGAGTGTTAGGTTACAGGTTCAATGGCTGTAATCAACCCCTAAATAACATTATCTTAAATACAATACAATTTCAATTATCTGTCATATAATGCTAGTGCAGATCTCTCCACAGAGATGAGGGCCCACTTCTTTCTTGTCACCTCTTCTGCCTGTGCTACTTACCTCTGGTTTAACATGGCTGCTCCAGCTCCTGTCATTATATTTGCATTACAGCTAGTGGGACAAAAAATAATATTTCCATTTGGAAGTGACATATCACCTCTACTCAAATTCCACTGGCCGAAGTATCTTCCATGGTCATGGCAAACATGGAGTTTGGTGGGAACACAGAAGGGCAGGGGAATGTGGTCCTACTTCAGAACATTCATGAAAAGTAACAGGGGCCACTGTCCTTCATTCATGTCTCTGTAATGCATTCTTCTTTGGTTCTCCCCACACAGCTCTCAGTCTGTTATGGCCTGTAGATCTGGATATGGATGAGGTTATAAGAGAGGACATGGCCCAGGCTGTGCAAATATGGAGAAAACAAGAATTGAAAGAAGATAAGAAAATATAACAATGCAAAATCTAAAGGAAAGAATGTTTATAGTCATAATTTTGCATTTATACAATTTAGATATAATGGTTGATAAATCAATTTATAAAATAAAAAATAGAGAAATGTAAAATATAAATATAGTCACTAAACCCAACAAAATAATAAGGCTATATCACATTAAACACATAGTAGTATCAGGATTAAGGTTGGATGCACATTGAAAAAAACTAAAATGACTATAACTTTAACAAGATAAACTTGATTTTTCTCTCCCACTGAAACAAAGCTGGAGTTGGGCCAGCCAGAGCTTGGGCGGTATCCATCTCCAAGGTTACATGATTGACAATACAACTACATGAGTTCCAGCCATCACAACTAAAATTCAGACAACAGTTAGGAAGAAAGTAGGGAAAGGAAGAGTCCCATCTCTCAGCTAAATCAGCTCCTTGAAAGCAGTCTTCCAAGAAATCCCTCTTACAGATCTGCTTGCATCTCTGAGTCACCGGTCATGACTAAGAGCATGGGTGGGCAGGAAACGCAGTCCTGTAGCTACTGTGCCCATGGCTATATAACAAACTATTTTCAGTTTTCAAAGAAAAGCAGGGAATAGATCATTTTGTAGGAAGACTGCATCGCCTGGCTTAAAGAACAGCAACAACAACAGAAAAAGAATGGAATAGGAGAGTCACCAGTCATGACTAAGAGCATGGGTGGGCAGGAAACGCAGTCCTGTAGCTACTGTGCCCATGGCTATATAACAAACTATTTTCAGTTTTCAAAGAAAAGCAGGGAATAGATCATTTTGTAGGAAGACTGCATCGCCTGGCTTAAAGAACAGCAACAACAACAGAAAAAGAATGGAATAGGCTGAATGTCTGGGCACAGTGTTGGAGCCAGGTCAGGAACAAGACAAGGGTACCCACTTTCACCGCTACTATTCAACATAGTTCTGGAAGTATTGGCCACAGCAATCAGAGCAGAAAAAGAAATAAAAGGAATCCAAATTGGAAAAGAAGAAGTAAAACTCTCACCATTTGCAGATGACATGATCCTCTACCTAGAAAACCCTAAAGTCTCCACCAGAAAAGTACTAGAGCTAATCAATGAATATAGCAAAGTTGCAGAACATAAAATCAACACAAAGAAATCCCTTGTGTTCCTATACACTAATAATGAGAAAGTAGAAAAAGAAATTAAGAAACAATTCCATTCACCATTGCAACGAAAAGAATAAAATATTTAGGAATATATCTACCTAAAGAAACTACAGACCTATATATAGAAAACTATAAAACATTGGTGAAAGAAATCAAAGAGGACACTAATAGATGGAGAAATATACCATGTTCATGGATCGGAAGAATCAATATAGTGAAAATGAGTATACTACCCAAAGTAATCTACAGATTCAATGCAATCCTTGTCAAGCTACCAGCGGTATTTTTCATAGAGCTAGAACAAATAATTTCACAATTTGTATGGAAATACAAAAAGCCTCGAATAGCCAAAGGAATCTTGAGAAAGAAGAATGGAACTGGAGGAATCAACCTGCCTGACTTCAGGCTCTGCTACAAAGCCACAGTCATCAAGACAGTATGGTACTGATGCAAAGACAGAAATATAGATCAATGGAACAAAATAGAAATCCCAGAGATAAATCCACACACCTATAGACACCTTATCATCGACAAAAGAGGCAAGAATATACAGTGGATTAAAGACACTCTTCAACAAGTGGTGCTGGGAAAACTGATCAACCACTTGTAAGAGAATGAAACTAGAACACTTTCTAATACCATACACAAAAATAAACTCACAATGGATTAAATATCTAAACATAAGACCAGAAACTACAAAACTCCTAGAGGAGAACATAGGCAAAACACTCTCCAACATAAATCACAGCAGCATCTTCTATGATCCACCTCCCAGAATACTGGAAATAAAAGCAAAAGTAAACAAATGGGATCTAATTAAAATTAAAAGCTTCTGCACAACAAAGGAAACTATAAGCAAGGTGAAAAGACAGCCTTCTGAATGGGAGAAAACAATAGCAAACGAAGCAACTGACAAACAACTAATCTCAAAAATATACAAGCAACTTATGCAGCTCAATTCCAGAAAAATAAACGACCCAATCAAAAAATGGGCCAAAGAACTAAACAGACATTTCTCCAAAGAAGACATACAAGTGGCTAACAAACACATGAAAAGATGCTCAACATCACTCATTATCAGAGAAATGCAAATCAAGACCACAATGAGGTACCACTTCACACCAGTCAGAATGGCTGCAATCCAAAAGTCTTCAAGCAATAAATGCTGGAGAGGGTGTGGAGAAAAGGGAACCCTCTTACACTGTTGGTGGGAATGTAAACTAGTACAACCACTATGGAGAACAGTGTGAAGATTCCTTAAAAAACTGGAAATAGAATGGCCTTATGACCCAGCAATCCCACTGCTGGGCATACACACTGAGGAAACCAGAATTGAAAGAGACACGTGTACCCCCAAAGTTCATTGCAGCACTGTTTATAACAGCCAGGACATGGAAGCAACCTAGATGTCCATCAGCAGACGAATGGATAAGGAAACTGTGGTACATATACACAGTGGAGTATTATTCAGCC
Organism: Cephalophus harveyi; assembly: GCA_006410635.1. Lineage (NCBI taxonomy): Eukaryota > Metazoa > Chordata > Mammalia > Artiodactyla > Bovidae > Cephalophus > Cephalophus harveyi. The sequence continues at coordinate 42,367 of SJYT01005022.1, forward strand.
ATTAAAAAGAATACATTTGAATCAGTTCTAATGAGGTGGATGAAACTGGAGCCTATTATACAGAGTGAAGTAAGCCAGAAAGAAAAACACCAATACAGTATACTAACACATATATATGGAATTTAGAAAAAAGGTATTGATAACCCTGTATGCATGAAAGCAAAAGAGACACAGATGTATAGAACAGACTTCTGGACTCTGTGGGAGAGGGAGAGGGTGGGATGATTTGGGAGAATGGCAATGAAACATGAATACTATCATGTAAGAAATGAATCGCCAGTCTAGGTTCAATACAGGATACAGGATGCTAGGGGTTGGTGCACTGGGATGACCCAGAGAGATGATATGGGGAGGGAGTGGGAGGGGCTTCAGGATTGGGAACTCATGTACACCCGTGGTGGATTCACATCAATATATGGCAAAACCAATACAGTATTGTAAAGTAAAATAAAGTAAAAAAAAAAAAAAAAGAAAGGAGCAACAATGAGAAACAGCTAGGTGGATCTGAACTGTGCATCAGAAAATAGAGGCAGACTGGTCAGTAGAGATCTTCTAAGGAATGACGTAAGGATTACACATACCACATGACCCAATTTGTTTTGAAAACAGCTTTTCCAAACCAGGTCCCAAATCTCTCTCTTCAGCTTCTAAATACCTTGTCTTTATTACTTTGCATTCTTACCTACCTGTCTCATCTTTTTTATTTCTGTTCACATCACTTCTCCATCTAGTCCACCAGCATTGCAAGATCCAGTATTGAAAACGTAGCAACACTTTCTAGAAGTGGGTAGAAACACGATGACTATTTCTACTTTAGTATTTGTTTGTCCTGATCAAGGTCTTTTGAAAAGACTGAAATCGCTAGAGTTATGGAGATCTCACATTTCCTCTAAAATCCCAATCAAGAATGTGACTTCCTTGGACCCGGAGGGGATGCTCACTTTTGGATCCACAGGTCTTAGCAGAACAGTACGTGCCCTGTATATGAACAAGTTACATTTGAAAAAGGTGTTCAAAAATCCCAATTTCTTCATAAATCTAGCAAAGTTACTTAGGTAGCCAACTAAGACAATTGGCTATATATTACTGTAGTTTCATAGCTTTATGATACTTTTCACACAAATAATACATTAAAAACAAGCACAAACAATAAAAGAAACATTTTTAATCTTGCTGTACCTGGATAGGGCTTTGCAACCCACTCCAGTATTCTTGTCTGGAGAATCTCCATGGCAAGAGGAGCCTGGCGGACTGCAGTCCATATGTTGAAAATTTAGACACAGCCGAGCATCTAAGCACACTTTTAAAAATAGAATAGTAGTACCATCTACATTACCACTGCATTTATGCTTCTTTTCAGACAGCGTTGGCTTGACATAAAAGTCTTGCACTATTGTACTCCATACAGGTCTGTACAGTAAAGTACACAAATGCACACCAACTTGTCTTGGATGTGCCCATGACAATGTGTGTCATATCTGTGAACTAACTGATGTGATTGCACATACAAATGTACTTTTACATGTTTGAAAGTTTTCAACTTGAATGTTTGTATGTAGAAAACTTGCTGGACAGGTTTTCAGTGAATGTATGTAGTGAAGGAACAAGAGATGAAAGTAAGGAGCTCCCTCTTCTTTCCCTTTTTGCGTGTATTATGGCCACTCTGAATAGGAATTTCATTGGGTGTAATTAAGGCCCCGTGTATGGGAACATGGCTGCAAGTGACAGAGGACCAGAATCCCAGGAGGTAGGACAAGAGCCATGGTTGGTTTAAAAGAGCCAAGATTGTGAAATAGGAGGAAAGTTTTCACTAGTTTATGTGAAAGACTCAGCAAATATCATTCAGCTTTGTGTGTAGTGATTGAACTGTGGTTTAGAAGAGCAGTCCCTGTTGCCCAGGATGAGCAAGAGGGGAGAAGAGAGAGGAGACTGAACCGTGAAAATCAAACATGTATGTCTAGTATTGTCAATGTATGCCAAGTATGTCTAGTATTGAAGAGATGTAAGTCCTGTCAATTTATTTGCTCCCTCTTGGGAAGAATTAGAGTTGTAAAAGAGGGAAGGTCCTCACTATGCTAGCTCCTTATTCTTCTTCTGTCCAGTGAACATTGATTTCTAATGCCATTTCTTTATAAACAGAGGATGTACTTTGTATGATTAAAGTCTTCTAATTTACTGTTCCATATAAACTTTTGGTGCTGTCCTGTGCTCAGGCACATGTGGCTCTAGGGCCTGGAAGGCTCTGTTTTGGCTGCAATATGCAGTGTATGTGGATCTGCTGTTGTCTGGGCCCTGGGTTATAACTTCATTCTGGGTTCACATCTGAGGGGTTAACTCTGCTGCTGCTGCTGCTGCGAAGTCGCTTCAGTCGTGTCCGACTCTGTGTGACCCCACAGACGGCATCCCATTGGGCTCCGCCATCCCTGGGATTCTCCAGGCAAGAACACTGGAGTGGGTTGCCATTTCCTTCTCCAATGCATGAAAGTGAAGTCGCTCAGTCGTGTCTGACTCAGCGAACCCATGGACTGCAGCCCACCAGGCTCCTCCATCCATGGGAGTTTCCAGGCAAGAGAAGTGGAGTGGGGCGCTATTGCCTTCTCCAGGGGTTAACTCTAGTTGGGTTTAATTCGATCATCTTGCTCTTTATCTTCAGTTTGTCCCATTTTCTTTCTTTCCAGGTCTCTTTTTATCCCTGACTTCTTTGTGACTGAGTAGTTTTTATAATTCCCTTTTATAGACTTTGTCATTTTATTAACTGTAACTGTTTTTAAGTAGTTTTAAGATCCATGGTATGCATCTTTAACTTGCTAGTCTATCATTATTAATTATGATGATTATTAAATTATTTATCTATTTATCATTTCTTTATTTGTACTGGATCTTAGTGTGGCATGCAAAATCTTCCTGGTAGTAGGGACTCTCTATTTGAGGATGGCAAGCTAAGTACTTGCAACATGTAAACTCTATTTGAGACATGCAGGCTTAGTTGCTCAGTGGCATGTGGGAGCTTTGTTCTCTGGCAAAACAACAAACCTTTGCCTTTTGCAAGTGCTTTGCATTGCAAACCAGATCCTTAACCAATGGACCACCAAGGAAGTTCCTATATTTACATTTTAATACATATTACATGTTTATCATTTTGGGTATGTTCATTCCCTCTGTAGATCCAGATTTTCACTTCGTTTTAAATTCCTTCTGACTTGAGACCTTTTATAAAAGGTCTGTTGGTGGTGATACAGTCTTGTAGTTGTTGTATGTCTGAGAAAGTATTTTATCTTGTTTTTGATATGTGTTTTTCTGGGGTATAGAATTCTGAGTCAATTATATTTCTTTCAGCATTTAAGATATGGTGCCAGTGTCCCCTGGCTAACATTGTTTCATTTGCCTAATCTGCTGTCATCCCTATTTTTTGTTCTACTGTGTCTGTTTTTCCTTCAGGTTGCATTTCTTTGGTTGATTGCCTTAAACCATGAATTATGATGTGCCTTTGTATAGTTGTCATATTTCTTGTCCTTGAATTAATTGAACATCTGTGTTAATGAGTTTAAAGCTTTCATTATACCTGGACATTTTTCAGCCAGTAATTATGAAGTTCTTTGCTCTATTCTCTGGTCTTTCATTTCCTATGGGATTCTATTTACATATATTTTAGCACTCTTAAACTTACTTCAAATCTCTGTGATGCACAATTTATTTTTTCCCCACAGTCTTTGCATTTCTATTTTACATGTCTCTATTTAACATACTCAATATTCTTCAGCTTCCTGAATAGAAGGATTATTGATATAGTAAGCATTTTAATGTCCTTCACTGCTAATTATGTAATATATATTTTACTTGTGTTTTTACTAATTGATTTTCCCTCACTATGGATATTTTCTTGCTTCTTTACACATCTAGATTTTTTTCTTTTAAAATTCATTTATTTATCTTAATCAGAGAATGATTACCTTACAATATTGAGATGAAACTAAGACAAATATTTTCACAATTTATATGGAAATTTTTAATTGGCTTGTGGATGTGGTCACTTTACTTTTGTATGCTGGATATTTTTTAAAGTTTTATAAATTATTCCTTTCACTGTTTGCAAACACTGTTCATTTCTTGGAAACAATTGCATGTTTTGAAGGCTTGTGGTAAAGTTTATTCAGCTGAGATGAAACCAGACTTTAGACCAGGTTTATTATTCCCCACTAGCAAGGCAATATTGTCTTCAGGGCCCTATTTATCTCATGGGAATTATGAGTAATTTCGGGGGCAGACCAAAGATGGCAGAGGAATAGGACAGGGAGACCACTTTCTCCCCAACAAATTCATCAAAAGAACATTTGAACTTGAAAAGAACATTTGAGCCATTTTGTGGCTGAGTAAATGCCACAAAACAGCTTCTGAAAACAGGCAAAGGACATCAGGCACCCAGAAAAGCAGCCCACTGTTTTCAAAAGGAGGTAAGAAAAAATGTAAAAGATAAAAAAGAGAGACAAAAGAGGTAGGGACGAAGATCTGCCTCAGGAAGAGAGTCTTAAAAAAGACAGAAGTTTCCAAACACCAGGAAACACTCTCACTGGTGAGTCTGTGGCGTGCCTTGGAACCTCAGAGGGAAACATAACTGGGAGGGAAAATAAATAAATAATTTAAACTCACAGATTACATGCCCAACGGTAACTCCCAGCGGAGAAGCAGTGCAGATGCCTGCATCTGCCACTAGCAAGCGGGGGCTGGACATGGAGGTGTGGGCTGCATTGCTTAATGTAAGGACTGGGCCTGAATGCCCCAAAGGCAATCTGAGAGAACTAAGTTGAGATAGCAAACCAGACCCTGGGATAGTTACCCCAGCGAAAAGCCCTAAACTAAGACACCATCAGGCCTGCTCACAGAACAAAGGATTAAGCAGAGCTAGCCTGCTGTGGACTGGCCCATCCCCTGCTAGAGACAGGAAGGTGAGGGCAGCCAGAGCCAGAAGGGGACAATCGCAGCCCCAGAGAGGCATCATCTACCAAACTGCAAGGAGGCTTTGTTGCTAACCAAGACTTCTTGAGATTATGGATGGTCAACATCCACCTGAGAAGGTGCACCCGTTGTACACCCAGAAAACTGAGCAGAAGGGATGGGAAAAGAGATAAATGGCAGCGACCACGCTCGACAAACACCTGGTTCCCTGAGCAGCTCAGACCTGGGAAGGGCACACAAGACAGGCTCAACTGAGTCTGCATCTTTGAGGAGTACCCGAGTACCTGAACCTGAGTGACTTAGGCCTGGGAAGTGCATGCAACCCAGGGCCGGACTCAGACAGTGCCTGGCAGAGCAACCTAGAGTCTGAGCAGTGTAGACTGTGAAAGCACACATGCCTTGAGCAGGGGCAAACCCAGTGTGCCTGAGACACTGGGAGCACTCTCCACACACACACCAGTGATACTTGTTTGATGCGTTCCTCCCTCCCCACAACACGACTGAATAAGTGAGCCTAAAAAATTTTCCACCACCACCCCCTTGAGTCAGGACAGAAATTAGACACTGAAGAGACCAGTAAACAGAAGAAGCTAAAACAGAGGGAACCGCCCTGGAATAGACAGGTGCAATAGATTAAAACCCTGCAGTTAGCACCAACTACATAGGTCTTGAGAAGTATAAGCTGGATGAAGGAACTATTTGAAAGTTAACTGACCCCACACTGTTCACAATGACACCAGACAAAGTCCTAGATATATTTTTACTACTTTTATTCTTTAGATTTTTTTAATTTTTAAGTCCTCTACTACTCCTTTAATTTTCATTTATATAACCTACTATTACTTTGAAAAAAAAAAGACCATATTTTATATATATATATATATACATACATATAATAATTTTTGTAAATTTTTTCCTTTTTTTTTCATTGAAACATTTATATCATATATGAAACGAGTCGCGAGTCCAGGTTTGATGCATGATACTGGATGCTTGGGGCTGGTACACTGAGACAATCCAGAGGGATGGTACACACTGTTCACAATGACACCAGACAAAGTCCTAGATATATTTTTACTACTTTTATTCTTTAGATTTTTTTAATTTTTAAGTCCTCTACTACTCCTTTAATTTTCATTTATATAACCTACTATTACTTTGAAAAAAAAAAAGACCATATTTTATATATATATATACATACATATAATAATTTTTGTAAATTTTTTCCTTTTTTTTTCATTGAAACATTTATAATATCATATATGAAACGAGTCGCGAGTCCAGGTTTGATGCATGATACTGGATGCTTGGGGCTGGTACACTGAGACAATCCAGAGGGATGGTACGGGGAGGGAGGAGGGAGGGGTGTTCAGGATGGGGAGCACGTGTTTTTTTCCTTTAATATTGTATTTTTGAGAATCGAACCTCTACTCTAGATTTTTAATTTTTGCTTTTTGGTATTTGTTATCAATTTTCTACCTTTAAGAACACAATCTTCAGTAACCATTTTTACTTGGGAGCGAGATCACTGGCCTGATTTCTCTCTCCCCCTGTGGATCTCCTTTTTCTCCACCAGGTCACCTCTATCTCCTCCCTCCCCCTTCTCTTCTCTACCCAACTCTATGAGTCTCTTTGTGTGTTCCGGACTGTGAAGAGCACTTAGGGAACTGATTACTGGCTGGATCTGTCTCTCTCCTTTTGATGCCCCCTTTTATCCGCCTGGCCACCTCTGTCTCCTTCCTCCCTCTTCTCTTCTCTGTGTAACTCTGTGAACATCTCTGAGGGATTGAGACTGTGTAGAGCACATCAGTTCAGTTCAGTTCAGTCGCTCACTCATGTTCGACTCTTTGCGACCCCATGAATTGCAGCAAGCCAGGCCTCTCTGTGAATCACCAACTCCTGGAGTTTACTCAAACTCATGTTCATCGAGTTGGTGATGCCATCCAGCCATCTCAGCCTCTGTCATCCCCTTCTCCTCCAGAGCCCAAACCCTCCCAGCATGAGAGTGTTTTCCAGTGAGTCAACTCTTCGCATGAGGTGGCAAAAGTACTGGAGTTTCAGCTTTAGCATCATTCCTTCCAAAGAACACCCAAGGATGATCTCCTTTAGAATGGACTGGTTGGATCTCCTTGCAGTCCAAGGGACTTTCAAGAATCTTCTCCAAAACCACAGTTCAAAAGCATCAATTCTTCGGCACTCAGCTTTCTTCACAGTCCAAATCTCACATCCATACATGACCACAGGAAAAACCATAGCCTTGACTAGTCGGACGTTTGTTGGCAAAGTAGTATCTCTGCTTTTCAATATGCTATATATGTTGGTCATAACTTTCCTTCCAAGGAGTAAGCATCTTTTAATTTCATGGCTGCAGTCACCATCTGCAGTGATTTTGGAGCCCCTACAAACAAGGCTGACATTGTTTCCACTGTTTCCCCATCTATTTCCCATGAAGTGATGGGGCCAGATGCCATGATCTTTGTTTTCTGAATGCTGAGCTTCAAGCCAACATTTTCACTCTCCTCTTTCATGTTCATCAAGAGGCTTTTTAGTTCCTCTTTACTTTCTGCCATAAAGTTGGTGTCATCTGCATATCTGAGGTTATTGATATTTCTCCTGACAATCTTGATTCCAGCTTGTGTTTCTTCCAGCCCAGCATTTCTCATGATGTACTCTGCATATAAGTGAAATAAGTAGGGTGACAATATGCAGCCTTGACATACTCCTTTTTTAGGGATGTGACTACTGGCTAGCTTGCTCTCTCTCCTTTTGATTCCCTCCTTTATCCCCCTGGACACCTCTGTCTCCTTCCTTCCTCTTCTCTTCTCTGTGTAACCCTGTGAACATCTCTGAGAGATCCAGATTGTGGAGAGCACATAAGGAAGTGATTACTGGTTAGCTTGCTGTCTCCTCTTTTGATTCCCCCTCTTCTACTCCTGGTCACCTCTATCTCCCACCTCCCTCTTCTCTTCTCCATGTAACTCTGTGAACCTCTCTGGGTGTCCCTCACTGTGGAGAAACTTCATTTTTAACCTAGATGCTTTATCATAAGTGCTGTATAGATGGAGAAGTCTTGAGGCTATTGTAATTACAAGACTGAACACCAGAGGCAGGAGTCTTAAGTCCAAATCCTGAGAACGCCAGAGAACTCCTGACTCCAGGGAACATTAATTGATAAGAGCTCATCAAATGTCTCCATACCTACACTGAATTCAAGTACCACCCAAGGGCCAACAAGTTCCAGAGCAAGACAGACCACGCAAAATTTCCAGCAACACAGGATCATAGCCCTGAGTTTCAATATACAGGCTGCCCAAAATCACTCCAAACCCATTGACATCTCATAACTCATTACTGGACATTTCATTGAACTTCAGAGAGAAGAAATCCAGCTCCACCCACCAGAACAATTACACAAGCTTTCCTAACCAGGAAACCTTGACAAGCCACCCATCCAACCCCACCCACAGTGAGGAAACACCACAATAAATAGAGCTCCACAAACTGCCAGAATACAGAAAGGTGACCCCAAATAGCAATATAAGCAAGATGAAGAGGCAGAGAAATACCCAGCCCATACAGGAACAGGATAAATGTCCAGAAAACCAAACAAAAGAGGAAGAGATAAGGAATCTACCTGATAAAGAATTCCCAATAATGATAGTGAAAATGATCCAAGATCTTTAAAACAAAAAGGAATTACAGATAAATAGCCTGGAGACAAGGATTGAGAAGATGCGAGAAAGGTTTAACAAAGACCTAGAAGAAATAAAAAAGAGTCAATATATAATGAATAATGCAATAAATGAGATCAAAAACACGCTGAAGGGAACCAAGAGTAGAATAACAGAAGCAGAAGATAGGATAAGTGAGGTAGAAGATAGAATGGTAGAAATCAGTGAAACAGAGAGGAAAAACAAAAAACGGATTAAAAGAAATGAGGACAATTTCAGAGACCTCTGGGACAATGTTAAACGCCCCAACTTTCAAATCGTAGGAGTCTCAGAAAAAGAAGACCAAAAGAAAGACCATGAGAAAATACTTGAGATAATAGTTCAAAACTTCCCTAAATTGGGGAAGGAAATAATCACACAGGTCCAAGAAACCCAGAGAGTCCCCAAAAGGAAAACACAAGGCTAAACACACCAAAACACATATTAATCAAATTAACAAAGATTAAATACAAAGGACAAATATTAAAAGCAGCAAGTGAAAAACAACAAATAGCACACAATGGGATTCCCATAAGGATAACAGCTGATCTTTGAATAGAAACTCTTCAGGTCAGGAGGGAATGGCAGGGCGTACTTAAAGTGGTGAAAGAAAAAAACCTACAGCCTAGATTACTGCACCCAGCAAGGATCTCATTCAAATATGAAGGAGAAATCAAAAGGTTTACAGACAAGCAAAAGCTGAAAGAATTCAGCACCACCAAACCAGTTCTCCAACAAATACTAAAGGATCTTCTCTAGACTGGAAACACAGAAAGGGTGTATAATCTCGAACCCCAAATAATAAAGTAAATGGCAATGGGATCATACTTATCAATAATTACCTTAAATGTAAATGGGTTGAATGCCCCAAACAAAAGACAAAGACTGGCTGAATGGATACAAAAACCAGACCCCTATATGTGTTGTCTACAAGAGACCCACCTCGAAACAAGGGACACATACAGACTGAAAGTGAAGGGCTGGAAATAGATATCTCATGCAAATAGAGACCAAAAGAAAGCAGGATTAGCAATACTCATATCAGATAAAGTAGACTTTAAAATAAAGGCTGTGAAGAGAGACAAAGAAAGACACTACATAATGATCAAAATATCAATCCAAGAAGAAGATATAACAATTATAAATATAAATGCACCCAACATAGGAGCACTGCAATATGTGAGACAAATGCTAACAAGTATGAAAGAGGATATAAACAATAATACATAATAGTGGGAGACTTTAATTCCCCACTCACACCTATGGACAGATCAACCAAACAGAAAATTAACAAGGAAACACAAACTTTAAATGATACAATAGACCTGTTAGACCTAATTGATATTTACAGGACATTTCACCCCAAAAGAATGAATTTGATCTTTTTCTCAAGTGCTCACGAAACCTTCTCCAAGATAGATCACATCCTGGGCCATAAATCTAGCCTTGGTAAATTTAAAAAAAAAAAAAAAAAGGAAATTCCTCTAAGCATCTTTTCTGATCACAATGCAGTAAGATTAGATCTCAATTACAGGAGGAAAACTATTAAAAATTCCAATATATGGAGGCTGAACAACACACTGATGAATAAGCAACAAATCACAGAAGAAATCAAAAAAATCAAAATATGAATAGAAATGAATGAAAATTAAAACACAACAACCCAAACCCTGTGGGACACTGTAAAAGCAGTGCTAAAGGGAAGGTTCATAGAAATAAGTCAAATAAATAACCTAACTCTACACTTAAAGCAACTAGAAAAGGAAGAAATGGAGAACCCCAGAGTTGGTAGAAGGAAAGAAATCTTAAAAATTAGGGCAGAAATAAATGCAAAAGAAACAAAAGAGACCATAGCAAAAATCAACAAAGCAAAAAATTGGTCCTTTGAGAGGATAAATAAAATTGGCAAACCATTAGCCAGACTCATCAAGAAACAAAGGGAGAAAAATCAAATCAATCAAATTAGAAATGAAATGGAGAGATCACAACACAAAAAACAGAAACACAAAGGATCATAAGAGACTACTATCAGCAACTATATGCCAATAAAAGGGACAACTTGAAAGAAATGGACAAATTTTACAACTTTCCAAAACTGAACCAGGAAGAAATAGAAAATCTTAACAGACACATCACAAGTACAGAAATTGAAACTGTAATCAGAAATCTTTCAGCAAACAAAAGCCCAGGACAAGACAGCTTCACAGCTGAATTCTACCAAAAATTTAGAGAAGAGCTAACACCTACACTACTCAGACTCTTCCAGAAAATTGCAAAGGAAGGTAAACTTCCAAACTCATTCTATGAGGTCACCATCACCCTAATAACAACACCTGAAAAAGATGCCACACAAAAAATAAAACTACAGGCCAATATCACTGACGAACATAGATGCAAAAATCTTGAACAAAATTCTAGCAATCAGAATCCAGCACACATTAAAAAGATCATACATCATGACCAAGTGGGCTTTATCCAAGGGATGCAAGGATTCTTCAGTATGGGCAAATCAATCAATGTAATACACCACAATTACAAATTGAAAAATAAAAGACATATGATTATCTCAATAGATGCAGAGAATGCCTTTGTCAAAATTCAACATCCATTTATAATAAAACTCTCCAGAATGCAGGAATAGAAGAAACATACCTCAACAAAATCAAAGCTATATATGACAAACCCACAGCATACATTATCCTCAATGGGGAAAAATTGAAAGCATTTCCCCTAAAGTCAGGAACAAGACAAGGGTGCCCACTTCACCACTACTATTCAACATAGTTTGAGAAGTATTGGCCACAGCAATCAGAACAGAAAAAGAAATAAAAGGAATCCAAATTGGGAAAGATGATGTAAAACTCTCACTGTTTGCAGATGACACATCCTCTACATAGAAAACCCTAGAGAATCCACAGAAAATTACTAGATATAATCAATTAATATAGTAAAGTTGCAGGATATAAAATCAACACACAGAAATCCCTTGTGTTCCTATACACTAATAATTAGAAAATAAAAAGAGAAATTAAGGAAACAATTACATTCACCATTGCAACGAAAAGGATAAAATACTTAGGACTATATCTACCTAAAGAAACTACAGACCTATATATAGAAAACTATAAAACACTGGTGAAAGATATCAAAGAGGACACTAATAGATGGAGAAATATACCGTGTTCATGGATTGGAAAAATAAATAGAGTGGAAATGAGTATACTAACCACAATAATTTATAGATTCAATGCAAACCCTATCAAGATATCAATGGTATTTTCCACAGAGCTAGAACAAATAATTTCACAATTTGTATGGAAATAGTAAAAACCTCGAATAGTGGAAGCAATCTTGAGAAATAAGAATGGAACTAGAGGAATCTACCTGACTGACTTCAGGCTCTACTACAAAGCCACAGTCATCAAGACAGTGTGGTACTGGCACAAACACAGAAATATAGATAAAAGGAACGAAATAGAAAACCCAGAGGTAAATCCACACACCAATGGACACCTTATATTTGACAAAGGAGGCAAGAATATACAATGGAGAAAAGACAATCTCTTTAACAAGAATTGCTGGGAAAACTGGTCAACCACTTGTAAAAGAATGAAACTAGAACACTTTCTAACACTATACACAAAAATAAACTCAAAATGGATTAAAGATCTAAATGTACAACCAGGAACTATAAAACTCTTAGTGGAGAACATAGGCAAAACAGTCTACAACATAAATCACAGCAGGATCCTCTATGAACCACCTCCCGGAATATTGGAAATAAAAGAAAAAAGAAAACAAGTGGCAGCTAATTAAAATTAAAAGCTTCTGCACAACAAAGAAAACTATAAGCAACGTGAAAAGACAGCCTTCAGAATGGGAGAAAATAGTAGCAAATGAAGCAACTGAAAAATAATTAATCTGAAAAATATACAAGCAACTCCTGCAGCTCAATTCCAGAAAATAAACGACCCAATCAAAAAAAAAAAAAAAATGGGGCCAAAGAACTAAACAGACATTTTTCCAAATAAGACATACAGATGGCTAACAAACACATGAAAAGATGCTCAACATCACTCATTATCAGAGAAATGCAAATCAAGACCACAATGAGGTACCATTTCACACCAGTCAGAATGGCTGCGATCCAAAAGTCTACAAGCAATAAATGCTGGAGAGGGTGTGGAGAAAAGGGAACCCTCTTACACTGTTGGTGGGAATGCAAACTAGTACAGCCACTATGGAGAACAGTGTGGAGATTCCTTAAAAAACTGCAAATAGAACTGCCTTATGACCCAGCAATCCCACTGCTGGGCATACACACCGAGGAAACCAGAATTGAAAGAGACACATGTACCCCAATGTTCATTGCAGCACTGTTTATAATAGCCAGGACATGGAAACAACCTAGATGTCCATCAGCAGATGAATGGATAAGAAAGCTGTGGTACATATACACAATGGAGTATTACTCAGCCATTAAAAAGAATTCATTTGAATCAGTTCTAATGAGATGGATGAAACTGGAACCTATTATACAGAGTGAAGTAAGCCAGAAAGAAAAACACCAATACAGTATACTGACACATATATATGGAATTTAGAAAGATGGTAACAATAACACTGTATGCGAGACAGCAAAAGAGAGACAGATGTGTAGAACAGTCTTCTGGACTCTGTGGGAGAGGGCAAGGGTGGGATGATTTGGGAGAATTGCATTTAAACATGTATATTATCATATGTGAAATGAATTGCCAGTCCAGGTTTGATGCATGATACAGGATGCTCGGGGCTGGTGCACTGGGATGACCCAGAGGGATGGTATGGGGAGGGAGGAGGAAGGGGGTTCAGGATGAGGAAGACGTCTACACCCATGGTGGATTCATGTCAATGTATGACAAAATCAACACAGTGTTGTAATTAGCCTCCAATTAAAATAGATAAATTTATATTAAAAATGGGTAATTTTCATGCTGGTAGGTGGGGACACAATTAGATTTGGTGCAATTTGAGACTCAAGGATTGTTGCCTATAATTCAGACAAGTATTATCAACTCTCTGCTAAAAACTGAAAGGGTATCACCTATACCTTGCCACAGTTCTCTGTATGTAGCTTTCTCCTATGAACTCTAAATATGTAGAGTCATAAATTTCTTGGGGAGACTGTCTCTGCCTAGGTACACCTCCCATGTATGTGTTGGAAACTATTTCTAAAGTTGGGGCAATTGTAGAACTCTCCTTGCTTGCTCCCCGCCTCAGGAATCCATTCTCTGCTGCCAGATGTTTGATGTAAAGCAATGTTCTTTCATTTGTCTTTTCTATTTAGGAGTTACTTGAGACAGGAGGATAAATGTGTCCTTTACTCCTTTATGTCAACCAAAATGGAGGTCCCCCTACAATCAGAACTCACTGAATGTCTTGTGAATGCTAGGCACTGACTTCTGTGCATGAGTGCAAACTTGATTGGGGATAGTTGCTGGGGCCTTAGGGAGCCCCAGTCTTGCTGAGAAACATGCCCATTTCAAATAGTATTTGCTATGTGTTATGTTTAGTTCAATTCAGTCACTCAGTCATGTCCGACTTTTTGCAACCCCATGGACTGCAGCACGCTAGGGCTCGCTGTTCTTCACCAACTCCTAGAACTTGGGCAAACTCATGTCCATCGAGTTGGTGATTCCATCCAACCATCTCTTCCTCTGTCATCCTCTTCTCCTCTGCCTTCAATCTTTCCCAGTAACAGGGTATTTTCTAATGAGTCAGTTCTTCACATCAGTTGGCCAAAATATTAGAGGTTCAATTTCAGCATTGATCCTTCCAATTAATATTCAGGTTTGATATCCTTTAGGATGACTGGGTGGATCTCCTTGCAGTCCAAGGGGAGTCTTGTCCAACACCACAGTTGAAAACTATCAATTCTCAAGAGTTTTGTCCAACACCACAGTTGAAAACTATCCATTCTTCATCGCTCACCATTCTTTATGGTGCAACTTTCATATCCATACATGACAACTGGAAAAATAATAGCTTTGATTATGCTGAAATTTTCAGCAAAATAATGTCTCTACTTTTAAAAAATGTGTATAGATTTGTCATAATTTTTCTTCAAAAGAGCAAGCATCTTTTAAATTCATGGCTGCACTCATCATCAGCAGTGATTTTGGAGCCCCCCCAAATAAAGTCTTTCACTGTTTCCATTGATTCCCCATCTATTTGCCATGAAGTGATGGGACCAAATGCCATGATCTTCATTCTCTGAATGTGAAGTGTAAACCAGATATTTCACTCTCCTATTTCATTTTATCAAGAAGCTCTTTAATTCTTCTTCAATTACTTCTGTGAGGGTGGTGTCCTCTGCATATCTGAGGCTATTGATATTTCTCCCAGCAATCTTGATTCCAGCTTGTGCTTCATCCAGTTGGGCATTTCACATGCCGTACTCTGCATATCAGTTAAATAAGCAAGGTGACAATATACAGCCTTTATGTACTCCTTTCCCTATTTGGAACCAGTCTGTTGTTCCATGTTCAGTTCTAACTGTTGCTTCTTGACCTGCATACAGATTTCTCAGAAGGCAGGTAAGATGGTCTGGTATTCCCATCTCTGTAAGTTTTCCAGTTTATTGTGATCCACATAGTCAAAGGCTTTTTCATGGTCGATAAAGCAGAAGTAGGTGTTTTTGTAGAATTCTCTTGCTTTTTCTATGATCCAGTGAATGTTGACACTTTGAGGTCTGGTTCCTCTGCCTTTTCTAAATCCAGTTTGAGCATATGGAATTTCACAGTTTATGTACTGTTGAAGACTTGCTTGGAGAAATAACTTTGGTAGCATGTGAGATGAGTGAAACTGTGTGGTAGTTGAACATTCTTTGAAATCACCTTTCTTGGGATTGCAAGGAAAATGGCCTATCCAATCCTGTGGCCACTGCTGAGTTATCCACATTTGCTGGCATATTGAGTGAAGCACTTTAACAGCATCATCTTTTAGGATCTCATATAGCTCTACTGCAATGCCATCCCCTCCACTAGCTTTGCTCTTAGTGATTCTTCTGAAGACCCATTTAACTTTGCATTTCAAGATTGTCTAGCTCTAGGTGAGTGATCACACCATCGTGTTTATCTGTGTCATTAATATATTTTTTGTGCAGTTCTTCTATGTAGACATACTTCTAAGAGACATTACCAGAAAAGATCTGTATAGTCAAAGCTATGGTTTTACCAGAAATCGTGAGTGGATGTGAGAGTTGGACCATAAAGAAATCTGAGTACTAAAGAACTGATGCTTTTAAACTGTGGTGTTGGACAAGACTTTTGAGAGTCCCTTGGACTGCAAGGAGATCCAACTACTCCATGCTAAAGGATATAAGTCCTGAATATTCATTGGAAGGACTGATGCTGAAACTGAACCTCTAATATTTTGGCCACCTGATGGGAAGTACTGAGTCATTAGAAAAGACCCTGATGCAGGGAAAGATTAAAGGCAGAAGGCAAAGGGGAAGACCAGAAGATGAAATTGTTGGTGGCATCACCAGCCTGGTGAACATGTGTTTGAGCAAGCTCCGGGAGTTGGTGGTGGACAGGGAAACCTGGCATGCTGCACCCCATGATATAGCAAAGAGTTGGACATGACTGAGAGACTGAACTGAACTTATGTACAGAGGACATCAGGGAGTAGGCAGAAGTCTTTGGGTTCCAGTCAAGCCTGTGACCCTGGTGGGAATGGTGAAAGATTTAGGTGGAAGGGGAGGCTTCTCATCCTCTGGTGCAGGTCCTTGAATCCAAGGCAAGGAGCACAAGATTTTGAATGTGTTACCAAATATTGTTTTCTAAAAAAAAAAAACCATAAAAACTGTTCTCTGCAGGATTGAGAACTTTGACTGAGTCTGTTCTCTAGATTTTACTGAGGGATGTGGGAGGGATCTGGAGAGGGCTGAGTCTGAAAAAATTAGGTGACCAGCTGCTAGAGGCCAGGCTTATGACTGACATTCTGCACTAGATGGAAAACAAATCCAGAGAAAAATTGTCCCTTCTGTAGAGTACATGCCAATGTATTACATTGTTTCAACAGATCACTTCAATGGTGTTTTGGGACAAGCAAGAAATGCATGATGGGTGGTTTTCTTTTGTCAATTCCTTTGGGTAGTTAGATGACTAAATTTTTGGTTACTTAATTGCATGGTTGGAATTATGTTTGGGAAAGAAAACTAGATGAGGTCCACACATACTTCAACCTTAAACAGCAAGCATAGGAAGGTTACTAAGGCAACTATAGGTAATCTAAACATGAGGGGCCAAACGGGGAAAGATTCATTTATCAGGCTGAGATTGGACTGTACAGTTTGCCATAGTTGTTGCTATGACAAGTATCCATAACAGCTACTTGTTTCTATGCTGGAGATGTGGGAAACTGGCAAGAGAGCAAGAGCCTTTACGACTCTCCTTGCAGTGTGATTTCAGGGGAGAAGTAGTTGACAAGGAAAGGCTGACTGGTAAGGCTGAGGAAGGGAGTAATCTGAATCAGTAATCATTAGCTCTTGTGGGGGCCCAGAAAACAGAAGCATCGGCTCGGAGTTCTGGGTCAGGGTTCCGAAATAGATGTCATTTGCCTTGAATCAATATTTAGCCTTTGGGATGGCAGCCATAACCTCTATACAGAAGATTTCCTTCTCCCCAGGTGGCAGAATAGTTCATATTTGTTCCTGACTCAGGAACCCAGAAAGCCCTCTCAGTGCCACTTGCTCCTTGCAGGCATACAGGCAATCTAGAATGTGGAATTATCATCATGGTGCCCATTACCCAGATGAGAAAACTGAGGTTAAGAGACTTGATCAAGCTTACACAACTAAGCATGTAAAAAGCCAAGCACAAACACAGGGTAACAGTCCTCAAATTGTGTGTTTTTGCTCCAAGCCCATTGGGAGTGGTTGGTGGTGATCTGGAAGCAATGCTTAGGCAGAAGCAAACAATATTTATGTTTAAATTGAAGAAAGTAAGGAAAACCACTAGGACATTCAGCTATGACCTAAATCAAATCTCTTATCATAATATATTGGAGATGAAAAATAGATTCAAGGGATTAGGTCTGGTAGCCTGAAGAACTTTGAATGAAAGTTTGTAACATTGTACAGGAGGTGGTCATTAAAACCATCCTCAAGAAAAACAAATGTGAGAAGGCAAAGTGGTTGCCTGAGGAGCCTTAAAAATAGCTGAGAAAATAGGAAAAGTGAAAGGCAAAGGAGAAAGGGAAAGTTATACCCAATGGAATGCAGACTTCCAGATAATAGCAAGGAGAGATAAGAAAGTCTTCATAAGTAAATAGTGCAAGAATTAGAGGAAAACAATAGAATTGTAAATAGTATATATCGCTTCAAGAATAGTGGAGATACCAGACGAACACTTCATCCAAAGATGGGCACAATAAAGGACAGAAATATCAGAGGCCTAACAGAAGCAGATGAGATTAAGAAGAGGTGGCAAGAAAGCACAGAAGAACTATACAAAAATGGTCATAGTGACTGGGATAGGCATGATGCTGGAGTCACTCACATAAAGCCAGATATACTGGAGTATGAAGTCAAGTGGGCTTCAGGAAGCATCAAAACAAGAAAAGGTAGGGAAGGTGATGAAATTCCAGCTGAGCTGTTTAAAAATCCTAAAGAATGAAGCTGTATGGTGAAGACCAGAAACTATAAAACTCCTAGAGGAGAACATAGGCAAAACACTCTCCAACATAAATCACAGCAGGATCCTCTATGATCCACCTCCCAGAATACTGGAAATAAAAGCAAAAGTAAACAAATGGGATCTAATTAAAATTAAAAGTTCTGCACAACAAACGAAACTATAAGCAAAGTGAAAAGACAACCCTTGGAATGGGAGAAAATAATAGCAAATGAAGCAACTGACTAAAAACTAATCTCAAAAATATACAAGCAACTTATGCAGCTCAATTCCAGAAAAATAAATGACCCAATCAAAAAATGGGCCAAAGAACTAAACAGACATTTCTCGAAAGAAGACATTCGGATGGCTAAGAAACACATGAAAAGATGCTCAACATCACTCATTATCAGAGAAATGCAAATCAAAACCACAATGAGGTACCATTTCACACCAGTCAGAATGGCAGTGATCCAAAAGTCTACAAGAAATAGATGCTGGAGAGGGTGTGGAGAAAAGGGAACCCTCTTACACTGTTGGTGGGAATGCAAACTAGTACAGCCACTATGGAGAACAGTGTGGAGATTCCTTTAAAAACTGCAAATAGAACTGCCTTATAATCCAGCAATCCCACTGCTGGGCATACGCACCGAGGAAACCAGAATTGAAAGAGACACGTGTACCCCAATGTTCATCGCAGCACTGTTTATAATAGCCAGGACATGGAAGCAACCTAGATGTCCATCAGCAGATGAATGGATAAGAAAGCTGTGGTACATATACACAATGGAGTATTACTCAGCCTTTAAAAAGAATTCATTTGAATCAGTTCTAATGAGATGGATGAAACTGGAACCTATTATACAGAGTGAAGTAAGCCAGAAAGAAAAACACCTATATAGGATACTAACACATATGTATGGAATTTAGAAAAATGGTAATGATAACCCTCAATGCGAAACAGCAAAAGAGACACAGATGTATAGAATGGACTTCTAGACTCTGTGGGAGAGGGAGAGGATGGGATGATTTGAGAGAATGGCATTGAAACATGTATACTATCAGGTAAGAAACGAAGCGCCAGCCTATGTTCGATACAGGATACAGGATGCTGGGGCTGGTACACGGGGATGATCCAGAGAGAGGATATGGGGTAGGAGGTGGGAGGGGGATTCAGGATTGGGAGCTCGTATACACCCGTGGTGGATTCATGTCAATGTATGATGATTTGAGAGAATGGCATTGAAACATGTATACTATCAGGTAAGAAACGAAGCGCCAGCCTATGTTCGATACAGGATACAGGATGCTTGGGGCCGTTGCACGGGGATGATCCAGAGAGATGATATGGGGTGGGAGGTGGGAGGGGGGGTTCAGGATTGGGAACTCATGTACACCCATGGCTGATTCATGTCATTGTATGGCAAAACCAATAACACTATCGTAAAGCAAAATAAAGTAAAAATAAAAATTAAAAAAAAAAAGCAAATGTAAAAAAAAAAAAAACAGAATGAAGCTGTAAATCTGCTGCATTCAATATGTCAGCAAATCTGGAAAACTCAATAATAGCCACAGTCCTGGAAAAAGGCAGTTTTCATTCAAATCCAAACGAAAAGCACTTCCAAAGAATGTTCATCCTATTATGCCATTGTGCTCATCACTTGCTAGCAAGATAATGCTCAAAATCGTTCAGGCTAAGTTTCAACAGTACATGAAGTGAGAACCTCCAGATATACAAACTGGTTTGAGGAACAGAGATCAAATTGCCAACATCCTTTGGATCATAGAGAAAGCAAGGGAATCCGAGAAAAAAATTTCCATCTGCTCCACTGACTCTGCTAAAGCATTTCACTGTGTGGACAACAACAAACTGTGGGGAATTCTTAAGGAAATGGGAATGCCAGATCACCTTACCTTTCTCCTAAGAAGTCTGTATGTAG
Source organism: Cephalophus harveyi (assembly GCA_006410635.1). Taxonomy (NCBI): domain Eukaryota; kingdom Metazoa; phylum Chordata; class Mammalia; order Artiodactyla; family Bovidae; genus Cephalophus; species Cephalophus harveyi. The sequence continues at coordinate 62,626 of SJYT01005022.1, forward strand.
GTGAAAAAGAAGCAGTTAGAATCAGATATGGAACAACTGAAAGATTTAAAATTGGGAAAGGAGAATGACAAGGTATACATTGCCACTCTGGTTATTTAACTTATATGTAGGATACATCTCTCAATATGCTGGTCTGGATGAATCCCAAGCTGGAATCAAGATTTCTGGGAGAAGTATCAACATCCAGAGATATGAAGATGACCCTACTCTAATAGCAGAAAGCAAAAAAGAGCTAAAGAGCCTCTCATGAGGAGAGGAGATGAAAAAACTAGCTTAAACTCAACATTCAAAAAACTATTTACAAAAAGATACTCAACATTCATGGCATCCAGTCCCACCACTTCATGACATATAGATGAGGGAAAAGTGGAAACAGTGGCAGATTTTATTTTCTTGGGCTCCAAAATCACTATGAACCTTGAATGCAGCCACAAAATTAAAGCACACTTGCTCCTTGGAAGGAAGAAAGGCTATGAAAAACCTGCACAGTGTATTAAAAAGCAGAGACTCACTTTGCTACAGAGGGCTGTAGTGTCAAAGCTATGGTTTTTCCAGCAATCGGGTAGAGATATGATACTGGACCATAAGAAATGGTGAATGCCAAAGAATTGAGCTTTTGAACTGTGGTGCTTGAGAAGATTCTTGAGAGTCCCTTATATAACAAGGAGATCCTCCCGCTGGAAAGAACGGATGCTTCCACTGCAAAAGTGCCTAACCATGGCAGCTCCAAGCAAATCGTTCGTAGCCTCACCCATGGAGAAGCTCAGAAAGGCTGAATGCTCTGTGTACCTTGGGTCTCCCGATACATGTGTTGCATTCTCCCCAGTAGCACTGGAGACCAAGGAAGGGGCATTCTGTGCCCTGGAGGAGGGCGATGGATCAGGGATCCACTGGGGTCATCACTTACCAAGTAGGACTGGAAAGGACAGAGCAGGTATATGTGGCAGAGACCTGGTGACTGGGTGTAGGACAAACGGAAACCAGCTCTTCATGAAAGACCTCACCCAAACTCCCCTGGAGGAGAAGTCCAGTGATAAGTTCATCTGAGATGGGATGAAGAGAGTCTATTTCATTACCCCTTATATTTTCTCTGAATGAGAAGGTGGTGGAGTTGGTGGGTTATCACAAGCTCTTCTATGGCCTAGACTATCTGCCAGTCACTTTCCTTGGGGCTGCCTCTCCCCAGCTTCAGTCATGTAGTTCTGGAGGAAATTGACAATCATGTGTGCTGCTGGGTGAGGGCCACAAGACCATGCAAAGCCAATCATAGGACCCCATGGCCCTGCCAGGATGGCTGTTCTAGGACTGTACATGTGATATGAGGTGGGTCATTCAGAGAACACCCTTGAACTCTGATGTCAGCAATATTTTCTTTCCTTATTGGTGATGCCTTCAGGATATAAAACCCTAGGGCAGATAGCTTGGACTCCCTTACTGGGTGTAGAAGCCTTAAGGAAGAAAGTTGTGAGGCTAAGACCATCAAATAAAAGGGAATGAAAGAGTAAGTGTGTGAAATAGAGAATTGATGACTTGTGATTTCTTGGGTCCAGTCACTGAGATCTTTGTATTTTCTCTGAATCTTGTGTCCTGGTTTCCCAGAATCATTTCAATGAGTCTCCCTTTTCCTTGAAGCCAGTTGGAGGTGGGCTACTCTCAACTGTGATTCAGACTTTGTTCCAGATCCTTCCTGATCATTGTACACCTCCCAGACACAAACAGAGGCACCCGATTGTTTCAGCAGCATTATGAGTGAAAACCTTTATTCTTTACTGAGAATAGGGTGTGTAGACCACCAAATACAGTTTGCCAGCATCCCCTGTGCAGGAGTACCCTAAGTGTGATTTAGTGTTTGCTTGGAGCTGCCTTACTAATTCCTGAACCACTCCAAGCACTTACACTGCCCGTGCCAGGCCAATCCTGTCATTTCCTTGATCCAAGACTGAGAAATACAGCCTCAGGAAGACGTCACCCAGGATCCAGCTGTCTCTAGATGTCCTCACTGTGTTCTCTTTAAAAGAGGTATAGCAGTGGCCTCTAGAATCTTGGGGAAGTCAGAGACACACATCAGTCAGCCTGAGTCCTTACGTGCAACTCCCACAAATATCCAGACCCAGCAAAAGTCTTGGTTTTATTTCCCTCTTTTGGTAAGTATCAAGGGATTTTCTCATTAGCGTGGGATATGAGAGTTCATCCACAACCAAATAAGGCCAAGACATGAGGTTTCCATGAGGTAGGGTGTGGGGGAGGAAAGGACTGGGACTTAGGGATGCAGAAGAATGATAAACAGCAAAGTCCTACTGTAGAGCATAAGGAAATATGTTAAATATCCAGTCATAAACCACATGAAAAAAAATAAGAAAAAGAATATATATTTCTGTATGCTTATAACTGAGTTACATTGCTGTGTAACAGAACTTAACATAACACTGAAGATTAGCCACACTTCAATAAAATTTTTAGAAAAGCACAAGTGTTTCCATAGTTCTCCTCTCTCTCTGTATCTTTCCTTCTGACTCCTGCTCATGGTTTTCTCTGCAGAGAATGCTGGTTCTCCTCCTGCATCCCCACAATCCATACTTTATTTAAAAACTTTATTTTGTATTGGAGTATAGCTGATTAACAATATTCTGAGCTTCAGGTGGACAGTAAACAGACTCAACCATATATATTCATGTATCCTGGTCCCCAAAATACCCCACCCATCAAGGTTGTCATATAATTAAGCAGAGTTCCCCATCTACACAGTAACCCATTGCTGGTTATCCATCTTAAATAGAGCAGTGCCCACAACACGTTCTTGAAGACTTAACTTAGGAACTCTGGGAAGCCTCCTTCGGCCCGCACTCACCCTTTTTGGCCACTGTAGGCTTGGTTGGGTAACTTACTCTGGTTCCCCAACCTCACCAGTCAGTCTGTAGCCCTCATCACCCCGAGTAAGTCTCCAGTGCCCCAACGCAGAGCATCTTGGGATGCTATTTGCATGGAATCCAGTACAGTTTTGCCTCAAACCAAACTACCCTCCATACGGCTCCATGAGTTTACAGTTTTAGAATTCCTGAAATTCCCTCCGTTCCTCAAAGTCTTCTTTGAGCCCATCAGCCAGCTCTGAACTCCCACAGGGAGCTGACATGCAGTCTCCACCCTGCGCTGGGGCTGAGCAGTCACTGTGCACACTTTATTCACATTAGCATACAGCCTCCCCACAGAGGGGTAGATAGCCTTACTCACAAAGAGGGCACGGGGCCAGAGCTATGGGAAGATGCATCCAAGAACTAGGGTGACCATGTAATTTATCATGCAAACCAGGAAAACTGTGAGAAGGGAAGGAGACTGTTAATCCCTATGGTGGGACAGCACACTGGGAGTGTCCCCAGCCATTCTCCTTGTCACATGACTTATTCAGGTACTGCTAGAGCTGACCTTCCATGTTCATCCATCTGAGGGTTCAGATTGAACTGAAGCTCTTTGAACACTGAGGGCCTGAGTGTTCCCCTTTCCTTGTGACTCCCACCATTACAGCATGGTGTGGTGTCTCCACATTTATTTCAGGATAGTCAGTGTCCCAGATGGCCCTTTACTTTCAAGTGTTTCGTCTTGTGGGAGTCTCTGGCCAAGGACAGGGCCCAGCAGCATCTGCAATAGTGTGTGTTGGCTTGCAGAGGGTGCCCTCTTCCCAGAAGCAGCCCAAGGGTTCCTGCAACCACCCCTCAGGGTTCTCCCCTCACCTTGAGGATGTAGGCTTGAGCTGGGACTGGGTAGTTGATGCCACAGATGGTGAAGATAATAGAGGACAGGGTATTGACCACAAAACATGAAATGTAGTGCTGTTAGACAGAGAGGGAGAGAGGTTGGCCCTGGAGATGCTTCTTGTGTGTGGAGACTGGGAGTGAGCCTGGGGCATGACCTTTCACCTCAGAACCCCATGGTGTGGCGCCGATGAGCTTCAGGAGGTTATTGACCATTCTTCTTGGGCCAAGGATCAGTGATGTCCTGGTATCCACAAGGGCCTCGCAGCCACCAGAACAAGCAATAGCCCTTCTTTTCATGGAGATGCTGAGAGACAGTGTGACAAAGCAGGCATCAAGGTCACCCTGAGTCTCCCCAGAGCTGCCCCCTTCCCGACTGTCTCCTAAACAGCCCTTTGTCTCTTGCCCTCTTTTCATTTGCTCCTGACATGTCACCTTCCTTGACATTCTTGAATGCAGTACTTGAATACACCAGGCTCTTTTGCACCTTGACACAAGCTGGTCTTCCTTCCTAGAGGAGGCCCCTCCCCTTTGACTAGCAAGTTTCTTCTCATCGTCCAGAATCTAGCTTGATTGTCATGGTTTCAAAGAAGTCTTTCCCCTGGTATTTATCAGTCTCCTTTCTTGACAGTTTCTGTAGACACTTCCTCATGTCTAGCATGTACAAAAGTCACAATTCACTATGTGTGTGTCTCATTCCCTGTGCATCTGCCTTCTTAGACACGAGGGCAAGTTTTATTCTCATTGCCTCCCTAAAGTGCCTGGAACACAGTGGATGCCCAAGGCTTGTCTGTTTACAGAATAAATGAAGACTGTGAAAATAATGAATGAGAAACATCCAGAGAGCTGTATCTGGTGGGGAACAAATAAATGGGTCAATCGCAGAGTGAAGATGGATATTCGCGAGGGCAGCAGATTCTCATAGTGGTGAGAGAGAGGGGCTCCTCTGGGAGAGGGTGTCTGCCAGCACTGCTCCTACAACCAGCTCAGACCCTGAGGCCCGGGCCAGGAAATACATGACTAGCCCACAGAAACTCCAAGGACGGGTCAGGTTTTGTCTGAGAGTATCACACAGAATCCTATCAATTATGCCTCTTGTCCTCAGGTCACTCCTGGATCCCACCTTCCTGATTCTCTGTTATAGCCCTTGCCCCATTGAGTGCCCATGAACATGGGGTGTCTTTTTTATTAGTTGCTTTTACATCTTATGACTTCAGTAAATCTCTCTACACTGCTCAGTAGTTGCTTTCTTAGGAGACCAGTTCTCCCCATTTGCTCAGGACTTTCCCTGTTTTTAAACTGATATTTATGTGTACTGAGAACGTCCTTGGTCCCAGGTACCGCCGGACAGTTAGTCATATTATACCTCTGTTCAGGCTGGAGAAATTCTCCCTGATCCTCCATTCACACACTGTAGAGTCTTCTAACCATGCTCCACACCTCACAGGGCAGTGGGTGCAGCCCTCTCCCAGCTGCACAGACCTCTCTGAACGCTTTTAGGACCCTGGTCAGAGCCCTGGTCAGAAGGCCTGATGATTATGAACCCACTGGTTGTTTGCATGTCTATCTGCTTGTGTATTTGTTTGTATATGTGTTTGTATGTGTGTTTGCATGTGCCTCTGTGAGTGCTTTTGTGTCTCTGACTAGCTATGCATGTTTTTATGTGTCTCTGTGCATGTTTATATGTGTCTGCTGTGTGTTTCCATGTGTCTGTGTGTCTGTCTGTGTCATTGTAGGTGGTATATATGTCTATGTGACTGTGTGTCTGAGAATGCATTTGTGTGTGTCTGCCTGTGTCCATGTACAGTAGCAGGAGCACCACTTGGGCTGACCCTCAGAGGGAGAGGCTTACTGGTCCATGTGTACACTCCAGTCGCCCACTTGGATCAATGGTACCCAGTTGAGTGCTGCCTAGTAGTAGGATTTATCCACCCCAACAAACATCACCACACTGCCTTTCGCCCTGCATGTGTAGAGAGATTTGGTGGGATCCTTGGAGGACAGTAACAACAGCACTGACTGAGAGCTGTGCTGGTCTACCCATCAAGGCCCTAATAAGATCGCCATGTACAGATGCAGAAATCGAGTCTAGGAGCAATTGAGATTCAGACTGAGGTCTGTTACTAGCTAATGAGTGGCACAGAGGAGTTTAGAAACTGAGACACCTGGCCATGTACAGATGCAGAAATCGAGTCTAGGAGCAATTGAGATCCAGACTGAGGTCTGTTACTAGCTAATGAGTGGCACAGAGGAGTTTAGAAACTGAGACACCTGGCTGGGCTCCACCCACTCTGTCTTCCAAAGATGCCCTATTTCCTGCGACCTGAGTGCTCAGACACAATCAGAGGGCACAGTGCTGAAGCATAATGGCTTTCTCCTTGTCCAGCTTGTCATTTTTCAGGAAAATCAAAGCCTGGGAGTTCTAAGGGTGTGGGTTCAGGTCACCCAGAACTGGCACCACTGGCCTGTGACCTCTACAGCTCAAAGGGCCCCACACTCAGAAGGGACCCCACCTCTGCTCTCCCTGTCTTGAAATGCCTCATATATCTTGAACAAGTGGTCCTTCCTGTTTGTTTTGTATCCCACACATTCATTTTTCACTGCCTCCTGCTAATTGGGTAGCTGGTCCTGGGCTCCCAGTGGAATGGTAATGAGGAAGGAAACTAATCTACCATCCTTCTCCTTCCTTCCTGATCAAATTCATAAGCAAATCGTATTGCTTTTTCCTCCAACTTGTTTCCTGTTGCCTTCCATTAGTCTTTCTCCTCACTCAGCCCCCTAGACCAAGTTACTGGTTTTGAGCCCAGCAGCAGGGTTGTGTTCCAATAAAACGTTATTTATAAAAGCCAGAGGTGAAGGCAAGTACAGCTTTGGGACTATATTTATCCTGGGTTAGATTATCTCTCGGAGCTTCCCTGGTGGCTCAGAGGTTAAAGCGTCTGCCTCCAATGCGGGAGACCCGGGTTCGATCCCCTCAGGGTTCTTCTTTATCAAGTGTTCTATAATTTTCGTGCACCTGAAAGCATCTTAAACCTAATTTGGAGAAAGGGATTGTCCATCTCAGACTTACTTGCTCAAGTAGAAGGCAAAAACAGGCTCAGAAATGGCACCTTGATTCTTCAGGTTGGCAAATATGGGGATAGCTCCAAAGACAGATATGTTGGGGTAGTTCAAGCCCAAGACACCATCAAAAGGTGCACCCTCACACTCGTATTCCACAACGATTAGACCGAACAGCTGGTCAGTACTTACAAGGTCCCCAATCTGTGGGAGAGAAGAGTGTTCCCACTTACAGATACAAGAAGTGGGGCTAGGACTGGTCTGGGGTACATTGCCATTAAATCCTCAGAGAAGAAATGAGGCTGGGCTGTGTCTTTGGTGGACCTCAGATGGTTACACCATGCTGGAAGAATAATTTGTGTTTCATTTCTGAGGGTCTGTGAATTTTATTTTATTTTATTATTTTTTTAATTTTATTTTTGCTTTATTTTACTTTACAATACTGTATTGGTTTTGCCATACATTGACATGAATCCACCACGGGTATATACGAGCTCCCAATCCTGAATCCCCTTCGCACCTCCCACCCCATATCATCTCTCTGGATCATCCCCCTGGATCATCCCCGTGCACCAGCCCCAAGCATCCTGTATCCTGTATCTGCCCCTCTGAAAAACACCACCTGACTCAGTCAAATTGGCTTTGTGGCTTCTGTCCAGGTGGGGCAACCGAGTCAGACCAGGACCCATCGGTGCCCCCTTATGGACAAAATGAGTCGAGAGCAAGGTAGCCTTCTCTGGAATAACTNCAGCCCCAAGCATCCTGTATCCTGTATCTGCCCCTCTGAAAAACACCACCTGACTCAGTCAAATTGGCTTTGTGGCTTCTGTCCAGGTGGGGCAACCGAGTCAGACCAGGACCCATCGGTGCCCCCTTATGGACAAAATGAGTCGAGAGCAAGGTAGCCTTCTCTGGAATAACTATGACCTAATGACAGGAATGGACTGAATTCTCTGTAAAGTACTGTGGATTCTGCATCTGTCCAGGAAGACAGAAGCCAAAAACACAATCTTGCTTGCAAGGATCTATGAAACTACATCCTGGGAAATTCACTTTTGGGGACATTGTGTATTTGTGTGAGTGTGTATGAGAGAGAAAGAGAGAGAGGGGAACTACTCAAGCACTTTGGGAAGGCAGGCCATACATTTTATTAGATTCTCAAAGTCACCCTAGAGTGAGAACTCATTTATCAGGCCCTTTGATTTCTCTGGCCTCCAGTTACCCACTATGGATACCTGAAGCCCTTAACTGCCCCCAGGGCCCCCAGATCAGTTTTATCCTGTTCCAAATAGGAAAAGGAGTACATCAAGGCTGTATATTGTCACCCTGCTTATTTAACTTATATGCAGAGTACAACTGAACTGAACTGAGGCTATAACATGGAAAGAATTTCTGATGTGGTTAAATCAATGGCTACAACTTATTTTTCCACATACCAACTATACTAATTAATGTATACTCTCAAAAACTTAATGGATAAGGGATATGGAAACTTAGCAGCAAATATTGGCTCAACAATGAAACCCTCCACCAGTACCATTCTGATAATTTCTTAACTCCCCATAAAGCTCTATATTTTTAGAATACTATAGGCTTCCCATGCCTCTCATGCTTGCAAAACTATAAAAAATCACATGCATGACTGCAGGAGTCTGAACAAAACCTGTCAGGCAAGCTAGAAAGTCATCAGAGGGGTTTGGATTGGAACACTCTTATTATGCCCAGGTGGCTAATTAACTAAATTTCTAAGCTGACTTTCTTCAGAGAAACGTGGTTGGGGATAGCTCCTCATTAATGTCAGAAGTTGTTGGTAAGAGGCATTAATAGCAAGACAAACAGATTCTCTTTTTAGGGTAGCTGTGCAAGCAGATCCAGGGGATCCTTAGAGTCCTGATCCGCCTTGCCCATCAGGTCTCTCCACATGAGCTTGTCATGGGTGGGATCTCCCATGCTGGCTCCCAGCAGGAATCCCAGAAAATATTTTCATCTGCTTCACTAACTATGATAAAGCTTTTCACTCTGTGGACCACAAAAAACTGTGGAAAGTTCTTAAGTAAATGGGAGTACCAGATCACCTTACCTGTCTCCTGAAAAGTCTGTGTGTAGCTCAAAAAGTGGCACTTAGAATCAGACACAAAACAACTGAAAGATTTAAAACTTGGAAAGAAGTTTGACAAGGTGTACATTCTCACTCTGGTTATTTCATTTCTAAATAGGATACAACATTCGATATGCTGAACTGCATAAATCCCAAACTGGAATAAAGATTGCTGGGATAAATATCAACATCCACAGATATGAAGATGACATTGCCCTAATAGCAGAAAGCAAAAAAGAACTAAAGAGCCTCTTGATGAGGAGAGGAGATGCAAAAACTGGCTTAAAACTCAACATTCAAACAACTATTCACAAAAATATACTCAATATTCATGGCATCTGATCCCACCTCATCATGGCATGTAGGTGAGGGAAAAGTGGAAACAGTGGCAGATTTTATTTTCTTGGGCTCCAAAATCACTATGGACCTTCACTGCAGCCACAAAATTAAAAGACACTTGCTTCTTGAAAGGAAGAAAGGCTATGAAAAAACCTGGACAGTGTATTAAAAAGCAGAGACTCACTTTGCTACAGAGGTCTGTAGCATCAAAGCTATGATTTTTCCAGTAATGATGTACAGATGTTAAATCTGGACTATAAGAAAGGATGAATGCCAAAGAATTGAGCTTTTGAACTATGGTGCTTGAGAAGATTCTTGACAGTCCCTTATACAATGAGGAGATCAAACCAGTCAATCTGAAAGGAAATCAACCTGTGACCCTTGCTGACTCAGTTGAGGCATCTACTGAGGGCCTCCAGGTGGAAAGAATGGATGCTTCCACTTCAAAATTGCCTACCCATGGCAGCTCCAAGCAAATAGTTTGTAGCTCCACCCCTGGAGGAAGCTCAGAATGCCTAAAGCTCTGTGTACCCTGGGTCCCCCGATTCATGCATTGCATTCTCCCCAGCAGCATTGGAGGCCAAGCAAAGGGCATTCTGGGCCCTGAAACAGTGGGGTAGCTCAGGGATCCAGTGTGTCCACCACTTACCAAGTAGGACTGTAGAGAGAGCAGGCATATGTGGCAGAGAGCTGGTGACTGGGGTATGGGAATAAGAGGGAACCAGCTCTGCATGAAATACTTCACTCAAAATCCCCTGGAAGAGAAGCCCAGTGATAAGATCATCTGAGATGGGACAAAGAGTCTATTCCATTATCCCTTATAATTCCTCTGAATGAGGAGGTGGTGGAGTTGGTGGGTCATCACAAACTCTTCCATGGCCTAGACAATCTGCCAGTCGCTATCCTTGGGGCTGCCTCTCCCCAGCTTCAGTCATGTAGTTCCGGAGGAAATTGACAATCATGTGTGCTGCTGGGTCAGGGCCCAAGAGCATGTAAGGCCAGTCATAAGACCCCATGTCCCTGCCAGGATGGCTGATCTAGGGGTGTACATGTGATCTGAGATGGGTCATTCAGAGAACACCCTTGAACTCTGATGTCTGCAATCTTCTTTCCTTACTAGGTGATGCCTTTGGAATTTTAAAACCCTAGGACACGTAGCTTGAACTCCCTCACTAGATGTATAAGCCTTAAGGAAGAAAGTTGCCAGGCTAAGACCATCAAAGTAGACTGAAGAGAATGAGCAAAGGTCAGAGAGAATTGATGACTTCTGATTTCTTGGTTCTAGTCACTGAGATCTTTGTATTTGCTCTGATTCTTGTATCCTGGATTCCCAGAATCATTTCAATGAGTCTCTGTTTTCCTTGAAGCCAGTTGGAGTAGAGCTCCTCTCAATTTTGATTCAGACTTGGTTCTAGATCCTTCACTCCCAGACACAAACAGAGGCAACCATTTGTTTCAGCACCATTAAGAGTGAAACCCTTTATTCTTTACTGAGAATAGGGTGTGCAGACCACCGAATACAGTTCACCAGCATCCTGGGCAACAGGGCCCAAAGTGTGAGGGAGTGTGTGTTAGAAGCGGCCTTATTGATTCCTGAACCACTCCAAGCATTTATACTGCCTGTGCCAGGCCAATCCTGTCATTTCCTCGATCAAAGACCGAGAAATACAGCCTCAGGAAGACGTCACCCAGGAACCAGGTCTCTGTAGATGAACTCACTTGGTTCTCTTGAAAGGTGGTGTAGCAGTGGCCTCTATCATCCTGGGGGAATCAGAGACACACACCAGTCAGCATGAGCCCTTACCAAGGACTTCCCCCAGTATCCAGACCCAGCACGGTTTTGTTTTATTTCTCTCTTTTGGTAAGTATCAAGGGGTTTTCTCAGCAGCAGGGGATGTGAGAGTTCATCCAAAACCAAAGAACGCCAAGCCATAAGCTTGCCATGAGGAAGGGTGTGGTGAGTGGAGGACTGGGTGTTGGGGAAACAGAGGAATGAAAAACAACAAAGTCCTACTGTAGAGCATAAGGAACTATATTCAATGTTCAATGATAAACCACATGAAAAAGAATAAGAAAAAAATATATTTTTTCTGTGTATAACTGAGACACATTGTGCAGCAGAACTTAATGCAACACTTAGGAGTAGCCACACGTCAATATATTTTTTAGAAAAGAACAAGTGTGTCCATAGTGTGTCCATTTTCTCTGCAGAGAATGCTGGTTCTCCTCCTGCATCCCCACAATCCAAACTTTATTAAAAAAAAAACAAAACTTTTTTTGCATTGCAGTATAGCTGATTAACAATATTCTGAGTCTCAGGTGGACAGGAAAGGGGCTCAACCGTATGTATCCAGGTATCCTGGTCCCAAGGGCACCTCTCCCACTCAGGCTGTCATATAACTGAGTGGAATTCCCTGAGCTACAAAGTAACTTGTTGTTGGTTATCCATCTTAGATAGAGCAGTGCCCACAACACGTTCTTGAAGACTTAACTCAGGAACACTGAGAAGCCTCCTTTGGACTGCACTCACCCTCTTTGGCCACTCCAGGCTTGGTTGGGTAAAGTACTCTGGTTCCCCATCCCCACTGGTCAGTCCATAGCCCTCATCACCCCTCGTAAGTCCCCAGTGCCCCAGTGCAGACCACCTTCAGATGCCATTTTCATGGAATCCAGTGCAGTTTTGCCTAGAACTAAGCAACCCTCCATATGACTCAATGAGTTTGTGGTTTTAGAATTCCTGAAATCCCCTCTCTTCCTCAAAGCCTTCTTTGAGCCCATCAGCCTGCTCTGAACTCTTGCATGGAGCTGACATTCAGCCTCCACCCTGTGCTGGGGCTGAGCAGTCACTGTGCACCCTTTATTCACCTTAGCATCCAACCTCCCCACAGAGGGATTGGGTACCTCATCTCACAAAGGAGGCACCTGGCCAGAGCAATGGAAAAATGCAGCCAAGAACTAGGCTGACCATGTAATTTATCGTCCAAACCAAGAAGTTTGAGAAAGGAATGGAGATAGTTAATGTATGCTGGGACATCACACTGGGACTGTCCCCAGCCATTCTCCTTGTAACATGGCCTATTTCAGGGACTGCTAGAGCTGAATTTCATCTTCGTGCACCTATGGGTTCAGATTGAATTGAAACTCTTTGAGAACTGAGGATCTTAGGGTTCCCCTCTCCTTGTGATCCTACCATGCCATATGGTGTGGCATATACATATTTATTTCAGGAAGATCAGTGTCCCACACAACCCTTACTTCTCAAGTGATTGGTTTTGTGGGAAGCACTGGCCCAGCCACAGGGCTCAGCAGCATCTGCCATGGTGTGACATGGCCTCCAGAGGACTCCCCACTCCCAGCAGCAGCCCAAGGGTTCCTGCAAGCTCCAGTTTGAGAACCAACGATCAGTATTGTCCCTCACCTTGAGGATGTAGGCTCGACCTGGCACTGGGTAGTTGATGCCATTGATGGTGAAGATAATGGAGGGCAGGGTATTGACCTCAGAACATAAAACGTAGTGCTGTTAGAGAGAGAGAGAGGTTGGCGCTGGAGATCCTTGTTGTGTGTGGAGACTGGGAGTGACCCTGGGGCATGACCCTTCACCTCAGAACCCCGTTGCATGGCACCGATGTACATATGAATATTATTGACCAGTCTTCTTGGGCCTACGATATCTGATGTCCCGGTGTCCACAAGAGCCTTGCAGCCATCAGAACAAGCAATAACCTTTCTTTCAATGGAGATGCTGAGAGACAATGGAAGAAAGCGGGCATCAAAGTCACTCTGAGTCTCCTCAGAGTTGTCCCCTTCCCGACTGTCTCATAAACAGTCCTTTATCTGTTGCCCTCTTTTCCTTTACTCTTGACACAACACCTTTCTTCACATCCTCGGATGCAGTACTTGAATACCCCAGGACCTTTTGTACCTTGACACAAACTGGTCTTCCTTCCTAGAAGACTCCACTCCACTCTGACTAGAAAATTTCTTCACATCTTCCAGATTCCACCTTAATTGTGTTGTTTTCAGGAAGTCTTTCCCCCAGTGTTTATCAGTCTCCTATCTTGATCACTCTATGTAGACCCTTCCTCATGTCTGCTCCTGCTGCTACTGCCAACTCACTTCAGTCGTGTCCAACTCTGTGGAACTTCATAGAGGGCAGCCCACTAGGCTCTGCTGTCCCTGGGATTGCCTAGGCAAAGTACTGGAGTGGGTTGCCATTGCCTTCTCCTCATGTCTAGCATGTACCAAAGTCACAATTCACTATGTGGTTGAGTCACTTCATGTACATCTGCCTTCTTAGATGTGAGGGCGACTTTTATTCTCCTTGCCTCCCTAAAGTGCCAGGCACACAGTGGATGCCCAAAGCTTGTCTGTTAAATGAGTGAATGAAGACTGAGAAAATAAGAAACCTCCAGAGAGCTGTATCTGATGGGGAACAAATAATGGGTTGCACACAGAGTTAAGATGGAGATTCACAGGGGAAGCAGATTCTCAGAGTAGGGGAGAGAGGGGTTTCTCTGGGAGAGGCTGTCTCCCAGCACTGCTTCTACAACCAGCACAGACCCTGAGACCCTGGCCAGGAAATACATGAGTAGACCACAGAAACTCCAAAGGACAAGTCAGCTTTTGTCTGAGGGTATCACACAGAACCATATCAAATATACCTCTTGTCTTTAGGTCATTCCTGGATCCCACCTTCCTGATTCTCTGTTATAGACCCTGTCTCACTGTGTGCCCAAGAAAGTGAGGTGTCCTTTTTATTAATTGCTTTCACATCTTAAGACTGCAGCCAATGTCTCTCCACTGCTGGGTAGCAGCTCCCTAATAAGACCAGCTCTCCCCATTTTCTCAGGACTGTCCCTGTTTTTAAAATGACATTTATCTGTACTGAGAACTTCCTATGTCCTAGGTAGCCCTGGACAGTCGGTCATCTTATCATAACTCTGTTCAGGCTGGTGAAATTCTCCATGATCCTCTGTTCACTCACACTGTAAAGTCTTCTAACCATGCTCCCCACCTCAAAGGGCAGTGGGTGCAGCCCTCTCCCAGCTGCACAGACTTCTCTGGACCCTTTTAGGACCCTTGTCAGAGTCTTGCTCAGAAGGCCTGGGGATTATGTACCCATGGGTTGTTTGTGTATGTAAGTACTTGTGTGTTTGTATGTGTCTCTGTGTGTGCTTGTGTGTCTCTGACTAGCTATGCATATTTTTGTGTGTCTGTGTAGGTTTATATGTGTCTGCTTGTGTGTTTCCATGTGTCTGTGTGTCTGTCTGTGTCTTTGAAGGTGGTGTCTGAGAATGCATTTGTCTGTGTCTGCCTGTGTCCATGTACAGTAGTGGGAGCATTACTTGGGCTGACCTTCAGAGGGAAAGGCTTACCGGTCCATGTGTACACTCCAGTCACCCGCTTGGATCAATGGCACCCAGTTGAGCTCTCCCTCGTAGTAGCGGTGGTCCACCCCACCAAACATCACCACACTGCCCTCCCGCTCATCTCTGTAGAGAGAAGTGAGTGGGGGGATCCTTGGAGGACAGTAACAACAGCACTGTCTGAGAGCTGTGCTTGTCCACCCATCAAGGCCCTAATAAAATCACCATGTACAGATGCAGAAATAGTGTCTAGGAGAGATTGAGACCCAAACTGAGGTCTGTTACTGGCTACTGAGTGGCAAAGAGGAGGTTAGAAGCTGAATCACTGGGCTGGGCTCCACCCACTATGTCTTCTGAAGACGCCCTGGACCTCCAGCTACCTGAGTGCTCAGACACCCTCAGAGGACAGAGTGCTGAAGTGTTTTGGCTTTCCCCTTGTCCACCTTGTCATTTTTCAGGAAAATCAAGGCCTGGGAGTTCTAAGGGTGTGGGTTCAGGTCACCCAGAGTTGGCACCACTGGCCTGTGACATCTACTGTCCAAAGGATCCCACACCGAGAAGGGACCCCACCTCTGCTCTCCCTGTCTTGAAACACCTCATATTTGTTGAAAAAGGGGTCCCACACTTCTGTGTCCCACAATTTCTTTTCTCACTGGCTCCTACAAATTGGGTAGCTGGTCCTGGGCTCCCAGTGAAATGATAATGAGGAAGGAAAGATATCCACCATCCTTCTCCTTTCTTCTTTATCAAATTCATAAGCAAATCCTAATGCATTTTCATTCAACTTGTTTCCTATTGCCTTCCATTAGCCTTCCTCCTCACTCACCCCCCTAGACCATGTTACTAGTCTTAAGCCCAGGAGTAGGCTTGTGTTCCAATAAACTTTTATTTATAAAAGCCAGGGGTGAAGCCATTTGAGCCCTGGGTCCACAGTTATCCTGGGTTAGATTATCTCTCAGGTTACTTCTTTATCAAGTGTTCTATAATTTTCATGCAACAGAAAGCATCTTACTACTAATTTGGAGAAAGTGATTGTCCTTCTCAAACTTACTTGCTCAAGTAGAAGGCAAAAACAGGCTCAGAAATGGCCCCTTCATTCTTCAGTTTGTCAAAGATGGGGATGGCTCCAGAGAAGGATATGTTGGGGTAGTTCAAGCCCAAGACACCATCATAAATTCTGCCCTCAAACCCATATTCCTCCACGCTTAGACCAAATGGCTGGTCAGTACTTACAAGGTCAGCAATCTGTGGGAGAGAAGAGTGTTCCCACTTACAGATACATGAAGTGGGGCTAGGACTGGGCTGGGGTGCATTGTCATTAGATCCTCAGAGAAAAATTGAGGCTGGACTCTGTCTTCGGTGGCCCACAGACGGTTAGACCAAGCTGGGAAGGAAATTTAGGTTCCATTTGAGATAGGCTGTGAATTTTATAACATCTGCCCCTCTGAAAAACAAGACCTGAGTGAGTCAAATTGGCCTTGTGTCTTCTGTACAAGTGGGGCAACCAAGTCAGGTCAGGACCCATTGGTGCCACCTTATGAACAAAACCATCGAGAGCAAAATAGCCTTCTCTTTGGCATCACTGTGACCTAATGACAGAAATGGACTGCATTGTCTGTAATGTACTGTGGATTCTGCACCTGTCCAGGAAGACAGAAGCCGAAAACACAGTCTTGCTTGCAAGGTTCTATGAAATTACTGCCGGGGAAATTAACTTTTGGGGACATGTGTATATTTCTGTGAGTGTGTATGAGAGAGAAAGAGAGAGATGGGAACTACTCAAGTACTTTGGGAGAGGCAGGCCATTGTTTATTAGATTTTCAAGGGTCCTCTAGAGTTATAACTCATTTATCAGACCCCTTGCCTTCTCAGGCCCCCAGTTTCCCACTCTGGATACCTGAAGGCCTTGACTGCCCCCAGGGTCCCCAGATCAGGTCCCCAAACACCCCACAGCAACTTCAGTCCTGAAAAGACAGCCTAACTCTACCTTTTACCATACGTGTGCCCTCAGCAAGGCCCTTGCTGTCTGCACCTCAGTTTCCTCATATGTCTCATGAATTAATCAGACCACCTGCAGTGTGGGGTTGTTGCAGGATTAAACCAGTTATCACCTGAAAGTGCCTGGAACAGTCTGTGAATATGAAGGTGGGTGCTTTTATCCCTCCTCGCTCCCAGCAAAATGAACCTTGAACTGCTCATGGGCAGAGGAGCTGCAAGTCCACGCCTCAAGCCACTCTCTAGATTAGCTAATTTGTTTTCTCGTGTGTCACCACGGGCACTGCTTCCACAGAGACATGATTCTGTGGATAAGATGGCCAATATCTATGGGAGTTAGGCTAGGAAGGGTCCTGCCAGAAGGTCCTGCATCTGTTTTCAAGCAGTGGCCACTCCATAGTCAGTCCTGACTCAGCATTTGTTACACTGTTACCCGAACTGTGTCATGAACAACAACTCCTTTCATTATCCCAGATCCATAGATGATCTTGAAGGTCTTATTTGTTGGGTGGAAGGTGGAAGACTGAAGATGTCTGAACATAATGTGTGTAGCTGTGGACACAAGAGATGACTGTCATCAGGTGCTAAGGGTCAAACACGATGGCAGGGCAAGTGAAGGATGGTCCGGGTACAGAGTGTCTGTACTCACAACAGGCTGGACTGGTGCAAAAGTCAGAGGTCACCCACAAGTCAGATGAGGCTGTGTCAAAGACAACCTGGAATTCCTGAGGGGGTGTTCCAGTGGTGATATTACCCATGTACAGCATCTACAGGGAGAAGGACAGAGTGAGTTAGTGCAGAACTGGCTACCCTCTCTTCCCACACTGATGCCTCCCTCTGGGTGTCACATATCTCTTGAGATCACTTTCTAACCACTGTGCAATTGACAGGCTTTAGTCACGGATGTATCTGTATTTGATATATTTTTCCTGTGCTACATTGTATGCAGGATATTGACTGTATGAACAAGCGTTGAAGTGGTACCTCCTGCATGGGAAGCCCGGAGGCATAACCACTGGGCATCCAGGACTGCTGGACACCCAGGGAATCCTGGTACCTTCATTTGAGAAGCTCTATTGTCTCTTCAAACCCAACCTTAGCACCCGCTTCTCCAGGAGGTCCTTCTTGATCAACCCCAGCCACTCCCTCTACTCAGATGACATCCAATCAACAGCACACAGGTGACCTTGTCATTTGATATGTATTTACTCTTTGCCTATATCTCAGGCTGGCATGGGCATTTTTGAAGACATCTTGAAGACAAAATAAGCCCTTTCTCTAATCTGAAAACAGGAACCACAGTGATTGTTATGGCCATACTCAGAATATAAGTTCAGTAACGTTTTACTGCTGTTATTCTTGCATCTGTGGAAACTGAATTCCTCTACCTGGGGATTCACAATTGCTTTGCAGTTGGTTATACCTTTTGATCAGTGATGGTTCACTCTTCATTTATAACTGAGTGGCTCACTTAGTTCAGAAGGAACAATCACCCTCAAACTAATGACACATCTTTGACACAGAAGTGGATGTTTACCTACCACCTGGTAATTGCCGGGCCCAGTCACAAAGACCAACAGTTGAGGATGAAAGTGCCTTCTCCTCTGGGTGGGGTCCCTGTTTTCCAGTGTCTCTGTCTTCTACAGGAAACCCAACCCAAAAATCCCACCAGGCACCTCCAGATGAGCCCATGCTAGGCTAGAGTACCAGGGGGCGCTGTGGAGCACCATCCTCCCCAAATACTCACATCCCTGACGTTCCTCAGTGGGTGAGTACTTAGATTTGAGCCACGAAAAGAAATCTGGGACAGTCTGAAAGCGTGCTCCTTCAGGAAATTGTTCAGCATGTTTTTTCCACTAATGGTATTTCTCATAGTCTTCACTCTCCTTAGAGGTATTCTTTCACCGAGTATTTGACAAAGAAAACAAAGAAGATGCTACAATTACCAACAGTGTGAAGGTATAACTGTCATTGTTATGGCCCTGTGTTTTTTCTAATCATTTTTATGAATCAGATTATTATCAGAATTGTATTCATATTCCATGGCAAAGACACAGGTTTGAATACAGGTTCTTTTCTGCAATCCTAAGCCATATGACCATGTGGTGTCTCACTATCCCCTTCAGTAAAATGGTGGAATGTAACAATACAAACCCTACAAATAGAATATCTTGGGGATAAGTGAAGTGATGGATATAAGGTACCTGATAAATAGTAAGTCTCAACAATGACATCCATTAGCATTGATGTGCCAACCCACTCATTCCTTCTCATAGAACCTCAAAGAAGGAGATATAGGGGGACTCTTATCTTCTTTTACAAGTGAGCAATTTGAAATGCAAGAAATTTCTGAATTGGCTGTGGTCACACTGCTTGTCAGATATAAAACAGTGTAAAACAGTGTATCTTTCTCCAAATTGATAAAGAAGAGAGAGATGAAAGGAGAATCCAGGAGATAGGGAACAAATAAGAGAAATTCAGAGGCTTGAGAAGGAAGTAAGAGTCAAATGAAAAAAGAAAACAACACGAAGAGAAATACACTCCCAGTGACTTCCAAAGAGATGGAGAGAGAAATGACAGTGATATAAAGATGCAGAGATAGACATAAACACACTGAAGTAGACGGGGGGGGGTGGGGGGAAGGACATGTTGAATAAAAAGTAAACAAGTGCTATTCCACAGGACCACATCGACATCTGCATAGACTGTGCACTGAACAGTTGCAAGGAGTTGCATTTTCAGTAGGTCATGACATGATTGGACCGCAAGATTTGTACAACCCAAATCTACACCAAGACCTTTGGATCCACAGTTCCTATAGCAAGTTACTTATCAGTAATTTAGAGTTGAACTTTAAGACTCTTAGGGTAATATTCCATTCCCTTCTAAACCTGATGGGTGGAAGAATAATCAGATGAAAAGAAAAGTTTGAGAAAAGAATATGATGCGACATACAGTCCCCATACTTACTTGACTATGCACTCTGAGAAGGCCACCAGACCGAGGAGCACAAGCCACTTCATGCTTCTTTCCTGGCTCCAAGTACTCAGGGAAGTTTGGGTTCTTAGCATGTAGTGGTGACCAGGAACCCCTAATTATATATGCTCTGACCTACTCTAGTTTTCCCCTTTAGACCACTAAGGGATCTGAAAAAAAAAAAAGCACAAAGGTCTTGATAAAATCTTTACCTTCATCAGTGGCCTTGGTGAGTGGACTTTGAAGCTTTTCAGAATACAGAGAATTGAACCATAATCTCTTCCTTGAAGCTTGGTTGGAAAATCAAACTGATCTGCATGGACATCTAAGAAGATGGAGAACCTTGCCTACTTGGAGAAAAATGGCTAAAAATATCATGAAAATGGATACTTGGGGCCATGCTCGACACGCGTAGTTTCATGTCATCTTCCTGGCCACTTCATGAGATATTCATTGCTGTGTTCGTTGGAGAGGAGATTGCTAGGAGGATAAGTTGTCAATGGCAAAGTGAAGACTTCAGGGACAGCCCAGGGAAATACACCTTGCCTTAGGTAGTAGGTCTAATGGCAGACATCAGGGGCACCTATGATGCAAGTCTGCATCAAAGATTTAGGGCAGAGCAGTACTTCAATTGCATTGTTTCAGTATTGGAATAAATGTCATATGAATCCCCAAGATAATTTATATCATCCAACAAATGCACAAGGAAGAACTGTGTGCTAGGTTCTGGGTTAAAGGCTTCAAAGTCAAAGTTGATGAAGACAAAAGTATTCTTTATCTTAAAGAGAGCTAGAAGTCTAGTTCTCACAAGCTCATGGCCCCAGGAGGCAAGAGATATGATACTAGGACTAGGTGGCCATGTTGGAATCTGGGCAGCCCAGGCCTTACCACTGGGAGCAGCCTTTCTGCCACTTCACCCATGCTGGAAAGCAGGTCAGTTGGCCATGTTTTCAAGAGAATCTGAAGTTTGGATATTTATGTACAATCTACTGATTTTAATGTTAGCAACTAATTCTTTTTTTCCCAAAGAGAAAGTGGGAACAAATCTCCACAGTGATGTGCTGGTATCAGCCCTCAGTCTCTGCAGGTTTTTGTTTCTGACCTAGAGTTGGGAATGCAGTGGGGACAGAGAGGAATTTAATTCATGTTGGTTGATTTTAAAAGACTGAATGCATACTAAACATGCTGATATTAGGAAAGATTGAAGGCATGAAGAGAAGTGGAAGACAGAGGATGAGATGGTTGGATGGCATCACCAAGTCGATGGACATGAGCTTGAGTAAGCTCTGGGAGTTGGGGATGGATAGGGAAGCCTGGCATACTGCAGTCTATGACATTGCATAGAGACAGACACAACGGAAGGACTGAACTGAAGTGAACAAATTGAGAACCAAGACTAATAAATCTAATTGTATCAAGTTGTTGACTAGCTACCTATAACAACACATTACTTAAATGGCTTTAAAATTCAGACATATGACTCTACATTCAGAGTGGAATATCTTCTAAGGAAAAAAAAAAAATACTGCCCATCAAAAACAAAACCAAAGAAAACCAAAAGAAAAAAGGAAAGAAACCTGACACTATATTCAACAACTATATTCCCTTGGTATCTCTAATTTTCTTGAAGAGGTCTCTAATCTTTCCAATTCTATTGTTTTTCTCTATTTCTTTGTATTGATCACTGAGGAAGGCTTTCTTATCTCCCCCTGCTATTCTTTAGAAATCTACATCCAAATGGGTATATATTTGCTTTTGTCATTTGCTTTTTGCTTCCCTTTTTTTCACAGCTCTCTGTAAGGCCTCCTCAAACAGCCATTTTGCTTTTTTGTATTTGTTTTTCTTGGGGATGGTCTTGATTCCTGTCTTCTGTACAATGTCACAAATCTCCATCCATAGTTCATCAGGCACTCTGTCTGTTAGATCTTCTCCCATAAATCTATTTCTCACTTCCTCTGTATAGTCATAAGGGATTTGATTTAGGTAATACCTGAATGGTCTAGTGCTTTTCTCCACTTTCTTCAATTTCAGTCTGAATTTGGCAATAAGGTATTCATAATCTGAGCCACCATCAGCTCCCTGTCTTGTTTTTGCTGACTGTATAGAGCTTCTCCATCTTTGGCTGCAAATAATATAATCAATCTGATGTTGGTGTCGACCATCTGGTGATGTCATGTGTAGAGTCTTCTCTTGTGTTGTTGAAAGAGGGTGTTTGCTATGACCAGTGCATTCTCTTGACAGAACTCTATTAGCCTTTTCCCTGCTTCATTCTGTACTCCAAGGCCAAACTTGTGTGTTACTCCTGATGTTTCCTGACTCCTACTTTGGCATTCCAGTCCCTTATAATGAAAATGACATCTTTTTTGGGTGTTACTTCTAGAAGGTCTTTAAGGTCTCCATAGAACTGTTCAACTTCAGCTTCCTCAGCATTACTGTTCGGGGCATAGACTTGAATGGTTTCCCTTGGAAATAAAAAGAGATCATTCTGTCATTTTTGAGATTGCATCCAAGTACTGCATTTCAGACTCTTTTGTTGACTATGATGTCTACTCCATTTCTTCTAAGGGATTCCTGGCTACAGATGTAGATATAATGGTCATCTGAGTTAAATTCAGCCATTCCAGTCCATCTTAGTTCGCTGATTCCTAGAATGTCTATGTTCACTCTTGTCATCTCCTGTTTGACCACTTCCAATTTGCCTTGATTCATGGAGCTAACAATCCAGGTTCCTATACAATATTGCTCTTTACAGCATCAAATCTTGCTTCTATCACAAGTCCCACCAACAACTGGGACTTTGTTGTCTTTGCTTTGGCTCCATCCCTTCTTTCTTTCTGGAGTTATTTCTCCACTGATCCCCAATAGCATATTGGGTACCTACTGACCTGGGGAGTTCATTGTTCAGTGTCCTATCTTTTTGCCTTATCATGCTGTTCATGGGGTTCTCAAGGCAAGAATACTGAAGTGGTTTGCCATTCCCCTTTCCAGTCGACCACATTCTATGAGACCTCTCCACCATGACCTGTCCACCTTGGGTGACCCCACATGGCATGCCTTAGTTTCTTTGAGTTAGACAAGGCTGTGGTCCGTGTGACAGATTTGCTAGTTGTCTGTGATTGTGGTTTCAGTCTGTCTGACCTCTGATGCCATGTCTCAGTGCCTACCATCTTACTTGGGTTTCTCTTACCTTGGACATGGGGTATCTCTTCACAGCTGCTCCAGGAAAGTGCAGCCGCTGCTCCTTACCTTGAAAGTAGGGTAGCTCCTCTTGGCTGCCTCTTCTGATTTGGACATGGGATAGTTTCTACACCATGCTTCTGCACTTCCATTGCAGCAGCCATGCATCTGCACCACCATTGCAGCTGAGGAGAACAATAATTCAACAACTCATTGTTCCTGATATTGTTTCAGTTACTGTGACAGAATCATATGTATATTAACAGATAAAAGCAAGACAATAATTAAAACTAATGTTCTGAAGTAAGCCTTTCAGTGGCTAGAAAAAGAGGTTCACACATAATACATAGAAGTTTAATTCAAACCCTGCTGTCTTAAATCTTGAACTGAAAGCATAAGTTTGTACCAACTATTTATATTCCTTTTTTTTT
>SJYT01005051.1:0-29482 GCA_006410635.1 Cephalophus harveyi
TACATATCATAATTCAGGGTGGCACAGTGACACATTATGAAAGATTCTCAGTGATGACAACTTTCTTTAAACTGTTGCTTAATAAAAATGAGTGAAATAGAGTACAATTATTCTTTACCATATGAAACATTTCAAAATACAGAATTAAGTGATTTTGATATAAGGGTATTATGGTATAAAATTTTCAAAGTAGTATCTAATGTAAAATTCTATATAATACATTCACATCTAATCAACTTTGTAGTAAAATTTTAACTTTCATATCACTTGAGGATATATGATCATAAAAACACCCACATGCACAGCCTGATTCTCCACCATAAGTCTGATTCCTCACCACAGCACAGGGGAAGATAACATTATAATCCCTATTCTCAGTTCTAAATTGTTATATCATGGTTATTGCTACATCAAGGTAATTCTCCTTCTGATGGTTTTTGAAAAGGCAAAAGGAAATCTTTTAGGATGAAAAGTTATGTGTCTTGACATGAAGTAGATTACATGGCTTTATACATTCTTCAAAACTAATTACACTATACAAAAATTTTCTTTTCATTTTACTTTATGCAAATGAAGTCAATGAAATAATTAATTCCAAAGTGTGTAAGGGGTGAGGGGTAGAGGATACAATTTATGAATAAGTAATTTTCTATCTCAATATATAGACTTAGTTTAACTGTATGTTGAAGCTCTGAGGCACTTTTCTTTTGAATGGTATTACTTAAAAGACAATAATACCTTCATGATATGAATAATTATATATAATTTTATTGAATCAATAATTCTTTAAATTTTTAAAACTGCATTTACTTGATTTTAATATTTATTAGTGAATATAATGAAAATAATATTTTATAAACTAAACCCTCATTAAAATCATTTCTCTAGAGTTTATTTCAGGAGCTTACCATATAGAAGAAGATAAACTATAATGAGATCCTTTGATCATTTCTGGAGCTAATTCTCTCTGGTGAGCCATAAAATAAACTGACCTTATAGATAAATATTCTCTAAATTGCATTCCATTTTAACACTATTGATACATCCACACCCACAAGAGTCATATCATATGAAAATAAAACATCAATATTTTAGGCCCCTAGTAATCTTCTACTTTACATAAGTCAATATTTTTCAGATGTACATTGGTCACTCTGGGCAGAAACAAAGATTTAAACTTACGTCAAATTAACACTTAAGTACTGTATATCTTGGGCTCCCCAGGTAGCACTAGTAAAGAACCCACCTGCCAAGGCAGAAGACTTAAGAGACATGGGTTTGATCCCTGGATCAAGAAGATCCCTTGAAGGAGGGCATGGCAACCCACTCCAGTATTCTTGACTAGAGAATCTCATGGACCAAGCTTCCTGGAGTACTCCAGTGCATAGGGTTGAAAAGAGTCGAACATGACTGAAGTGACTTAGCATGCAAGCACTGTGTATTTTATTTATATATTCAAAATGTTTAATGAGCTTATTGAGTCAGTCAATGTTTTCAGTGTTGTGAACAGACCATAAAACAAAGGTATAGTCCCTGTTTTCATAGTTTATGCATGTTTGAGAGGGATAACCTGGAAATAAAAAGAAAATAACAATAAATATGCAATATATCAGGTATGTAAGCACTATCATCTGCCTGTAATACAGGAGACCCAGGTTAGATCCCTGGGTGATCCCCTGGAGAAGGAAATGGCAACCCATTCCAATATTCTTTCCTGGACAATTCCATGCACAGAGGAGCCTGGCAGGTTACAGTCCATGGGGTCGCAAAGAGTCAGACACGATTATGAAACTAACACAATGAAGGAAAATCAAAATGGTTAAAACATGTGGGAAAGAGGTAGAGGTATTATTTGTGAAAATTTATTTGAGTAAAATGAGAAAACCAGCATGCAGATGTCTTGTTTACAACATAAACATAATCTTATACTCACAGGTCTACTGTTATCTGTCAGGGTCGGCTGACCTAGATGACCCTAGCTTAACCCCCACCAGACTGGGAGTTCTACTTTAGGAGGAGAGCTGTGTGGCTTTGGCTTATAACTCAATCTCCTCCATTAGTTGGTGTTTGGACCTGCAGTTGAAGCATGTTCCTCAAGGGCCAAATAACAGATGGAAAGTCAGACTATGGAAGCCTATTTTAGGCATCTCTTCATGTCAAATATGCTCATATTCCACTGGTCAAAGCAGGTCATGTGGCCAAGTCTAATAGCGTTTGAAAGACATATATTTAACCCACAATGAAAGAGGATTGTAAAGCCACTTGACAAAGAATTTGGGTCAATTATCCTATTACACAAGTGAAAAGTATAGGACCGATCCTGTAGTATCCTGTCATTCAGAAAGTACAGGATATTTTGAGCACAGTAAAGACTGTTTTTCATTCTGAGTGAGACTTCTAGGCTTCTAATTACAACATCTAAGTTAACCCTCCTTTTTCACAAGAAGTGGCATGTGTGTATATATTGGGATGTTTTTTCTTTTTTTTTCATTATTTTGTTTGCTTATAGAAGTGCATGGGTCAAAAATAATATTAATTTATATTATCTATTTCCTTTTCACTGCAAGTTGATGTGATGCCTTTAAAAATGTATTAGTTTATAAACCATTCCATAGACAACAATCACACCCCCAAATCTCATCAATAGTATCCCCTTTTGATTTGGTCTCTCAGTGATACTGCTAAGAGAAAATTCTTAGAAATCCTTTTGTTTAACAGAAAAGACCTGTGTTTCTACCTCGTGATTTTTAGAGAGATTTCTGTCTATCTAGAAGGTTGTGTGAAGTATCATCTTAAAACTTTTAAGGTCTTAACATAGGAAGCTATGGTTCTACCATGGATTGAATCCTTGCCTGAAAGCTATTTCTTAATTGGCGAATGATTTGTCATCTGGAAAATTTGGCAACAAAATACAGTTTTAATTTAGAATTCTACAAACTCTGACTTTTAAAATATGTAACAGTTAATTCTTTATTTAAATTTTATTTAAAGCAGAGAGAAAAGGCCAGGTGGCATCTTCAACAATCTGCCTGGAGATCTCTTTATGTGATTAAGTTAATTAGATATGATTTCTATTTTGCACATTCAGGCAAGCATATTGCCAAATTCCCTGGAACTGTATGGCAAGTCCCCTTTCCTCTAGTGTCCAATGCCATTTCCCTTAATCTCCTTTAAGCTTTTTACCAACAGACTCCTCCATGCCATTTAGTCTGCACCAATACTATTTTAATACTATTCTAAAAACCTTTTAGGCTTTAATTATTAGTAATCTCAAGACTTAAAGCCAATTTCATATGAATTAAATTTTGATTATTGCAGTTTGCATTTGTTTACAAGTGCATATCATCACCCCAAAGTTCTGTTCTTAAAACAATCATATTATTATGATTACCAATACTTTATGTCAGCAATTCTGAAAAAAAAAGAAGGAATTTCCATCTGCTCAATAATTTCATAAGCTACCCCTGTGAGACCTCAATTTCTGGGCAAAGAAATTGTGTTTAGGCATTTTCACTCATGTCTAGGGTTGATGCTGGCAGTAATTAGGTATTTCTACTAGCTCTGTCAGCCAGAACACTATTTAACGTATTTTGGGCTTCCTCATACCTTGGTAGTTTTGGATTTGTAACATTATCACTCAGGGTCCTAAAGTTCTCCAATTTCCTTATATGAACCAGCCTCCTGGGTGACTCAGATGGTAAAGAATCTGTCTGCAATAAGGGAGACCTGGGTTCGATCCCTGGGTTGGGAAGATCCCCTGGAGGAGGAAATGGCAACCCACTCTAATATTCTTGACTAGAAAATCTCATGTATAGAGGAGCCTCACAGGCTACAGACCATGGGATCACAAAGAGTCAGATACAATTGAGCAACTAAACACACACACACACATACACATATCATTGAGTAGAAGTCACAGGGGTGCAAAGTACAATCAGTATCATATCACATAGAACACCAAAGTCCTGCTGCATTTTCAGTGTTAGTTTCTGAATTATGTCTTTGATACCACTGTTCAATTAATACCAATACAATTGATCAGTTCCCTCAGTCTTATAATGATTTATGTGTCAATTTGACTGCTCCATAGAGTGTCCAGACATTTGATCAAGCTTTATGTGTCTGACATGGTGTTTCTAAATGAGATTAACATTTGAACTCATAGAATAAGTAGAGTGAGTTGCCTTCTCTAAGGATAGAATAAAAAGGCTATCAGAGAACTTTTGTGGTGTGAACTGAGACATCTGTCTTCTACTGACCTTGGACAATGAATCACAGTGTAGACTCATAGTTTTCAAGCCTTCAACTCAGATGAACTTAAACTATCAGCTATCTTGGGTCCAATTCTTTGGCCACCTGATGCAAACAGCTGACTCATTGGGAAAGACCCCGATGCTGGGAAAGATTGAAAGCAGAAGGAGAAGGGGATGACAAAGGACAAGACAATTGGATGGCATCACCAATGGACATGAAGTTGGACATGAAGTTGGGCAATCTCCAGGAGATGATGAGAGATAGGGAAGCCTAGAGTGCTGCAAAACATGGGGTTGCAGAGTTGGACACAACTTGGCAACTGAACAACAACAAACCATGCGTCCCTTACTTACTGAAGTTTTTGGATTTAGTCATGTGCAAAAATTCCTTATAATTAATCTCTCTCTTTCTCTCTAGATAGATAGATGATGGATGGATGATGGAGAGATAGATCTCCTACTGGTTGTGTTTTCTCTGGATAATCGTAGCTAATATAGCAATGTAATTAAATTCTATAATGCTGGAAGGAAAAATGAAAATTTTAAAATGTAAATTATAATAACTGTATGTTTAAAGTCATGAAGAAAAAAAGTCAGCACATTTTTAGTTGTCTTAAGGGAAATAAAATCTAACCTCACATAAATTGAAAAAAATATTTTATTCCTGCTAATGTAGAACTTTTTATTTGTTAAGCCATAATAGACTAAAATTGACTTTTTAGTATCAAAAAAAAGTGACATTCACTTTTCATGTTTCCACCTTGGAAATATTGCACAAATTACACAAGTAAATTGAGGAGTAAATTTATGAATGTACATGATTTATGTCTGTTGGCCTCATTTTGTAAGAGAAGACTATTTTCAGGCTATCTTACTAACAGATAACTTACTCATTTCACAAATGATTAATAATAGTTGAAAGCTCTCAGTATATGATTATGATCACCAAATAAGATTTTACCAGAATGAGACAAGTTTGCAACATATAGATGAAGAACCAAATTTAGGAAATGGTGAGAATAGTTTTTAAATTATTATAATAAACTAAAGTTATAGAAATGATAAACAAGTATTATATTTATATAAAAATCATATAAATATAAATTATGTACTGTTAATTATATATCAATTGGACTTTGTTAGGACTTTCACTTTTCACTTTCATGCACTGGAGAAGGAAATGGCAACCCACTCCAGTGTTCTTGCCTGGAGAGTCCCAGGGATGGGGAGCCTGTTGGGCTGCCGTCTATAGGGTCACACAGAGTTGGACATGACTGAAGTGACTTAGCAGCAGTAGCAGTAGCAGCAGCAGGTCTTTCCTGGTAGCTCAGACAGTAAAGAATTCATCTGCAATGAGGTAGACCTGAGTTTGATCCCTGGGTTGGGAAGATCCCCTGGAGGAGGGCATGGCAACCCACTCCAGTCTTCTTGGCTAAGAAAATCCCATGGACAGAGGTGCCTGGTGGGCTACAGTTGATGGGGTCGCAAAGAATCGGACATGACTGAGGGACTAAGCACAGCACAGTAAAGCATAAGTGCAGGACTTTGTTAAGCTGTTTACAAAACTGACATCATTTAACTGTTATCATCACTCAGTGTTAGAAGCATTATTAGTATATATCCATTTTACAGATGGAAAACAGCCACATAGAGAGTACCCAAAAGAGCAAAGATAATAAAAGCATTTTATTGTAAGTGCCCAGTATATGCTGTGTTGTTATTCATTGAATGACAGTATTAATACATTTCTAGGATAATTTTTCTTTATTTTTTTTTAAACTTGCCTGGGGTATAGTTGCTTTGCAATGTTTTGTTAGTTTCTGCTGTACAGCGAAGTGAATCAGCTATATGTGTACATATATCACCTCCTTCTTGGGGTTCCCTCCTAACCTCTCACCCATCTCGTTCATCCAGGCCACCACAAAGAATGGAGCTGAGCTTCCTGTATATAGCAGGATAACTTTTATTTCTAACAATTGAAAAGAAATCCTTTTGAAACCTTATCATGGCACCTACTTGTCACTTTTTAGTGAATCCCCATTGCTGACTCTGTATGACAAAGCCTGGGTACTGCTTCTATTCCTACTCACCAGTCTCTTTCCATATGCTCCCTTGCCATCTCTCACTACTTGCATGCCTCACTCTTTCATCATCTTTTTGTCCACAGTGGCAATTCATTATTTAGCCTCAAAATATAAAAAAAAGTAAAATAAATGCATGAATAAATCAATGAAGTAACACATCAAGTGAAGATACTATCTTTCAAAGAAAACTCCAGATTTCCAGAGGTGACTAAAATGATCAAATCTCCCTATATGATTCAAATGTCCCTTTCCACTAACACATTCTTTGGGTAGCAGCAAGAATGCTAACCAGTATGACTATAGCAGGTTTGTTAGGAGGGTAGCCGATGATGAGGTCAGGATGAGATTGAGAAATTTTGATGTTGGAAATGTGGTTTACTATTGCAGAAAGTAGTTTTTCTGAAGAAAAAAAATTAACTACTGGGACATTTTGATCAGAGGATATGTAATAGCTGATTTTAAACATGATCTCTGGCCATTGAATTGAAGATAGACTGAAGAGGATCATGGATACAAGTAAGAAGAGTTATTAGACAGATACCCTTGTAATTCCAGGTGGCTTGGGACAGGTTGATAGAGTCAGCAGAGGTGGGAATGATTTTGGACATATTCAAAGGGATTAATGAGATAATAGTCTCTAACAGAGTCCCTGTGAGTATTAGGTGAAATAATATGCTTAGAGAATTTAGCACTGCTTGGCAAATAACACGATATTAGTGAATATGGGTGAGTGCTGGTAAGTCATTATGGACATGGTGAATTTACAATGAAACTAAGGAAGCTTATACTTCAGAACCTTCACTTAGAAGGTCACTTTTACGGTACTCTTATGTTTACACATTTGTATGATTTTTCTAAAGGAGGTTCCTCAAATTTGTATAAGCTTCAGGCCACAAAATTTGGATTGCCTCAGTAAAAATAGTAGAAGGATAAAAAGAGAAGGAAAAGGTGGAAAAGAGTAATAATTGCAAAACTAAGGATTGGGAGAATGAAGTGGAAAACTACATTAGAGTGAAGTTTTTAAAGCCTCAAGTAAGATACATGAATTACAAACGTAAATATACATATTTTTAGCTTATCGAACTTTAAAAACACAGCTATTTTATAAATAAGGCACTGGAATTGATTAAATGACTTTCCAAACTCTGAGAAAGAATATGAAAAAGCCAGAAAAAGACACAAATTGCAAAAATTATAATTGTGTATCCTTTTTAACAGATGATTCTTCTCTTTGAACTCATTGCCCTTTTTCTTTCTGTCTTTAAGATGATTCTTTTTTGTGTACTTAGCCATTTTGCTCTATTTTTACTGACACAGTGATCTGTACTTTCCTGAAGGGTTATTTTATACCAGAGTATGACAGCTCCTTTAAAAAGATGTTTAATCAAATTGTGACAGTCATTGATAATTATTTAGCACCTGTGCCTGTCTTGGAATCCAGTGACTTCATAGAATGCATATAAACTCTGGGTCCTTTAAGTTTTTGCATCATTTAACATTTTAGCGAGAAAAGAACTCATTAAGTCACTTTTAAAGACTTTGGGCAGTCTTCCTTTACTCTTGGACACAGAAAACATAGGGTTAAACCTACAAGGAATTTAACATTTCTTCTTTCTAATATTTTCTGCATTTTGGCTTATATGAATCTGCTGAATTAAGGATCAGAGATACAAACATTATCACTGGGAGTTAAATAACTTCTGAAAAATCAGTATTACAGATAAAAGGATTTTGCACATTTGAAGCAGAGAAATTAGCTCTTTCTTAAGTTGTAGATTGTTCTTTTATCTAGACTGTATTTGTAGTGAAACACAGAAGTGTGTGTTGATGGCTGAATTTGAATTTTTGGAAAATAATAGCTTGTGCTTACATAAAAGTAGATAGTTCATATAATTTTATTCTCATTTATCTCAGTGTAAATAGTCTATATAGTAAATCAAATAATTATTCAAGTATCTAAATAAAATAAAAGTGGGTACTAGTAACCAACACTTGTAGCATTTATTGATGCAGGTGGTATTTTTAGTGTTATATATTACTTAAACTTCTCAACATTCTGTTGAAGTAAGTAGTATTATTATCTCAATTTGCAGATGACCAAATTAGGTATATAGAATTTAGCTGCCTGCCCAAAAGTTACATCACTACCAGGTGTTACAGACAGAATTCATTTCGTGCTGTTTGGTTCCAGAGTCTACACACTATCCAGCTGTGTACTATTGTTCGCCAAGATGCCTTTCACAGCAGAGCTCAGATGAAATGAAAGTGACAGGTGAAAGTAGCAGATATTTTAGAAGATTTAAAAAAGAGAGAGAAAGAGAGACAGATATTTACTGTCAGATGAAATCAACTATATCGTTATTGAGATGAGAATTAAATAAAGGTAAATATTTGAATGTCAACAGGATTAAATTTATCATAGCTGTTAAAATATCACTGTAGTATTATGGAATAATTTTCAATAACATAACACTGGATAATATAATCTCAAAAAAAAATTGCTTCCTTACTGTCTTAGTAAAGCTGTGCCCATTTTGAATAATAATAATAATAAAGCTTTTCATAAACAATGTTTTTCTTCTGAATGGTTCTACTCCTTGAAGTATGTTCAGTATAAGTCTAGACTAGAAAGACTGGTTAGAATATTCACGGGTATATTCCTATCAAATGCTCTCTACATGTCATAATTTTCTTTGCAGTTTCCTAAACATGATCAATTATTTCCTTATCCATTTGAAGTGTCTCAATCCTTGTCTCAACAGGCTCACAGATTCTGCTATACTTGTTTGTGTCTATTCAGAATAGTTCTAGAAACAAGACAGAGGTTCTATTTCTACTCTGTTTGTTTAATAGAACTATAATATTACTAACTGTAACTCTCAAGACCAATATATCTATGAAGTAAAGCTGACAGTAGTATAATACCATTAAGACAGCAGGATTAAGTGTGGGATAGAATGTGAAATTAGTGTACATGAGGGGAGGCACATTTTTAAGATTGGTAAACACACAGCAGAAGATCTCATAAGAAGCCTGCTTGTAATTTAGTCCCATTATAGCCTGCGCTCTGTTCTCTCTGTCCATCCCACTGTCACTTCTCGGCCTTCTGGCTAAGATCAAGTGAAGAATTTGTTCACCCTAACAGTTCTCCCACCTGATGCTCATTCCATTATGCCTGGTACTTCTCCTGGCATATGCATTTTAGACTCACTAAGAATCCTTTTGCACTGTTTCCCAAACTTTACTATGTCATGTTCAAAGGATATATATATATATATACCTTCCCTGGTGTCTCAGATGGTAAAGCGTCTGCCTACAATGAGGGAGACCTGGGTTTGATCCCTGGGTCAGGAAGATCCTCTGGAGAAGGAAATGGCAACCCAGTCTAGTACCCTTGCCTGGAAAATCCCATGGATGGAGGAGTGTGGTAGATTACAGTCCATGGGGTCGCAAAGAGTCAGACATGACTGAGCAACTTCACTTTCACTTTCATATATATATATATATATATATATATGTATGTGCATATATATATATGTATGTATATATATATATGTAATTTATCTTTTGGCCACACCGTGCAGAACTTAGCTCCCTAGGTAAGGCTTGAACTCATGCCTTTAAGAGAAAGGGATGGAATCCTAACCATTAGATCAACAGGGAATTTTTCAATTAATATTTTAATTCCATAATTTAGACAAATAAAACATTATCAAATAAAATATGAACATGAATGCTATTTTCCCTGTGGAACAAAGTTGATTAGCCAAGAAAGACTAAAGGAATGCAAATAAATTAAAATTTTGAAGTTTTTAAAAAAGGCATGGACAACAAAATGTAAATATTGCAAATAAGGGACAAACTTTCAAAAGAATCTTGACTTCAGATTCCTGTGCCACTGACAAAATTTTCAGGGTACTTTAAAGAAATGGAAACTTACAGATTTTTTCAGAAAATGCACTACTGATGAGGTGTATAGGAAAAATATGTGTTTGAACCCCAGTCAGTTGAACCCATATTAAAAAAAATCCCTTTACATCATTAAAGAAAGGTCTCTCTACTAAAAAAGATATTAACTTTTAAAAATAACTTTGTTTCTAGCACTCAGTAAAGTGAAGTGAAGTGAAAGTGAAATCTTTCAGTCATGTCTGACTCTTTGCAACCTCATGGACCATACAGTCCATTAAATTCTCCAGACCAGAATATTGGACTGGGTAGCCATTCCTTTCTCCAAGGGATCTTCCCAACCCAGGGATCAAACTCAGGTCTCCCACATTGCATGTTGATTCTTTACCAGCTGAGCCACTAGGGAAGCCCTTGATACATAAAAAGTAACATTGCAAGTATTAATTAGCAATTATTGCATGTAGCAATTTGCATGTAGCAATGCATGCTAATTGCATGTAGCAAATTGCATACTTACAATTTTAGATTAAAATAAGTAAAATCAAATGCTTGAGATAAGTTTATATTGTTATGTCTGATTCCATTCTTCAGTTCAGTTCAGTTGTCGCTGAGTCGTGTCTGACTCTTTGCAACCCCATGAATTGCAGCACACCAGGCCTCCCTGTCCATCTTGAACTTCCTTAATTATTTTTAGCTAAGAAATCTTCTGTTCTTTGACATTAATTTTATATACCAGACACTCTTAGTGACATGTTTGATTAAGAGGCAGGACATTAATAGGTAAAGGTGATTCTTTAAAAAAAATGTGTTTATGTGTATAGTACTAAAAGAAAGCTGAGCGACAAAGAATTGATGCTTTCAAACTGTGGTGTTGGAGAAGACTCTTGAGAGTCCCTTGGACTGCAAGGAGATCCAACCTGTCCATTCTGAAGGAGATCAGCCCTGAGTGTTCTTTGGAAGGAATGATGCTAAAGCTGAAGAAGCTCCAGTACTTTGGCCACCTCACGCAAAGAGTTTACTCGTTGGAAAAGACTCTGATGCTGGGAGGGATTGGGGACAGGAGGAGAAGGGGACGACAGAAGATGAGATGGCTGGATGGCATCACGCACTCGATGGACGTGAGTCTAAGCGAACTCTGGTAGTTGGTGATGGACAGGGAGGCCTGGCGTGCTGAGATTCATGGGGTCACAAAGAGTCAGACACGATTGAGCGACTGAAATGAACTGAACTGATAGGAGAATTCTAAATGTGCACATGTTTATTGAGGGGGAAGTTATTATTCTTACACTAAGAACTGACTACCATCTCTGCCTCATGAGAAAGGCATCCAATGTAATTTAAAAAAAAAAAAATGCTAGACCAAGCCAAGTCAACAAAATGATACTTGGATTCATTTCTCATTTCCGATCAGCATAAAGATTTTGCATACAGAAAGAAGCATCATAGAGAATACAAATTAAGCAAACTTCAAATAGAAAACATGACAAGGAATATAAAACTACTTCCTCATTCCTAATTCTTCATGGTTATCTGCTGAGATTTATATTAAGCCTTGAGCTACTTTAATATGTACTCAAGTTTAGGACATTTTCTATGAATTTGTATCAGATTAGTATTTTTACTAGATCTCTGAGTTTTTGCTGATTGTGAATTTAATATATTTTACAACTTGTTGATCCATCAATTGTACATAGTTTTGTGGATTAATAGTGAACAATTGCATGTAATTTTTTAAACTCAGTTTCTAGCAAAGAGAAAATTATAGAATTTGAAGACAAATACATGTACAATTTATTAGTCTTTATAATTCTTCCAAGTTTGTAATACAGCTTCCTGTAACAAGTTGAAGTAAAAAACCCTATTTTCCATCCATGATTAGAATTAGAATTAGGCAAGATTTAACTGTGCTGATGCTCTTTTAAACAATTCGATAAATCACTGTCCTGTATCAAATAGTTTGAAAAAAAAAAAGTGTACTAGGAAAGAATACTGGGACTTTTGCTTGGTTCTCTCAAAGATAATATCAGTAATCTTAGAAAAATTAAGGCTACCCAGATTCAGATGACTTGAGTAGTGTCAAACAATTCATGCAACTTATCCCTCTAAGTAATAAGTATAACCAAATATTCATTGTCACCGTGTTTTTTAAAGTACACATGTTTACTCTGTTGAGCTTTCAAAATTTGCCACACAGAGTTTAAAGAAAGGAGATAATCAATTCAATTCTACATCGTTATCTTAACCTTTTTCAGAAGATAGTGAAAAAATAGTATTAGGTGGTCAACATGTGTCAGTTTACTATTGTTGCTATTTAGTTGCTAAAGCGTGTTCAACTCTTTGTGACTCCTTGGCCTATAGCCAGTTAATGAAATTTCGCAAGCAAGAATACTGGAGTGGGTTGCCATTTCCTTCTCAGGGAATCTGCTTGACCCAAGGATGGAGCCTGTGTCTTCTGCTTGGGAGCTGGATTCTTTACTACTGAGCCACCTGGGAAGTCCCAGTTTGCTACACCACTTAAAAAATTAGGTGTGATTTTATGACAAAGTGGATGATCAAAGACATCCACAATGATATACTATCTAATGTAGAAAATAAAAAAGATATAACAAAGTAATTTAGTAATTGCTTTTTTTTTTTTTTCCTTCCTTAGTAATTGCTTTTTTCTTTCTTAAGTGTGTTTATATCTTATGGAGAGAAAAGGAGAGAATTTTCATATGTTTGTATGTTAAGGTGTGTATTATGAATGGAAGTGCATAATTAACTCTATTATGATTGATTGTCCTGTAAATGGTGCTTCCCAGGTGGCGCTAGTGGTAAAGAATCTGCCTGTCAATGCAGGAGACATAGAGACAGCGGTTTGATCCCTGGGTTGGGAAGATTCCCTGGAGGAGGGCATGGCAATCCACCTTAGTATTTTTGCCTGGAGAATCTTATGGACAGAGGAACCTGCTGGGCTACAGTCCATAGGTTCACAAAGAGTCAGACACAGCTGAAGTGACTTAGCACACATGCACCTCTTATAAGTTAAAGGTATGAAAAGTAAAGTACAAGCTATAAGTGGAAGAGAAGTTGGGCTTCCCTGGTGCCTCCTGCAATGCAGGAGACCCAGGTTTGATCTCTGAGTCAGGACGATCCCCTGGAGAAGTGGATAGCTAACTATTCCAAATTTCTTGCCTGGAGAATTCTATGGATAAAAGAGCCTGGTAGGTGTCACAAAGTCCATGGTGTCACAAAGCGTTGGACATGACTGAGCAATTAACACTTCACTAATTTAAAATAGCTCTAATTAAAATAGCTCTAATCAAGTATTAACTTTATCATGTTAAAAATATAGCTCATAAAACCTTGGTGTGTTAGTCTAATTCACCTATTTTTGTGTGTGTTTGTGTCTTTAGTTTCCTTTCAACCTGATTTATTTGCATACTTTGTAATCTGTCTAGGCAGTTTTCTGAAACAGCATATACATTTTTAAGTAAATAAGTATAGATTGCTTAGAACTTCTGTTATTTACACTATCTAGCACTCTTGCATATTTATTTTGACATTAAAAAAAAAAAAAACCTCAAGTTGAATAGGAGAGACCCTATCTTTACCTTTATATAGACTTAGTTCAGTTCAGTTCAGTCGCTCAGTCGTGTCCGACTCTTTGCGACCCCATGAATCGCAGCACACCAGGCCTCCCTATCCATCACCAACTCCCAGAGTTCACTCAGACTCACGTCCATCGAGTCTGTGATGCCATCCAGCCATCTCATCCTCGGTCATCCCCTTTTCCTCCTGCCCCCAATCCCTCCCAGCATCAGAGTCTTTTCCAATGGGTCAACTCTTCACATGAGGTGGCCAAAGTACTGGAGTTTCAGCTTTAGCATCATTCCTTCCAAAGAAATCCCAGGGCTGATCTCCTTCAGAATGGACTGGTTGAATCTCCTTGCAGTCCAAGGGACTCTCAAGAGTCTTCTCCAACACCACAGTTCAAAAGCATCAATTCTTCAATGATGTATAGACTTAGTAGCTGGCTTAATTCAGTTAGCTTAAGCATAAAACTTTGATTCACAGAAGAGTTACAAAGTTTGAAGCACTGAAAACCAGATTGAGGAATTGAGCTTAGCTGCTCAGAGAAACTGGCACATTCACACTCTGAAGGGCAGTGAGGTTGGCCAGTGTGACCCTAAGAGCATCTGATGCTTCCGGAAGTGAACTCATGGGACTCAGAGGATTGGGTATGTTAGAAGCTGGGTCTTTGGTGATATTGGTAAAGAGGCTAAATCCAACATATCTTTGCCTTAACTATTTTAAGTTAGCAAAATATACCAAATATTTTTGTTGTTGTTGTTGCTTAAAGCAATTTGAGTTGTTTTTCTTTGTTTGTCACTGGAAAAAACATAGTTTTATCACAGACAGATAAGCACAGGATGACACTGTTGATCTCTCTCTTTTCACTCCACAGCTGCTTTCTCATCTTGAGTGGAAAGTGATATGATTTGTAGGCACAGAGCTCTTTGTCTTACAGTGTTCTCTCTTATGAAGTCTCACATTCATATGCCATACCCAAACCAAAACAAACAAAACCAAAAATGACTCAGATGTTCCTCAAAAAAAAACCCTTTCTGTCTATCTAATTGAAGACACATTTTTCAACTGATGGTGTTTACCTTTTCACTTTAGTTGGTAGGAACCTCAGACCAAATTTACAGCATATCTCTGTCCTACAGGAATGATGGTGATGCTCCCGTAAAGGAACTCACTTTAGTTTGTGTTCCCTATGTAAATAATACCCATATTTCTCTTCCCTCTCGCTTAGCCTTTTTTAAAAAGTTTATTTCATTGTATGCATTTGTGTTAGGAAACAATTATTCTTGGTGCTGAATTGGAATAACAATATGTAAGTAAAACAAAACAAAAAATAAACACTACAAAAATAACACAAATATTTGTCAGTCTCTTAGGACTCTGGGTTGTAAGTGACAAAAATCAAGTATTTTGAGAAATAAGGAAACTGTATTGTTTTCCTCAGGAAGTCCAAAGTTGAGGTAACTTCCAGGTTGCTTTAGTCATCCATTTAACAATATTTTCAAGGATGTAGCTTCTTTAAACACTTTTTTTTTTTTTTTAAACACGTGGAATGTTTAGCTCCCTGACCAGCGACCGAACCCAATGCCCCATGCAGTGGAAGGTGCAGTCTTAACCACTGGGCCACCAGAGAAGTCCCCTTTAAACATCTTAATTGTGCCATTCTTAATTTGATTTCACTTTAATATAGGTAGCAAAACAGTTGCAGCAGTTCTGGTTAGCCCAGCCTATCAGGACACATACCAGCAAAGGAAAGACAGCCCTTTCTGTTAGTTATCTCACTGGAAAAATAAAACATCTTTCCCAAAGATGCCTCATCTCTCAGAGAGAGTTTTAATATTCACAATTCTGAAAGAGTTACATTTAAGGGAAATTAAATTATTATAATTTTCCTAGAATTCAGTTGAGCTTCTGTAGAAATTAAAGCATTAGTCATGGCATTCATCACTGCCTGTTTCTCACTTTTTAAATTCATTTTCAAATTCATCTTCATGCTATTAGTATTTTTATACCACTAAAGTTTGTGCTGGATATTGCAGATCTGATTTTCTTAAAATAAGAATCATCCTTAAAGCAGAGACACATTTAAGCTATTATAATTATTTTACACTTTAGAGTGAATCTTCAGTGTTTTCACAGCTGTTAATTCAAATAATATTTTGAAAACTTGCAATATACTAAGTGCTGCTTTTTCTTTTTGTTAGTAGGAAATTATAAATGATAGGTTGTTTCTTTAAGGAGATATTGTTTCTAATTAATTAATCAATTCAACAGATACTTGTATCATAAGCTGTGTTAAAAACTGGACAGTGGACATTTACCAAAACAAATATGACCCTTGAGAAGTACATATTCAAATCTTCTTCTCCCCCAAAATCCTAAACTCCCTCTCATGTTTTATAAGATCATGGCAAATGGTGCATTCCTGTATGCTAAGTTGCTTCAGTTCAACTCTGCGATGCTATAGACTGTAACATGCCAGGCTCCTCTGTCCATGGGATTTCCTAGGCAATAATACTAGAGTGGGTTGCCAAGCCCTCCTCCAGAGAATCTTCCCGACCCGGTGACTGAATCCAGGGCTCTTACACCTCCTGCATGGGCAGGCAGGTTCTTTACCACTAGCACCACCTGGGAAGCGCCCTTGGCAACTGGTTGCTGCTGCTGCTGTTAAGTCGCTTCAGTCGTGTCCGACTCTGTGCGACCCTATAGATGGCAGCCCACCAGGCTCCCCCGTCCCTGGGATTCTCCAGGCAAGAACACTGGAGTGGGTTGCCATTTCCTTCTCCAATGCATGAAAGTGAAAAGTGAAAGTGAATTTGCTCAGTCGTGTCCAACTCTTAACGACTCCATGGACTGCAGCCTACCAGGCTCCTCTGCCCATGGAATTTTCCAGGCAAGAGTACTGGAGTGGGTTGCCATTGCCTTCTCCAGGCAAGTGGTTAAGTTTTGCTAAAAAGCAAGCTAGCTTTGATGATAGTGTGGGAGTTGACTAGATAGGAATGAAGGTGGAGTCAAGAAAAGAGTTTAGAAGTAAGCCAGTGAAAGAAAAACAACTACATGATTCCATTTATATGAGATATGGAAAATTGTCAGATTTATAGAATCAAAGAGTGAAATGGTGGTTTCCAGTGGTTGGTGGAGAAGTAAGTACGGAAGTTACTAATTTATTGACATAAACTTTCACTTAAGTGGCATCAATAAGCCCTGGAGATCTACTATACAACTTTGTTTCTATAGTCAACAATATTGCATCATATTATTGAACTTTATCAAGAATGTAGAACTCATGTTAAGTGTTATTATCAATATAAAGTCAATAAAGTTTTTTTAAAACTCCAATATAGGTGCCAGGTTAATAACATTGCACATTCTATTCAACTGATTTTTATAGTTCACAACCTATTACTTCTACAGTGAAAAGAGGCATCCAGCATATGGGCACATAAATACATGTGTGTGCATACTGACACACTCACACTATCATACATTTGCACAATCATGCACATACATAATTACCTTCAAATAGTCTTATGTATATATACACTCATATAAACACACATACTTACACACACCTTTGTAAATACCATGTACTCACACACATATTTACCCATGCACATTCATACATATAAAACACATATATACACACTTATACACATTAAGACACATGTTCACACAAGTATACATATCTTCTAAGTGTTATGCATAAATTAAACATTTTTACTGAATCCATACTGGAGAATAACGTGGCAACCCACTCTAGTATTCTTGCCTGAAAAATCCCATGAACAGAGGAGCCTGGTGGGTTACAGTCCAAAGGGTCACAAAGAGTTGGACACAACTGAGCAACTAAGTATGCACTGAATCCACACAACTGTGGGTTCAGTGCTGTGAATTAAGTTATTACTAATTCCATTGTACATATGAGGATGTTGAAGCTCAAGAAAGTAAAGAATTTGTTCAAGTTATGCAGTTAGTACATGGGAGAGTGTTTCTGCTTCCAAAGTGTGTAGAGATGCCTGTAGAATTAGAAACAAACCAACTCAGTATGCTGTTGACCTCTTAAAGATGTCACTAATTCTCAGTTCAGTCACTCAGTCATGTCCAACTCTTTGCAACCCCATGGACGGCAGCACTCCAGGCTTCCCTGCCCATCACTAACTCCCAGAGCTTGCTGAAACTCATGTACATCAAGTCAGTGATGCCATCCAACCATCTCTTCCTTTGTCACCCCCTTCTCCTCCCGCCTTCAATCTTTCCCAGCATAAGGGTCTTTTCTAAGGAGTCAGTTCTTCACATAAGGTGGCCATAGTATTGGAGTTTCAGCTTCAACATCAGTCCTTCCAATGAATATTAGGGACTGATTTCCTTTAGAATTGACTGGTTGAATCTTCTTGCAGTCCAAGGGACTTTCAAGAGTTTTCTCCAACACCACAGTTCAAAAGCATCAATTCTTTGATGCTCAGCTTTCTTTAGAGTCCAACTCTCACATCCATAAATGACTAAATTGAAAAAAAACATTTTCACTAATTCTACCTTAATTTTAATTGACAAAACTCAAAGCATACTTCTTTGAAACTCTCCCACTTAATTTTTGAATTTTACATAATATGTGTGAAAGTTAATCCACATATTGTGATTCATTTACACCAAACTCTCCAAATATTCTCTCTTAAAGATATTTGATGTCAGTGAAAGTCTTTTGAATTTTTCAGGCAGATTTTCCATGCTTTATATGTGTTAAACATAGACAAAACCACTGTTCCAAACTCAGGGAAATTTAGAGTTATGTTTGAGATGAACTTTTCTGTTCTTTTATTTTGAAGATCATTTTCTATGCATAGTTAGTTATTTGAACAAATAAGAAATTGATTTTTGTAAACAAACAACTAATTGTAACAGACTATATGAATTATGATACAGATCTAAATTAATAACAATAACAATAAATATGTATTGAGTACTTACCAGAGAGGAGTTTTGATCAGAAGAGAACATTAGTGAAAGGGAAAGTGAAGTCGTGAAGTCATGTCCGACTCTTAGCGACCCCATGGACTACAGCCTACCAGGCTCCTCTGTCCATGGGATTTTCCAGGCAAGAGTACTGGAGTGGGGAAAAGAACATTAAGTCCTAGGTGAATAACAGAAAGGAGATGAAATTCAGTATTTATCTGAGTGTGGAAGGAAGGTATTGATGCTTTTAGTTGCATATGAGAAGGATATTTTGTTTCCAGTAAGCTTTCCCATTAAGATTCACATCATCCAAACTGTATAGCTTATCCCCCTGGGATGAATATTCTAGTCCCTAATAGTCATCAGTATTTGAGTTTTTCCCATACTTGGTCTCACCCACAATGGTGTTTATTTTGTTTCTTTTTTGTAAGAACAAAATCTTAGAATATAACAAGTCTGATGTGGGGAACTGAGATTTTGAAGGAAGAATGTTAATTTACCTGGCGATACCAAGTTTAGGAGATTTTTCTTAATCTTTTCAGCAGAAGGACATTACACATTTCACCAAAATGTTATTTCCAAGGCACATGCTGGGGAAGGATTCACTCCTTCCTGGGATATCATTTTACTCTTCACTACTTAGAAATTCTCTTTTCCTAGTCTTGGAAAAGACAGGAACAAGGCACTCATTTCCAGGAATCTAAATAGCAGGGACATGTAGACAATCCTCTTAGAATAATGTGTGCCTGAGTGCACACTTGCTCAGTCGCTGTTGAATCATTTGGGATCCCATGGACTGTATGTAGCTCACCTGGCTATCCTGTCCATGGGATTTTCTAGGCAAGAATACTGGGGTGGGCTACCATGCCCTTCTGCAGGGGCTCTTCCCAACCCAGGGACTGAACCTGTGTCTCCTGAATTAGCAGGTAGGTTCTTCACCACTATGGAAGCCCTATTAGGACGGTAGGGCTCAGGATAGGAACAGAGTAAAGTAAGATCTTAGAGTACTTACCTCATCTATACAATTTGATTACTGTCTTTAACTTAGAGTGTAATTAAATGTTTTAATACAGTATGATGGATTTTCAAAAGAAATTATAAAGTGAAAGTGACTGATAAGGCTAGGCAGAGGTGTAGTAGCATTTTTTTCTCTTAGAAAAATATCTGAATTTTTGTTGTCTCAAAATTTAGTTCTCCAGCGGACTTCTTAGTTTTTCTATTTTGTGTCTATTACTTATAAGTACAGTATTTTGCACAAATTTATAGCAATTTTTATAAATAAAAATCCAGCATTTAATCACCAAGTCACCAAGTCCAACGTTTAGGTCATGTGTGACAGTCCACATAATCTTCTTCTGATGAAGCAACTCATTTCACTAAAACAAACAAGATGGTAGAAAGTGAAGTCCTATATATACCGGGAAAAAAAACAAAAACAGGCTGGACATGACACACACAATTTATTTTCAGCAAAAAAACATTTGACCATTTTGTACCTATAAAAAGTCCAGTAGGAGAAATTAAATTATTGACCCTGAGACACTTACTTTAAAATGGAAGAGTAGATTTACCTTACTATTAATCAAGGTAGAGTGAGTTGATTTGAAAAAAAAAAAAAAAATCCAAAGCAAACCTGAAGATTGAAGTCCTCAGTCCCCTGCACTGTGATGTTAAAGTAATGATGGCCTTGCTTGTGTATAGTTTGTCTTAGACATCGGCTCCAGTAAACTACTTTGGCAAGGCCATCATCATAAACAGTGACAGCAGAAAATGTGATTGTTCATCTTCTCTCCAGATTATTTTGCTGCAACAATCTAGTACTGCCTGTAGGCATATTTCATCACTGGCTGAGGAATAAATTGGAAAGATGTCTCTCTCTTGCCCATATCGGAGCTTCTTTAAAATAATAAGTGAGAGAAACAGAGAAAATGAGAAAGGGAGTGGAAATAAGAGGGAAAGCGAGAAGGAGATGGCAAAAAAGATAAATAGAAACTTTGAGAGGAAAAACTAAATTGAATGAAAAGGCAGAGAACTGAGAAATGTAGAAATATGTACATATGTAGAAAAAAATAATAATTTGTATGAATAGATCATGTTTCTAAATATTAAATGATACTAAATAATAGGAAGTGATAAAACATTGAACAGTAAAATGTTAAATGAAGAGGGCCAAAAATTATCTGCAAGCTGAAGGAAAACCAAAAGAAACAAATATGATGGAAAATAAATTGTCATAGAAAACTCAATAATTAGGTGACTGATACACTTCTCAGCTTCATTAGTTTTGAAATTCAGTCACTTTGCCAGAAGCTTCTAACTTCTTCAGGAAAGAGCTCTTGATTCCTAATAGAAATATCTATGATCATCCTTGTTCTGTCACTAGTTTAAATAAGGGTAAGTTTTTATTATCTCTATTCATTCCCTCTCTCCTGCCTTTTTTTCATTCTTTATCTAGTTCTTGATTTTGTTCTAGCTCTTTCTGTTTTTTAATTCTACTTTGATTGAATTATTCCCTGTTCCAATGAACAGAAGAACCAGCCTTGAGATTTTGTCAATTCAGAAATGCAAAACTGATGGTATGCTGTGAGGATGACAAACAATACATACAGGCTAAACAAGACTGTCCTAGTGGACACTGATGTGATTAATTATTAAGAGATTGGGAGATAGGGTTTTATAATCCAAAACAAAATTAAGGTAGTTATAACTTAGTCATAATATTGTACTATAAACTCTGAATGATGTGATTAAATATATGAGTAAATAGGAATTGCTAAATTATTGATATGAAGATGAGAGAATAATATGCATCAAACACACACATC
Organism: Cephalophus harveyi; assembly: GCA_006410635.1. Lineage (NCBI taxonomy): Eukaryota > Metazoa > Chordata > Mammalia > Artiodactyla > Bovidae > Cephalophus > Cephalophus harveyi. The sequence continues at coordinate 21,589 of SJYT01005051.1, forward strand.
AATGCACGTCAGCATATTCAACTATGTGTCATTAATATTTGAATGTGAGCAAATATTGAGACTATTTTGGTAGAGACCCAGTTCTTGACATTGCATTTAAGAATTTATATTTGCCCATTAAGATCTAAAATACCACTATAGGCCTGGTCTAATAAACATGAGGAGTAGAATAAAGGAAGAGAGATAAGAACTTGGTAACATGTATTTTTATTGTAAGATATTTAGAATACCATACTACTATTGAGTAGAGAACATAGTTAGGACTTCCCTGATGGCTCAGGTGGTAAAGAATCTGCTTGAAATGCAGGAGATTTGTGTTTGATCCCTGGGTAGGGAACATCGCCTGAAGAAGGGTATCTACCTACTCCAGTATTCTTGCCTGGAGAATTGCATGGACAGAAGAGCCTGGTGGGCTATAGTCAATGGGGTTGACAGTCAGACACAACTGAGAGACTAACACACTTTCAGAGAGTGTAGTAGAAATAAGACATAAAGATAAATAAAGCAATGAAAACATTACAGTCCACTGATGATTCTCATCATAATCCACCACAAGGCTTCTTCATAATGTATAGCATGTATGAAAGTAAAACTACGCAGCTTAATTCCAGCATGAGGTATTAGGGTGCAGTGGTCTTAATTGGAAGAAGAATAAGACAAGAATTCACTGTTTTACAGTTCCTATAGAAGTGTGTTAATTCATTTACTTAGATAATTCCTCCTGTCTTTGTTTGCTAGGGAAAGTTTCCATTGATTTATAATGAACTACATATTTTCTCCTGTTTAAGACCTGCTCAAGAATTCCTTACTATCACTTTGTTTTGATTCTTTGGGGGATCCCATATTTTTCCCATAAATTACTTTATTTGGCTAAAGATAATCTGATCTGTTTCTGTAGCTGTAAACAAATAATTCAAAAAGACAAAGACACAGTAATAACTATTAGTTATCATTTATCTAAGGACTGCCAGAAGAGTTGTCATCACACTTCTGTATAAGTAATTTGCTTGAGGAAATCAATGTACTGTTTTGCTTCAGGCATAAAATCAGGTTAAAAAAAGAGAGCTTGTGGGGAAGTGAAAGATCTTTTTATCCTCTCTAAAATTATGATGGTAACTAAGCAATCAATTTTCTTATCAAATGATTATATGACAATTCCTATAAATCTATTTTTTCATTGATATGAATTATCTTGTAGATTGTGACAGTAAGCCATAACTGTGAATACAATTTGTGCCTTACTTGAAGATAAAAATACAATATTTGTATCTAATACCTTGAACTGCTCTTCTATTTCCACATTTCTTTTATGATACTCAAAAATCATGCTGATCATATTAAAGATTATGATCATACAGTTTTGACTTTTCCTTTATTATGTTTTATTTCTCTCTCTCTCTCTACACCCATACATACACACACACACACACACCTTGCTTGTGAACTATCATCTTGTTAAACTGGAGTGTAAACTCTGTAAAACCACAAGGGTGCTTTTGTTTGCTTTTGTCTATTTTTTCATTTTTTCCTTTTCTAGCTTTTCACCCTAAGATGTTTTTAATTTTTTAAGATTATTTTATTTTTTATTGGAGTATAATTGCTTTACAATATTGTGTTACTTAGCTGTATAATAACATGAATCAGGTATAAGTATACATATATACCCTCCCTATTGAGTCTCCCTCCTGTCCCCCAACTAGGTCATCACAGAGAACCAAGCTGAACTCCCTGTTCTACTAGAGATATCACTCTAAGATCTTTGCTATTTTCTCTTTGTAGGTGCCAACATCTAGAGAGTAACCAGAATGAGGGGCTTTGCTCAATTTGTCCAGTAATGCAGCCTTGTTAATCCTCACTGCCCTCGGTACCTCCAGACTCCACTGTACCTAGTGCCCCTTCTATTCATGACATCACATACAGAAGGATAGTGACATGTGTATCTGTACAAAACATGCTAAAAATTTTTGTGTGCATATGCATGTTTACTCAAGTAGTTTTTTTCTTAATTGAAATATAGTTGAATTCTAATACTATATTAGTTTTAGGTGTACAGTATAGTGATTCACTTCTGCATTTGTTTGTTTGTTTCTTTTCCTCATACCCATTCACTTCAAAAGGCGACTAGTACCAAGTCATCATTCAATAAATATTTGTTAATGAACAAAACATGTTACAGGAAACTGGTCTAAACTATATAAGAGTTACATATACTGAGATTTTCCAAATCTTCCTGCAGAAGTTCATCTTTTTCCACTGGTTCATTTAGATGAATTGTTTGGTATATGAGATTGATGATTGCTCTTGCCAATTTATTAGGAAAAAATATCATAAATTAATTCACTGAACAGCATTCAAGAAATTCTTACTATGAGCAAGTTACTTTGGAAGACACTAGGAAAAGAGATTATTATTACCTATCATGGTATCCTTGCCACCAATGGCTGCATTTGTAGAAAGATGGGCAAAAGATTTATGTCATAAGTTTATAATATTGAGAGGTATATGAATAAAGATGTAGGTTGATATAAATAAATGTATATATGGAAAGATGGCTAGTGAACTAGATGGATAGATAGATGACAAAGGGATAGATAGGTAGGTAGGTAGATAGATAATAAAAAGCAAAATAGAAATATATATGTGACAAAGTGGTTTTCCATCCAAGTGTTCACCATACAGTGAATTATTAGATTTTCACATCTTTCAAAGTAAAAACTAAATACTTTATTCCTTGAATCAATGGAATAATAGTGGTTGAATAATGAAAGCCAGTGATAATGTTTCTACAAAACTTTAAAAATCTACTTTCATATTTAAACACTGACCATCTTGGTTAGCTTATGTAATCAAAATTTCTGGTCATAACTGGCAATTACTATTAGCTTCTAGCAACCCTTTTTCAATATGAATTTCAATTATGGATATTCCAATTGTGAAATATCTATGAATACATGAAGTAAGAGGAAAACTCACAGCACACACACACATACATACAAACTACACAAACTAAAGTTTGCACTTGATCTAGGGTTAGATTCTGGGATATACAGTTTAACTCTATGATTCATTGAATCTGAAAGAACAATTTTAAGTTCACCAAAGCTAGCTTTTAAAAACAGAGCAAATCAAAAAACTTGCAGGATGTAGAAAATCTCATTGTCTCTCTTCCCAAATCTCTACCTTTGAATTAGAAACTCTGGGACTATAGTGTTCAGAAAAGAATTATGTAGCCAACACTCAGCTATGTGGGAGCTTCTTTTTGAAGTAGCTAGAAAATGTTGAGCTCACTTCCTATGACAAATTGCTATGTAATGGCTCTCGCATCTCTAGTATTGGTAAAGAAAATTGTGTGGCCCTGTGGTGAATGAAAAAGTATTACATACAGGGATGCAAGAATAGCTTTTTTATTGTGCAGAGTGAACTGGATAATCATGTTTAAGGAGAACAAGTGGTCATCAAAATAACTCATCCCATAGGCTAAATATGTTGTATACTAAATTATGATTAGTTACATATTTGCATTTTTTATTGACCTCAGCAAAGCCAAGCTAATCAGAATATATGTTAGAAATGAAACAAAGTTTTTGTTATGTTTCCTTTATTTTATGGTTAAAAATTGCTAGGAAAAGTGTTAAAGTATATTGATCAAAAGCATGGTATTTGGAGTAAGGCATCTTGTTCTAAATCCCAGCTGCATCCCTTCCTTATATAAAGTTTAGAAAATCAATTTGCACCTTTGCACCTCAGATTCATCATGTGTGATACATGCATAATAATTATGTTTCAGCTCAAGAAACAAGATGGAAATTGGAGAAACATTCATAGGGATGAGAGTCTGTGGACACAGGTGGAGGAAATGACTCACTACAGACAGGGCTGGGAGTGGAGGAGGAGAATGTGAGAATTTTTAGGCAACTAGCCTTTTTGCTTCAGTGGCATTAACAGAGACGACAGACATATGCAACAAGCAAGGAAGAGAGTGGCAGGATACATATTGGAGAAGTCAGCAAGGGCCAGATCAGCGCATAGTAATGTAAGACATTGAATTCTCCCTTTCTCTCTTTGCCAACAGACAACTAAGTCCTCTGACCTGAAGCTAGTGACATTAGTATTCTTCTTAGAGCTGAATTTTCCGATTTTATTTCTGCCCTTGAGTATTGGTGTTTGCTGTTGCCAATCCCTGAAAGGCCCTCCCTAAAGTCCTAGAATGATGACTTCTTATCACTCAGGTCTCAACTCAAACTCTCCCTAACGTGACTGTTAGGACTTTGTTACCTAATAGTGTCTGTCTTTGCTGGTATCATCCTGTCCTGTTGGAGTTAACACTATTGGAATTTATCACCTGGAGTAAAAAAATGGGAACCCACTCCAGTATTCTTGCCTGGGAAATCCCATGGACAGAGGAGCCTGGCAGGCTATAGTCCATGGTCTCACAAAGAGTCAGACATGACTTAGCAACTAAACAGTAATAATTTGAATTTATGTAAATAACTATGGGAAAATGGTGTGTGTGTGTGTGTGTGTGTATCTGTAGACTTCTGCTATGTGTAATCAGAATACCACAGAATCCTTGGATGTGTCACATGGTTTATACAAATGAAGAGTGTGATTTTTGTTTACCTATGGTTTCCAGGTTCTAGTTGTGAATTCAGTACTAATTCCTCACTCCTGTCTTCCTGTCTTCTCCCAGCTCTGATCCATATTCACTAACACCTTAAGGGCAGCATTGCATTTGTTCTGTGGTGGAAAAGTAAAGGAAGGCTCTAGGCATGGTTTCTTACCTCTGCAAAACCACTGCTATTTTCCTCTCTCCCCCAAACTCTTCACTAGAATGAATACTGTGGGATTTGTTCCCACCTTGTAAGTGTTTGATCAGATTCCTCTGCAAGAATATACAGATTTCAAATCTCTGCAGCCTCGGAGTCTTTCATACTGTCTTATCTGTTTGCCCCAGATCTCACCAACTCTTCAGATACTCAAAATAGACTCTTTTTAGATGTGCTCAGTTATGTTCACCCCAGGTGAGCATGTCCTCTCATCTCCTTTCTTCCTACAGTCATCAACTCTTCTTAGATTTTTTTGAGCTAGTTGGTTACGGTCCCACTGCAACTTTCCAGTACATTTGTGAATTTGTAGTTAGCTTGGTGGATGGTGACTGCAGTCATAAAATTAAATGATGCTACTAGCTCCTTGGAAGAAAAGCAATAACAAACTTAGTGTATTAAAAAGCATCACTTTCCCAACAAAAGTCTGTCTAGTCAAGGCTATGTTTTTCCCAGTAGTCATGTATGGATGTGAGAGTTGGACCATAAAGAAGGCTGAGCACCAAAGAATTGATGCTTTCAAACTGTGGTGCTGACTCTTGAGAGTCCCTCGGACAACAAGGAAATAAAACCAGTAAGTTCTAAGGGAAGCAATCCTAAATATTTATTGGAAGGACTATTGTTGGCCACCTGATGTGAAGAGCTGACTCACTGGAAAAGACCCTGATGCTGGGAAAGATTGAGGGCAAGAGGAAAAAGGGGCTACCATAGTTGGATACTAATTCCTCACTCCTGTCTTCCTGTCTTCTCCCAGCTCTGATCCATATTCACTAACACCTTAAGGGCAGCATTGCATTTGTTCTGTGGTGGAAAAGTAAAGGAAGGCTCTAGGCATGGTTTCTTACCTCTGCAAAACCACTGCTATTTTCCTCTCTCCCCCAAACTCTTCACTAGAATGAATACTGTGGGATTTGTTCCCACCTTGTAAGTGTTTGATCAGATTCCTCTGCAAGAATATACAGATTTCAAATCTCTGCAGCCTCGGAGTCTTTCATACTGTCTTATCTGTTTGCCCCAGATCTCACCAACTCTTCAGATACTCAAAATAGACTCTTTTTAGATGTGCTCAGTTATGTTCACCCCAGGTGAGCATGTCCTCTCATCTCCTTTCTTCCTACAGTCATCAACTCTTCTTAGATTTTTTTGAGCTAGTTGGTTACGGTCCCACTGCAACTTTCCAGTACATTTGTGAATTTGTAGTTAGCTTGGTGGATGGTGACTGCAGTCATAAAATTAAATGATGCTACTAGCTCCTTGGAAGAAAAGCAATAACAAACTTAGTGTATTAAAAAGCATCACTTTCCCAACAAAAGTCTGTCTAGTCAAGGCTATGTTTTTCCCAGTAGTCATGTATGGATGTGAGAGTTGGACCATAAAGAAGGCTGAGCACCAAAGAATTGATGCTTTCAAACTGTGGTGCTGACTCTTGAGAGTCCCTCGGACAACAAGGAAATAAAACCAGTAAGTTCTAAGGGAAGCAATCCTAAATATTTATTGGAAGGACTATTGTTGGCCACCTGATGTGAAGAGCTGACTCACTGGAAAAGACCCTGATGCTGGGAAAGATTGAGGGCAAGAGGAAAAAGGGGCTACCATAGTTGGATGGGATCACTGACTCAATGTACATGAGTTTGAACAAACTCTTGGAGATAGTGAAGGACAGGGAAGCCTGGTGTGTTGCAGTCATGGGGTTGCAAAGAGCAGACCCAGTTTAACAACTGAACAAGTTAGTCTGCTCTTTGTCACTGGGGACATGAAGTTTTCTACATTGGAGACTAAAGGCCAGAGGCTCCATGCAATATTTTTTTTAAGCAATCTTCCACAGCACATTCTTTATTTGAGCAGACCTCCCATCCCCAGCACATCAGCTCATCTGTAGGCCAGATTCTTCTTTCAAACACCCCTTGTGCACTCATTAAAGGAATGACTCACATCACTTTATTATCGTAGTCCATTTGCTAAGTCACGTCAGACACTTTGTGACCCCATGGACTGCAGTATGCCGGGCTTCCCTATCGTTCACTTTATGCTTCCATTAATAAACCCGGTAGTATAATCATGATCTCTCTCATATCTGTCTGTTCAACAAGTCTGTGATTTTTCCAGGATTCAACTTGAAATATCATCATCTTAAAAAAAAAAGAAATATCACCATTTTTATTATTACCATCATTATCATAATCATTTCTTTAACAGTTCCTCTTTAGTCTACATTAAGTTGACATCAACTTTTCTAACTTATCTTTCATTTATAATAAAAATGTTAGCTTTTTTGTTGTTGCTCTTCTATTATTAATGCCATTACCTGTTTTTAGAATTTCATTGAGGTTCTTCAAGGGAACTAAAGTAGGCATATTTATTCAAAACATCATCCTGAACAGTGTTCCCTATGATTTGGGGATTTTGAGGTGAAGTGAAAGTCACTCAATCATGTTTGACTCTTTGTGATCCCATGTACTGTAGCCTGCAAGGCTCCTCTGTCCATGGGATTTCCCAGGTGAGAATACTGGAGTGTAACCATGCCCTTCTCCAGGGGATCTTTCTAATGCAGGGATCCAGCCTGGTTCTTCTGCATTGTGGGCAGATTCTTTCTTGTTTGAGCCACCAGGGAAGCCTGGGGATTTTAAGTCTCTCCTAAAATCATTCATCCTTTAAACCACCCTTTCCTATCTTTTAACCTACAGTCTAAAACTATATTTTTCTTTATTCTTAATTCGATCTTGTTGAGCTGTCACATCTCAGGATAAAAAGCCCTAGATATGTTGCAGAGAAGCCCATTCTGACTCCACGTTGGAACTGTTTCTTTGACTTTATTTTTGTTGCTTTTGTTATTATAATCACACTTAATAGCTTGCCTCAGAGAATCCTGTCCCTCTGCCTGACTGTTAATCTAAAATACCTTTGTTCAGAACCCTGTCCCTCTGTGGATGGCAGGAAAGAAGAAATGAGCACATCCCCTGCCTGAAGCTTACCTTCCTAGATGTTTGCAGGATTAATGGCCTTTTTACTTTGCTTCCTCACCTCCCCTCATCTCTGATCCACAAAAGAACCTGTCATATATATATATATAT
>SJYT01005051.1:43280-54583 GCA_006410635.1 Cephalophus harveyi
CTACTTTTAATGTATATTCTATTCTAATTGTTTTGATTCATGTTTACTTCAGACTTTCATATCCAGATACTTTGAGTTCACATAAATCTATGTTAAATTAATCTCTGTATTTTAAAAATGTGAGAGGATGGTTTAAAAATGGCATTTATTTTATCATAATAATATATATATACACATATATATCGCTATATATATACATATATAAATATATAGTGATATATACACGTAATTATTGCATATCACATATCATAATCAATATATATAGTACTATACTATATATCGGAGAAGGCAATGGCACCCACTCTAGTACTCTTGCTTGGAAAATCCCATGGACGGAGGGGCCTGGTGGGCTGCAGTCCATGGGGTCGCTGAGAGTCGGACACGACTGAGCGACTTCACTTTCACTTTTCACTTTCATGCACTGGAGAAGGAAATGGCAACCCACTCTGGTGTTTTTGCCTGGAGAATCCCAGGGACAGGGGAGCCTGGTTGGTTGCTGTCCATGGGGTGGCACAGAGTCAGACATGACTGAAGCAACTTAGTAGCAGCAGCATACTATACGTAGACATATATTAATATATATTTATTCTTCTCTGATACCCTAGTCATTATTGGCATCGAAAATTTACCCCTTCAGGGTGTTTCTTATTCTTAATCACATTTGACTCTTACAACCACTACCTGAGTTGGACTGTGTAGTACTGAGTGATCCATGACTCTGGGTAGTCTCAATTTTTGGTAATCTTTTAAGAATTGAGATTGACTCACACAAGCAATAGAATACACTGGAAATGATGTCATGTGACTCCCAAAGATAAAGTGTAAAAGATATTGAGTCTTCATCTTGGGACGTCGACTACCATATTATGAGAATACTTTTGCAGCCTTATGAAGAAGTCCAGATTACTAGGCAATAACTGAAGCTTTTGAAAGCAACCAGCATTAACTAGATAGGCATGAGATGGAGCCATCTTGGCACTGGATCTCCCAGCCCTAGATAAACATTCAGATGATACAAGCCCCACTCTAGTCAGCAGTAACAAGAGAAACCTTGAATCAAAATCACCCAGCTAAATTGCATCCTAATTTCTGTCTATAGAAAATCTGAAATATCATTTTGACTTACTGCCTTAAAAATTGTGTTTAAGTTATTTATTTATTTATTTTTTGCCCTTCAAAATCACTGCAGATGGTGACTAAAGCCATTAGAAATTAAAAGATGCTTGCTCTTTGGAAGAAAAGCTATGACAAGCCTAGACAGAATATTAAAAAGCAGAGACAATACTTTAATGACAAATGTCTGTATAGTAAAAGCTATGGGTTTTCTAGTAGTTATGTATGGATGTGAGAGTTGGACCATACAGAAAACTAGAAGCCAAAGAATTGATGCTTTCATATTGTGGTGTTGGAGAAGACTCTTGAAAGTCCCTTGGACTGCAAGGAGATCAAACCAGTCAATCTTAAGGGAAACCAGTCATGAATATTCATTAGAAGGACTGATGCTGAAGCTGAAGCTCCAATACTTTGGCCAGCTGATATAAAGAACTGACTCTTTAGGAAAGACCCTGATGCTGAAAAAGATTGTAGGCAGGAGGAGAAGGGGATGACAGGATGAGATGTTTGGATGGCATGATCAATTCAATGGACATGAGTTTGAGCAAGCTCTAGGAGTTGGTGATAGACAGGGAGGCCTGGCATGCTGCAGTCCAAAGGGTTGCAAATTTGGAAATGACTGGGCAACTGAACTGAACTGACATAATTTATTACACAACTATGGAAAGTTAATTCAGGAAAGAAAGAGCTGATCATTCCAAATTTTTCACATGACTAAACTGAGGTTTGATATATTCTATTATTTTCTCAATATCATAGAAGTGGTTTGTAATGGAATAGGGATTTGAGTACAGGGAATTTTTCTTAGATAAGAAAGCTTACAAACAGGCAATTGATGAAAATTACCCAAAGGAGGCCTTTGAAATGGCATTATGTGGCTTTAATCACATGCTTCCTATGTTCCCAGTAGTCATGAAATACTGAAATTATCTAAATAGATTCAGTTCTCCATTTTGCCTAATTTTACTCTTTGGCTCTTAAGAATTGACCAGCATTGGACAGACTTTTTCAAAAGGCAGTTCATTTGCATGTTGTTATTCAGTTGCCCAGTTTTGTCAGACTGTTTGTAACCCTATGAACTGCAGCACACCCGGCCTCCCTGTCCCTTACCATCATTTGCATATCTAACTCAAATGTGTGTGTGTGTTTGTGTGTGTGGGTGTGTCCTCAGTCACGTCTGACTCTGCATCTCCATGAACTGTAGCCTGCCAGGCTTCTCTGTCGATGGGAATTCCTAGGTAAGAATATTGGAGTGGGTTGACATTTCCTACTCCAGGGAGCTCTAATATTTACACACCTTTAATTCCTTACTGATTATCAGAGAATTTCTATCCTTGCTAAGAAAAGAAAGATAGGTTATTAGTGTCATAATTTTAATGCACCAGAGAGCCATGAAAGAAATAAGAGTTTATGAACTAAAATTTCAGAGAAATAAGCATATTTCTGAAGCTAGTTGATAATCTAAGGTCATTTCCTTCCCTGAAGTCTTCACTACAAATGTACTAGAAATAGACAAATGGATTGGTAACTACAAAAGAAGGCAATGGTTTATTGACTTAAAAAAAAAGATAACCTAAAGTGGGGTAGTTCTAAACAGCATCACCGACTCAATGGGCATGAGTTTGAGCAAGCTCTGGGAGTTGGTGAGGGACAGGGAAGCCTGGCGTTCTGCAGTCCATGGGGTTGCAAAGAGTCAGACATGACTGAGCGACTAAACTGAATTGAATTGAAACATTTCATTAAATCAGGAAAAAGCTTAAATCTGTGAAAGGCTAATTTTAATTGAATTTTGCTTGAGAAAACTAGAAAAATCCATTTTTATTTGTTGAGTATTTTTATTTTAATGTTTTAACTTGCTCTTCATGTTTTAAGGAATAAGATTCAGTTTGTGATAACTTCTTTGAAGGTTTGTTTGGGATTATAATATTTCTAAGTTTTATGTATGCATAGAATCCTGCTTTAATTTCACTTCTTTTTCTTAGAATAAGTGCTACCCTTACTTGTACGATCTTAATATTAAAATTATGTTATCAGATAACAGTTTCTTCTCATTGCTGTTCAGTCAACTAATCATATCCAAATCTTTATGACCCCATGGACTACAGTACTCCAGGCCTCTCTGTCCCTCCCAGAGTTTGCCCAAACTCATGTCCTTTGAGTCAATGATGACATCCAACCATCTCATCTGTTGTTCCCTTCTCCTGATGCCCTCAATATTTCCAAGCATCAGGGTCTTTTCCAGTGGGTCAGCTCTTTGTCTCAGGTGGCCAAAATAGTTAAGCTTCAGCTTCAGCATCAGTCCTTCCAATGAATATCCAGGGTTGATTTCCTTTAGGATTGACTGCTTTGATCTCTTTGCTGTCCAAGGGACTCTTAAGAGTCTTCTCCAGTACTACAGTTTGAAAGCATCAATTCTTTGGTGCCCAGCCTTCTTTATAGTCCAACTCTCACATTCATATATGACTACTGGAGAAACCATAGCTTTGACTATATGGTCCCTTGTCAGCAAAGTGATTGATGTCTCTGCTTTTTAATACACTAAGTCTGTCATAGCTTTTCTTCCAAGGAGCAAGTATCTTTTAATTTTGTGCCTGCAATTACCATTTGCAGTGATTTTGGAGCACAAGAAAATAGAGTCTGTCATTAGCCTTAAACTTTATTCTGTATCTTAAACTTTTTTTTTTTTTTTTGGAGAAGGCAATGGCACCCCACTCCAGTACTCTTGCCTGGAAAATCCCATGGACAGTGGAGCCTGGTAGGCTGCAGTCCATGGGGTTGCTAAGAGTCAGGCATGACTGAATGATTTCATTTTTGCTTTTCACTTTCATGCATTGGAGAAGGAAATGGCAACCACTCCAGTATTCTTGCCTGGAGAATCCCAGAGACAGAGGAGCTTAGCTGGCTGCCGTCTATGGGGTCACACAGAGTTGGACACAACTGAAGCGACTTAGCAGCAGCAGCAAAATTTTTTTAATGTTTAATAGTTTGTTGATATCCAGCAGGTATATCATATTTTTATATTTTATATTCATGTCATTTATCTTGTATCTGAGTACTTTTTATGCTATAGTACATTTTAAAGTCAGAATGACCCTGTGCCTAACTCCAATGAATATATTGTGTAGACAAGTAGTATTTTGACTATAAGGTGAATCAGAAAGTCAATTTCCTCCTAACATACCTTATTTTAAAAGCTGCTGTTGATTTATTTACTTAATGGTTTTTGATACACAGGGTTGCTATGGATATTTAGCCTCAGTTATTGCATTTTGAATTTATTTTCTACCTAGAAATGTATCCTGTTTAAGCCAGAACAATTATATGGGTTATGCTGAGTAAGTTTTCATCATGTATAAGTGCTAGACCACCAAAAATACTTTAATTTGTGGGCTAGATTAAGAAGTGACATGCTTCATTGGTTGTCATTTTGTCAGGAAAGTGAGTAAGAGACTTAAGCTTTAGGTTTTAGGAACAAAAATTAGTCTCTCCCCTATTGCTGGAGTTATAAAACCATCAGCCTAAATCTGTCTCACAAATAATAGGGTACTATGTTGCCCAAAAAGTAAATGTACTTGGAATGAAAAGGATTATAAAGCCTGTGAAAAATGAGAAAGTAATGCATAAAACATGAAAATATCATAGAAGATATGTAAAATCCCATTTTCATGGGCCTATAATCTCTGTTAGTCACTTCAGCTCTGCTTATTTTATAGTGTCTTTGAGAATCAACATTTATAACTGAATACCCTTTGCAGGCTGGTGAGGAACTAGTACACCACTGTTCTCCTGAAGAGACCCCCAGAGAGTCAACAGAAATATATTAACTTCTTTGAGGCTTAAAGGTATCAATTCTCATCACTAGAACAAGGATACTTGATACTGAAGAGAACTGATGGTGAGCAAGTGTTTGTCCACAAGGACTATACATAGAGTCTAAACCCATTTAGGTTTCTTCAACAATATCTTAATTTTATTGACATTTGATAAAGAAATTGTGACACTCAAGTCACTAGACTTTCTTGTTCCACAGCTAAGAAATTGAACTTTCTAGAAAGTTCAAGTAATCTTTATCAACTTAGCCTAATTATCACAGCTGAAAAAAGTCCCTGAAAGTAAAATGGTTTTTCTTTTCAGTGTTTAACTGCAGTAATAATCAATAATTATCTCATAATAATATACCTTCCTCTGTGCTATGAGGAACTGTTTCCTTAGTCTAATGTCAACTGAATCACATTGTGTATAATGAGATTTAATATCAAAATAGAAGCAAATAGAGAATTTCAATTATGTAAAACAAAACAAAAAAAAAATTATTTCCTTTTAATGATCCTTTCCAAGGCTACATGCTAAATGTCTTCAGTTCAGTTCAGTTCAGTTCAGTTGCTCAGTCATGTCCAACTCTTTGTGACCCCATGAATTGCAGCACACCAGGCCTCCCTATCCATCACCATCTCCCGGAGTTCACTCAGACTCACGTCCATCAAGTCGGTGATGCCATCCAGCCATCTCATCCTCGGTCGTCCCCTTTTCCTCCTTCCCCCAATCCCTCCCAGCATCAAAGTCCCTTTTCCAGTGAGTCAAGTCTTCACATGAGGTGGCCAAAGTACTGGAGTTTCAGCTTTAGCATCATTCCTTCCAAAGAAATCCCAGGGCTGATCTCTTTCAGAATAGACTGGTTGGATCTCCTTGCAGTCCAAGGGACTCTCAAGAGTCTTCTCCAACACCACAGTTCAAATGCATCAATCCTTCGGCGCTCAGCCTTCTTCACAGTCCAACTCTCACATCCATACATGACCACAGGAAAAACCATAGCCTTGACTAGACGGACATTAGTCGGCAAAGTAATATCTTTGCTTTTTAATATGCTGTCTAGGTTGGTCATAATTTTTCTTCCAAGGAGTAAGCGTCTTTTAATTTCATGGCTGAAGTCACACTCTGCAGTGATTTTGGAGCCCAAAAAAAATAAAGTCTGACACTGTTTCCACTGTTTCCCCATCNTTTTTAATATGCTGTCTAGGTTGGTCATAATTTTTCTTCCAAGGAGTAAGCGTCTTTTAATTTCATGGCTGAAGTCACACTCTGCAGTGATTTTGGAGCCCAAAAAAAATAAAGTCTGACACTGTTTCCACTGTTTCCCCATCTATTTCACATGAACTGATGGGACTGGATGCCAAATGTCTTAATACAGTTTAAAAAGCCCTAGACAATATGTTCAAAACCCTCCTGTGTTTGTTTGTTAAGCCACAGCATCACTGACTGATCCTTAAGACTTTTGAACTTGACACACTTCTACCACCATAGATTTTGACCATGCTGTTTCCTTAACTGAGAAAAGCTACCTTTTCTATCTCTATCCTTTATACTCATTGTTCAATTTCCTTTATACATAATGAGTTTAATGTCATATTCTTTGGGAAGACTTGCCCAAGTTTGCAATTTCTCTATCATAAACATATAAATAGTACTCTAATGTTATTTTTGTCAGAATATTTTTACAATTACTTTGTATATGAAATAAATTATTAAAAGAAAAATTAAAAAATTTTCTAAGATTATATAGTTTAGAACAAGCATCTGTAGTATGCTTTCTACAAATGCTGGTTTCATATTTTTTATCCCTATTTTATTCTATATTCATCAATATGAATTTGTGATAAATTATAGTAAGTGAAATGCACATTTTTACTCACACATTGATTCATCAAAGAACTGACCAAGTTGACATGAGTGCTGTCCAAAGGTTAAAAATTCTTTTGGAAACATACATAGAAAGTTTTAAATCTAGTGCTTAAAATAGTTCTTTTTGGCATTTATACAAATATCCAAACTTAAAATGGCTAAGAGAAAATTATTTTCCTTGTAAAGTTTTCCTTATAATATAGTTATTATTAAATTTAAATGAAGATAAACTGCAGATGTATGGTCAATGCATGTTTATGCCTTTTTATGTAGCTAACTTCCTTGGACAGACAAAACTTACCTAAGGGACAATCAGCATAATTAATATCATGCAATCTAGATTGTAATTAAGCTTCATATTCTAAGCATCTTAAAATATAGTCTTTTATTGCCCAATCTCTGATTAGGAACCACATCAATTCAACAGCTAAAATACAGCAATGATCATAAATCAGATGGTTATCAAACAGCCTTTACACACAACTGTGTGCTTCATTTCATACAAATAGGAAAATGTCAAGCCACTGCTAACATTAGTTACAGAATTTGAGAATTTCCAGAGAGAGAAAGCAACATAGAATTAAGCACAGAGTTTTATTCACCATCATATATGACCACAATTTATATACTATTGTATCAGTTGCATAAAATTGTGTGTGTGATGTAATTTTCTCTAACTGGTTTCTAAATGTCAGTTAGATAAACATATTTTTTTTTTCTTAATTTAAAGAAAGCATTGCTCCTTTTTAAGATGATAGTGAATTTCATGTCTCTTTTGACAATTATTTTTCTACGTTTGCTATATACATAGGCACATCTTTAGTTTTACTTTGTGTGATGCTGAAATTGTATTCATTTAAAATCATGCACTGAGAGAGATCATAAAGTAACCTCTGTCAAAAATCTCTGTTATATATTTTAAATATGAAAAGAAAATTGGCATATTTCAGTATATCTTATTTTAGTAAGAATATATTTTTTCCACATGTAAGTTACACATCCCACTTATATAAACACCTATTCTGGCTGTTGTTTCCACTTTAATGAGTTTGGGGAGGTTTATATCTCTGAACTGAGGGTAGTTTTATCATTTTGACATTTAATTTTGTTTCTCTTTTATAAATGTCTTGTAAAAAGAGAATCATTTAGCATCTGTTTCGTTACCTACCAACATCTGTCTCAGTTACCCACTGTAACAAAAAGTATACACATCTTAAATCACAGATTGATTCAGTCTTTGAAGTAGAGTTTTAATATTACACATTTCAGTAAAGCATTACTGTAATATGTGAGCACAAAAATATTTTCTGTCCATTATTTTCTGTGTGTGTGTATATATATATATATATACACATACATACCTACATATATGGGCTTCCCTGGTGTATCAGATGGTAAAGAATCTGCCTGCAGTGGAGGAGACCTGGGTTCAATCTCTGGGTTGGGAATATCCCTTGGAGAAGGGAACAGCTAACCTACTCCAGTATTCTTGCCTGGAGAATTCCACGGACAGGGCAGCCTGGCATGGGGTTGCAGAATCAGACATGACTGAGTGACTTTCACACACTAATATACATATATATAAACTACATACATATAATGAGAGAGAAAACATTTATCTTTGTAATAACATGTATGTAAATACATGATGCTTTGAACTGTGGTGCTGGAGAAGACTCTTGAGAACCCTTGGACGGCAAGGAGATCCAACCAGTCCATTCTAAAGGAGATCAGCCCTGGGTGTTCTTTGGAAAGAATGATGCTAAAGCTGAAACTCCAGTACTTTGGCCACCTCATGCGAAGAGTTGAATCATTGGAAAAGAGTCTGATGCTGGGAGGGATTGGGAGCAGGAGGAAAAGGGGACAACAGAGGATGAGATGGATGGATGGCATCATGGACTCAATGGATGTGAGTTTGAGTGAACTCCAGGAGTTGGTGCTGGACAGGGAGACCTGGTGTGCTGCGATTCATGGGGTCGCAAAGAGTTGGACATGACTGAGTGACTGAACTGAACTGAACTGATACACATGTCATTACAAAAATAAACATTTTACACATGTAATTATATAAAATTAAATTATAAACATTATATGTATATAGTGTATAAATGTGCATAAAACAAGTATTATACACATATATATTCTAGATCTACATAAAGAAAATATTTGGAGACTTGAATCAATTATTTCAAAACTGAGGGGCAATTCTTCCTTATTAAAAAAAATAAAAAACAGAATTGACATACTTTTAGTAGTGATGAGTTTGAATGGTTTAAAAGCAAAGATGATTCGATTATATTCAGTTAAAGACATTTAAAAATAAGAAATTGTCAAAATAGCTTCTTTCCCAAATAAGGTATTCAAAACTTCACAACCTGTTTATTCATTCAGCCTTTACTGAGGTGCACCTCCATAATTGGACAGTCCTTCATTCAGGGTTGTTTATATGAAACTCTGATTTGGAAGTGAGCAAATTAAGGAAAAAAAGCTCTAGTAGAGAAGGAAATTAATTTTCGGTTGATTCAAGAGGCACCTAAATTTCAAGACGAGCTGTAGTTTGAGTTTGGGGTGCAAAAGAGGCATTAATGAAGTCTTCAGCATTAGTAATTGCTCTGTAGCCTCTAGGGCTCAGTGAGGTACTGTCAATCATGACTATTCCTATCTGGGCTTTTTAACATTCATCATGTTGAGACTGGGGCTGCTTTTTTAGCCCCTTAAACAGTTCTGTGAGCTGCTCATTTATCTTCTTTTTTCTTAATATACAGAGTCCCACTGCTTTTGGTGACAACTAAAACCCTCAAGCACCTGATGTGAAAACTTTGGACACCTGATGCAAACAGGTGGCTCATTAGATAGACTCTGATGCTGGGAAAGACTGAAGTCAGGAGAAGAGGGTAACAGAGGGTGCAATGATTGGATGAAATCACCAACTGAATGGACAATAACTTGGGTAAACTCTGGGAGATGGTGAGGGACGGGAAGCTTTGGCATACTGCTTACTGTCCATGGGGTCACAAAAAGTCAGGCATGACTTGGCAACTGAACAACAACAGCAAAACCCTGAGGGTACCGGATATAGATACATATGTAATGTGTTTATATGTGCTATAAAAAATTAATCAGTATAAAGGTACAGAAAAGTTATGGGGTTACAATTTCAAATAGGGTGGTCAGGGCAGGTTAGACTTAAGAATATTCATGGTCCTAGATGTTTCAGTTTGATATAAGAAGGCAGTATTTCAAGAGATTTGAATGAAGTATGAAAATGAGCCCTAATATATGTGGATAAAAGCCTTCCACACACAACTAAGAGAAATGTAAAGGCCCTGAGGTAGAAATAGACTTGGTGTGCATGAGAGAGTATATATTATTTAGAATGTTTTTCAAATGATAGAAAATATTATAAAACAAACATTTAGATATCCATGTTATTTATATTTAGTGCAAGATTAATCAGTTCAATTAAAAAGTTATAATATTATATGAATTAGATATTGTCTTGGAATAATAATTAACAAAACAAAATGAAAATAGTTAAAAGAATCAGCACTACATTTAGTGTAAAACAAGTCATTGTCCACAAACGACTATAGTAATCTTGCCTGGAAAATCCTATGGACAGAGGATCTTGGTGTGCTTCAGTCCATGGGGTCACAAACAGTTGGACATGACTGAGAGACTGAGCACACTCACACATATAGAACATAATCATCTTCAGTTCAGTTCAGTTCAGTCGCTCAGTTATGTCCTACTCTTTGTGACCCCATGGACTGAAGCATGCCAGGCTTCCCTGTCCATCAACAACTCCCAGAATTTACCCAAACTCATGTCCATTGAGTCAGTGATGCCATCCAACCATCTGATCTTCTGCGTCCCCTTCTTCTCCTGCCTTCTATCTTTCCCAGCATCAGGGTCTTTTCAAATGAGCCAGCTCTTCACATGAGGTGGTCAAAGTATTGGAGTTTCAGCATCAACATCAGTCCTTTCAATGAATATTCAGGACTGGTTTCCTTTAGTATGGACTGTTGGATGTCCTTGCAGTTCAAGAGTCTTTTCGAACACCACAGTTCAAAAGCATCAGTTCTTTGGTGTTCAGCTTTCTTTATAGCCGAACTCTCGCATTCATAACATAAACAAATAAACATCTTAGACTTGCTTTTGATTAAATAGTAATAGTATTTACTGAATATATGAATCTTCCTGACCCAGGAATCGAACTGGGATCTCCTGCAATGCAGGTGGATTATTTTCCAGTTGAGCTCTCAGGGAAAACAGTGAATATATGAAAACCACAATCACAGAAAACTAACAAAACTGATAACATGGATCACAGCTTTGTTTAACTCAATGAAACTGAGGCATGCCATGTAGGGCCACCCGAGATGATGGTGAAGAGTCTTGACAAAACATGGTCCACTGGAGAAGAGAATGGCAAACCACTTCAGTATTCTTGCCTTAAGAATCCCATGAACAGTATGAAAAGGCAAAAAAAAAAAAAAAAAACAACAAAG
>SJYT01005051.1:54698-106985 GCA_006410635.1 Cephalophus harveyi
AAAAAAAAAAAAAAAAAAAGACACCAAAAGATGAATTCCTCAGGTCATTAAGTACCTAATATACTACTGGAGAAAATCAGAGAAATACCTCCAGAAGGAATGAAAAGGCTAAGCCAAAGCAGAAACAATGCCTAGGTGCAGATGTGTCTGGTAGTTAAGGTAAAGTCCAATGTTGTAAAGAAGAATATTTCATAGGAATGTTAGGTCCATGAATCAAGGTATACTGGAAGTGGTCATACAGGAGATGATAAGAGTGAACATCAGCATTTTAGGGATCAGTGAACTAAAATGGATGGAAAAGACAAATTTAATTCAGTTAACCATTATATCTACTACTGTGGGCAAGAATCCCATAGAAGAAATGAAGTGGCCTTCATAGTCAACAAAGAGTCTGAAATGCAGTACTTCAGTGCAATCTCAAAAGGACAGAATGATCTCTGTTCTTTTCCAAGTTTGCCATTCAATATCACAATAATCCAAATCTATGCTGCAACCACTAATGCTGAAGAAGCTGAAGTTGAATGGTTCCAAGAAGACTTAAAATAACTTCTAGAACTAAAGTCCAAAAAAGATGGCCTTTCCATCATAGGGAAATGGAATGCAAAAGTAGAAGGTCAAGAGATATCAGGAGTAACAGTCAGGTTTAGCCTTGGAGTACAAAGTTAAGCAGGACAAAGACTAACAGAGTTTTTCCAAGAGAACGCACTGGTCATGGCAAACACCCTCTTTCAACAATACAAGAGATGACTTTACACATGGACATTACCAGATTGTGAATACTTAATTAGATTGATTTTATTTGTTGTAGCCAAAGATGGAGAAGCTCTGTAGAGTCAGCAAAAACAAGACCCGGAGCTGACTGTAGCTCAGATCATTAACTCCTTATTGCAAAATTCAGACTTGAATTAAAAAAAATCAAATCCCTTATAATTATACTGTGGAAGTGACAAATAGATTCAAAGGATTAGATCTGATAGACAGAGTGCCTGAAGAACTATGGATGGAGGTTTGCAAAATTGCACAAGAAGCAGAGATCAAGACCATCCCCAAGGGGAAAAAAAATGTTAAAAGGCAAAATGGTTGTCTGAGGAGGCTTTACACATAGCTGAGAAAAGAGAAATGAAAGGCAAAGGAGAAAAGGAAAGATACACCCATCTGAGTGCAGAATTCCAAAGAATAGCAAGGAGAAATAAAAAAGGCTTCCTAAGTAAACAATGCAAAGAAATAGCAGGAAACAATAGAATGCAGAAGACTAAAGATACCTTAATGAAAATTAGAGATACCAAGGGAAAACTTCATGCGAAGATGGACATAATAAAGAACAGAAATGGTATGGATGTAACAGAAGCAGAAGATACTAAGAGGTAGCAAGAATACAGAGAAGAAATTTTAAAAATGCTTGCTCTTTGGAAAAAACGTTATGACAAACTTAGATAGCATATTAAAAAGCAGAGACATCACTTTGCCGACAAACATCCATGTAGCCAAAGCTATGGTTTTTCCAGTAGTCGTGTATGGATGTGAGAGTTGGATCATAAAGAAGGCTGAGCACCGAAGAACTGATGCTTTCGAACTGTGGTGTTGGAGAAGACTATTGACAGTTCCTTGTACTGCAAGGAGATCAAACCATCCATTCTAAAGGAACTCAATTCTAAATATTTATTGGAAGGACTGATGCTGAAGCTGACACTCCAGTACTCTGCCTATCTGATGCAAAGAACCGGCTCATTGAAAAAGACCCTGATGCTAGAAAAGATTGAAGGCAGGAGGAGAAGAGGATGACAGAGGATGTGATGGTTGGATGGCATCACGAACTCAAAGGACATGAGTTTGAGCAAATTCAGGGAGATGGTGATGGACAGGGAAGCCTGGTATGCTGCAGTCCATGGGGTTGCAGAGTTGAACACAACTGAGCTACATGGTTATTTATAAAACTCATTCAATTCTGAACTTAATTTACCTCTACAATTAAATAGTATTCATGTAAAATAGTAAAAGGCAGTATAATGTATCATTGTCAATTTCTTCAGAGCATACTTCCCCAATGTTTCAAAAACAAATATTATGATAAATAGAGATGGTGATATTTCATTATACAGGTCTGAAAATACTACTTTATAACAGGGGATATATGAGGCACAGACAAAAATCATTCAGATAATGAGACACAGTAATTCAAAAAATAGATTATGCAAATGTATAAACAAACAGATTTAGTTAAATATAGATGGCTCATATTTTACACAATTGTTAAAAGTTGGTTTGTTTATGGTTTTACTCAATTTAAAAAAAAAACTAGTATAGGGTAAAATGCAACAATTACAAATATAATTGAGACTTTCATATGTAGTATGGAAAAATGAAAGTGAAAGTTGCTCAGTTGTGTCTGAGTCTTTGTGACCCCATGGACTATACAGTCTACGGAATTCTCCAGGCCAGAATACTGTAGTGAGTAGCCATTCCCTTCTCCAGGGGATCTTCCCAACCCAGAGATCACACCCAAGTTTACCACATTGCGAGAGGATTCTTAACCAGTCAAGCCACCAGAGAAGCCCAATATAGTATGGCATGCTTCTTATTTCTGGTGCTTAAGGATTCTCTTCTGCCTTTAAATTAACTTGCATTGTCTGCTGTAGTTGCAACTGAGGCCATGACTAAACAACAGCTACAATAGCATAGACATATTACACTTTTCAAAGTCAGAAAAACAGAAACAAATCTTCTAACATTGGAAAAACCCATGCTACTTAACTTCTAATGCCTGGCTGTCATTTGTACTCATAGTTCTACAGTCAGCAGCTGCCAAGTTTTATCTTTCTGAAACTCCGTTCAGAGACAGGTTGCATGCTCATCATGTATATATTCAGTTCAGTTCAGTCTCTCAGTCGTGTCCAACTCGTTGTGACCCCATGAATCATAGCATGCCAGGCCTCCCTGTCCATCACCAACTCCCGGAGTTCACTCAGACTCATGTCCATCGAGTCAGTGATGCCATCCAGCCATCTCATACTATGTTGTCCCCTTCTCCTCCTGCCCCCAATCCCTCCCAGCATCAGAGTCTTTTCCAATGAGTCAACTCTTTGCAAGAGGTGGCCAAAGTACTGGAGTTTCAGCTTTACCATCAGTCCTTCCAAAGAAATCCCAGGGCTGATCCCCTTCAAAATGGACTGGTTGGATCTCCTTGCAGTCCAAGGGACTCTCAAGAGTCTTCTCCAACACCGCAGTTCAAAAGCATCAATTCTTCGGTGCTCAGCTTTCTTCACAGTCCAACTCTAGCATCCATACATGACCAGTAGAAAAACCATAGCCTTGACTAGACAGATCTTTCTAGGCAAAGCAATGTCTCTGCTTTTGAATATGCTGCATAGGTTGATCATAACTTTTCTTCCAAGGAGTAAGCATCTTTTAATTTCATGGCTGCAGCCACCATCTGCAGTGATTTTGGAGCCCAAAAAATAAAGTCTGACACTGTTTCCCCATCTATTTCCCATGAAGTGATGGGACCAGATGCCATGATCTTCATTTTCTGAATGTTGAGCTTTAAGCCAACTTTTTCACAATCCACTTTTACTTTCATCAAGAGGCTCTTTAGTTCCTCTTCACTTTCTGCCATAAGGGTGGTGTCATCTGCATATCTGAGGTTATTGATATATATTACATTATACTATATTATATTTTATATTCCATTATATGTCTCCTTCATATATTTATTCTTCATCCTATACACAACCTTTTGAAAATCTGATAAATATCACCCTAATAAAGTTGATGCAAATTCATGTAAGCATGCTTTTCATGAAATGTATTTCATGGCATTCATATTTAGTCTTTATTATTAAATTTAAAAACAAATATGTGCCTTTGTTACTTATGCATCAAATATTATAGAAAACTTAGGAAAAATGAAACTAGTCCTAACTAGTCCCATCAATGTTTTTCAAAGAAAATTTTTAATGAAACTATAATTTTTCTGTCATTTTAAATGTTAAAGTTTGAAATGGTCTTGGTTTTGTTTTTGGCCACACTGCCTGACTTGTGGGATCATACTTTCCCAACCCAGGGATTGAATCAAGCCATGGCAAATTATGGTTTAATTTGCTTTTATTTCTGACAATGTTTTCAGAAGTGTAATCAAAGGAAATTTGAGATCACTTTGTTTTTTGCCCCTTGTCCAGATTTGCTCAAGTGAATTTAGACATTTATAATAAATACATCTATTTCTATGACAGAATCACAATGTTGGTGAAGATGTATCTAATTACACAAAAGTCCCTATTTATACTTGTAAACAAAATTATCAGCAGAAATATTAAAAAGTTCAAAGTATAGTTATAACCTTATAAATACAGGTAAATTAAGTTAGGCCTATAACAATCTGCTGCTGCTGCTGCTAAGTCACTTCAGTCAGGTCCGACTCTGTGCAACTCCATAGACGGCAGCCCATGAGGTTCCCCTGTCCTTGGGATACTCCAGGCAAGAACACTGGAGTGGGTTGCCATTTCCTTCTCCAATGAGTGAGAGTGAAAAGTGAAAGTGAAGTCGCTCAGTCGTGTCTGATTCTTCGAGACCCCGTGGACTACAGCACTCCAGGCTCCTCTGCCAGGGGATTTTCCAGGCAAGGGTACTGGAGTAGGTTGCCATTGGCTTCTCCATATAACAATCTATATCCTTCTAATTTTTGCTAATATGTTTCAATTTCAATTTGAATTTTTTTTTCTACAGAATAAAACATGAACCAGAAAAGCTATATAAATTCAGATCAAACTAAAAGCTGAGTTCTATGAAAAGTATTGGATCATGTCAATAGAAATGAGGTACATTCCCAGCTCTTGAAGAAGTTTCCACAGTTTGTTGTGATCCATACAGTCAAAGGCTTTGGCATAGTCAATAAGGCAGAAGTAGATGTTTTTCTGGAACTCTCTTGCTTTTTTGATAATCCAACAGATGTTGGTGATTTGATCTCTGATTCCTCTGCCTTTTCTAAAACCAGCTTGAACATCTGCTGTCTCTTATACACATCTCATAATGTTGAAAAGAATAGAAAAACTAACAAATTATTGATGTATTAATGAACATTATTAAATAAATTGTGCTTAATTCTATCCCATGAAGAGGTCTATTTCTTTCAATTTGAAAAGATGAGTGAATTTAGAACAAAGAAAAAATTTAGAGATAGTGTCTTAAAAATCTGACTTTGCACATCTTTTTTTTTTTTTTTTACTAAAATTTGCACTTTTCCTCATATTCTAAACATTATTGCTTATTCATATACACTTTAAATTGGGATAAATGTTTTCACCATCATATCTGGATATTAAAATAAAAAAGCTTTAACATTTTGGGGGTGAGTGGTTTATGGCTTAAAGAGAACGATGTATTCTAAAAGTATTTATCAATACGATTTTGTTTTTTCTTCCTAGTTCTGTCAAATATTCCCCTAAAGGTGAGAAATGTAGTATATACACAAGGTCAATAATACGTGTGATTTAGCAACATGAAACAAAAAACAGTCAATTTTTTGCTTTATATATAGCCAACTTTAGGCAATACCATGACCATTCTGGGTAAATGATCTCCATTATTCAAGGCAAAGTGAAATTAAACATCAAACTAGAAGTCATGCCTATTATCATTCATGTCACATTCATAAAAGCTATACTCAGTTTTAAATATTACCTCAATATCCATTGCCTAACATTTCTCCAAGAGAATAAAATTATAACGCTTTTCAAGTTTTGGCACACCCTGTTTCCAAAACTGAACTAAAGAAAAGAATTGGAGTGGCAGTGGATTTATTTGACAAGCTAATTGCAATTGCACAGTAAGCCTGTCTGATTTCCAAGGACAGAGAGGTTAATGGAGTATGCTTCTCTATATTGGACAATAGCTGCGTTTCTGTTACTGAAATAACTATGATTTTGTCTATTAGCAGTTGCATTATTCAAGCAGCAAAGTGTATTTGAAAGGAAAGCTTAATCGTTATAAAATACACCCATTTTAGAATATATAGTTCAAAAACCTATGCTGAAGACATAACACCATGTCCCTGTCAAACAATACAAAGTCCACAGCTCTTATTTTCTCTGTTAAAAACTGTTTTGATTTCAACTTAAATGTATTTAGAGGGACAACACAACCAGAGAACATTTTAGACAAGTGGTATTTAGTCTATTATTAATATAATGCTGCCATGAATGAGGAACAAGAGACCTTTTTTTTTAATATATATAAAATTCAGCTTCAGTTGAAAATACATACAAAATATATGTCAATGACAATTTTCCCAGATGAGGATAAAGTTTGCAAATCATGTGGCCAGAAAGTAACGTTCAGTTGAGAAATGAAATTAAGTTAGGAAGGGCAATACTTAGGCACAAACATCACTCTAACCTTTTTAAATTGAAATAAGGGAAAAGTGCAGACTTTAAAAAGTTGAGAGAAGAGAAAAATACAATTATTTCTACAATCAACTTTTATTAATGTTTAATGTCAGTTTAAGTGTGTTTGTAATATCTGTTAGTTTTCCATTACTCTGGGGTTTATATAGATATTTAGAAATAATATCTACTATTTTCATGTTACAAAAATGATGCAAGCTTGTGGAGGGTATACTGGGGGAGAATGGATACATGTATATGTATGTCTTTTTCCTCCACTGTATACCTAAACTATCACAATATTCTTAATTGGTTATACCCCAATACAAAACAAAAAGTTTGATGTTAAGCAAAATAATAACACTGAAAAAATCATGCAGTTATCACTTCAGTGAACATTTGTTAGGACTGACTGTGTGGTCGGGATTACTGGAGGCCTTGCAGATTTATCTATGGACAAAGTAGTGAAAAGCTTGCTTTTGTAGAATTTGAAAAGAGACTGTAGGAGAGACAAATGAACAAACTGAGCATCAGTAACATGATAAGTAAGAGCTAAAGAAAATAAATAAAAGAGGTAGAAAAGGTAATGATAGAGCAGAACTAGGCAAGAAGTGGTTAGATAGCTGAGTTGGTGGTTCCATAGAGAGTACTTTAGAACCTATAGAAATGATAAGAAAGGAATCTTTCAAAATCCCCAATTATGTTTTATTCAAGGTCAATCATTTTGTACATTTTGATGGAGTCTCTTAAGTAATGGATTTTCAGTACACATACTTTCAGAATGCAGCATTTACAAAATGAAAATAATGCCTACATACAGCATTTTTTTTGAAGTATTTCATTGGAGACAATTTTTCTAAAATTGCATTTGATTTTTTAAACTCACATTTAAAGATTTTGTTAAACAATGTACATTAACTTAAAATATGCAAAAATTTCCAAGTTCTAAGTAATTATATTGTATCTAATATACCTGTCTCTTATACACATCTCAGCAAAACCCTGAGGGTACCGGATACAATTTTTCTAAAATTGCATTTGATTTTTTAAACTCACATTTAAAGATTTTGTTAAACAATGTACATTAACTTAAAATATGCAAAAATTTCCAAGTTCTAAGTAATTATATTGTATCTAATATACTCTATTAAATTAATATATAATATAATTAATAATAGCATATAATCAGCAATTTTACAGTTAAGAATTTTTTAAATATATGTTTGTATATATTTCTTATTTTTCAGAAAAATAAATAATTCAAGTGGTATGATTGGGTCAAGATATATGATCATTTTAATACTTTGATACATACTGTAAGCTTGACTCACAGAAAATGTTTTTTATTTATTACCAGTAGAACATATAAGTTTCTCTGTCTTCTCTCTGAATAATGAGACATAGATGGCACAGGATACCACTTTGTATAAGACCTTGCTGCTGCTGCTGCTGCTAAGTCGCTTCAGTCGAGTCTGACTCTGTGCGACCCCATACACAGCAGCCCACCAGGCTCCCCCATCCCTGGGATTCTCCAGGCAAAAACACTGGAGTGGGTTGCCATTTCCTTCTCCAATGCATGAAAGTGAAAAGTGAAAGGGAAGTCGCTCAGTCATGTCTGACTCCTAGCGACCCCACGGACTGTAGCCCACCAGGCTCCTCCATCCATGGGATTTTCCAGGCAAGAGTACTGGACGGAGTGCCATTGCCTTCTCCGGTATAAGACCTTATGCCTATGCTATATTTATACACATGTTTCAGTAGATCAGTAGAGTTTCTGCTAACATTACCACATTCTGACTGTATGAAAGAATTTCTCTATGAGAGTAATTCATCACTCTTGTTTTATTTTACAAAATGATGGAGAACAACCTCTATGGAAAACAAAAACTTCCATTTAAGTTTTTAGAGTCAACACACTGCATAACTGCCTCATGAATTTCTGAGACCAGTTGGTAATTTTCTTGTGTGGCTTTTGTATTAGCTTGCCAGGGCAAACTATTAACAGTAGTAACAGAAGTACTGACAACAGTTCTGGCTAACATAAAATTAATAATTTTAGCTCCTCTGTCTTTTTGGCATGGAGAGATTTTATATTATATTGCAGACATTCTGTCTTACCTTGGGTATTTTCAGAAAGTAATAAGGAATGTCATTCAAGGACGTTTGAAGAACTGGAGATCAGAGAGCAAAAAGTCCTTTGATCTTCCTTTGAGTAAAGGGGATATCGAATTGACAAATGCTATTATAATGTACAATAACAATCCAATTAACTAAAAATCAAATCAAATATTGGCATGATGCATAAGAGAAAAATTAGTTTATTATATAACCTTAATAGCAATTCAAGCTTTATAGCAAAACTAATAATTGACTGGATTATTCAGCCTTTCAAGTCACTGCTGAATATAACTTCTGTCTGTTACTTTAAAGTTGCGCTAAAAAATTCACAGAATAACTTTTTAAAATTGAAATAATAAATAATTTTTTGTGCAGTTCAGCAATAGTTATTTGACATTAACTGCTGCTAAGAATATTGGAGCAACAATGATAGTCAATGTAAAATAGTTCTACATCCCTTAATAGCCCCCAACATGACAATAGCCAAGAAGATGAACAGTATTTCAAATAAATATGCAATGATGATCTAAGTCTTTACATAATTTCACTTTATTATATTCTAAAACAACAATTTATTCATTAAAGCATATGATCTAGTCAAACTGTAGATGAACTTGTTAGCCTTGTAGCTTCAAAAAGCTCAATTCATTCATTCTGCACATATTCTCTGAGTTCCTACAAGGTTCCAGTCACTATAAGTGACAGAGATATTTGAATGTTGGAAAAAGCCATCTAAAAGACATGATCACCAATTAAGCCTAGATACGATAATATCAAACAAGACATTTTGTAGTACTGAGCCTCCAACAAAGCCCTTAGTGATCTCAACTCCAGGTTTAGATTCCTCCACATGGTATACATAATTGGTCTGTATGGCAAAGTAGCATATGACAGAATTAATGGTATGTCACTTCTAAGATTAAATTGTAATTGTTATTGCTCTCATCAGTCACTCTTGGGAAACAAACTTCCCTGATGTAAGCAACCTTGTGGAGAAAACTAATAAAAGATGAGGAAATAAAACCTCGACAAGAGCCAGCAAGGATGAAGGCTTCCAACAATCACAAGGAGACAGGTTTGCAAACCACAGTAGAGCCTTGAGGTGACTGAATCACCAGCCAAGAGTGGGCTGTGATCTCATGGAAGATCCAGAGCCAGAAATTCTCAACTAAGCCACTCCCAGAAACTTGACCTTCAGAAAATGTATGAGAAATAAATGCTCATTGCTTTGAGTTGCTGTGTTTTAAGATAGTTTATTACAACACAAAATAATACTTCTACATATTTTGATATCAGAATCTGCATGCTAAAGAAAGAAACTGGAAATGTGGGTGTGGCTTTGAAACTACAAAATAAAATTTAAGAAGGATAATAAAGTCTAAGGTGTTTTGTTGAAGTACTTAACAGAATTTGTACAATCTTTGTTAAGTCTAGGAGAGAGGACTTAAATGAAAGTGAGAAAAATGCTATTAAAAGTTAGGGAAAGGGGCTTATTATAGTATAGTAGCAGAAAGTTTAGCAACAATACTATAGTTAGAAATAAAGTATGAAATGTGTAATCAAGCTAAGGCAGTCAAATGCTGAGGAAAGTCTGAGATTTTTTAGCCTGTTTAAAAGGTAACAAATTTAAAATTTAACAAATTGGCAGGGCACAATCTCACCCATGCTACCAGAAGCCATCAGACAAGGACAATTTTACTCAAATCATTGCATCCACCAAGCATGCCTGCTAAGTTGCTTCAGTAATGTCTTACTCTTTGCAACCATATGGACTGTAGCCTATCAGCTATTCTGTCCATGGGATTCTCCAGGCAAGAATACTGGAGTGGGTTGCCAGACCCTCTTCCATGGAATCTACCCAACCCAGAAGGATCTCACCCAGGTCTTTTATGTCTTCTGCATTGGCAGGAGGAGCTTTACCACTAGCATCACCTGGGAAGCCCTCACATATACCATATTTGCTTCTGTTCCTCTTGCTCCCCATGCTCCCCAGGTCCCAAAGGTAATGGCTTAGAGTGATGTTGCTCACGAATGGAAATTGTGTCACAAACGACGAGCCACAAGCTTAAGAAATTCTCCACCTTATAAGAGAGTTGAATGCAAACTGTGTAATGCAGAACAATTTCCTTCCTCAAACAACTCTAGAACATGTGAATATATTATATTAAATGATATAGTCCTTTAACATGATGAATATATCATTGTTTATTTATAATGGGCCTCTACAGGTGAGGTTTGGAAAAGGCAATGGCACCCCACTCCAGTACTTTTGCCTGGAAAATCCCATGGACAGAGGAGCCTGGTGGGCTGCAGTCCATGGGATCGCTAAGAGTTGGACACGACTCAGCGACTTCACTTTCACTTTTCACTTTCATGCATTGGAGAAGGAAATGGCAACCCACTCCAGTGTTCTTGCCTGAAGAATCCCAAGGACAGTGGAGCATGGTGGGCTGCCATCTATGGGGTCGCACAGAGTCGGACACGACTGAAGTAACTTAGCAGCTGCAGCACAGGTGAGGTTACATTAGGTAAGGTAAGGTAAGGTAAAGTCGCTCAGTCGTGTCCGACTCTTTGCGACCCCGTGGACTGTAACCTACTAGGCTTCTCAGTCCATGGGATTCTCCAGGCAAGAATACTGGAGTGGGTTGCCATTTCCTTCTCCAGGGGATCTTCCCGACCCAGGGATCGAACCTGGGTCTCCCGTATTGGAGGCAGACGCTTTAACCTCTGAGCCATTAGGAATCATTAAATAGGGAGCATATACTGGTGGACCCAAAATAATTAGAAGCGTTCTTATTAGTGAAAGAGTGTGATAGAGGAATCAGGATCAATAGTAATATAGCATGAGGAAGATTGGACCAGCCATTGCTGGCTATGAAGATGGATAAAGTCCATGGAATGGCAAAACAACAGATTCTCCCCTGAAGTCTTCCCAGTGAGCCTCATTTTAGACTTGTGACCTCTAGAACTATATCATTTTGGTGTGGTTTCAAATCACCCCACTGATGACAATTTATTACAGCAGCCTAAAAAAAATTATTGGGCTTCCCTGGTAACTTAGATAGATTTTGGTTCCTTGAAGTAGTGTGATGTGCTAAGAAATATCTAAAAATGTTAAGTAATTTTGAAATTGAGCAGTGGTCAGAACCTAGAAAATATTTGAGGAACATTCTAGAAACAAATTATCTTGAACAGACTTTTAGGAGAAATATGGACATTTAAGATTTCTGTGAAGGCTCAGAAGAAAATGATGAGCATGATGTAGAAAACATGTATCATTTTGAACTGATTGATGATAGATATGTGTGAACCTTAAAAGTGTTCCTGGAGAGTACTCAGATAGAAATGAGAAACATGTTATTGGAAACCAGAGAGGAGGTATCCTTATTCAGTGGCAGAAAGCTTGACTGAATTCTGTCTTGCAGTTAACAGTCTCTGTGCAAAGTATAATGCGCATGTGGGTAAAAACTTGGGTATTTGAGGAAATTTCCAAGTGAAATATTGAAGATAAGGTTGCTTCCTGCTGCTCATAGTAAATTTCAAGAGGAAAACAGTTCCGATACATTGAACTATTAGGTAAAAGTGAACATAATTGACAATTAAAAAAAACATCAGCTCATACGGGTTGTCAAAGATGCCAAATTAGGAGGTTCACTATCAGAAGAATGTGCTCTAGACAGAATGCATTGGGCATGACTGGAAATCTTTGCTACTGCCTAGTAAGTGTTAGTTGCTCAGTCGTGCCCGACTCTTTGCAACTCCATGGACTGCAACCCACCAGGCTCCTCTGTCCATGGGATTTTCTAGGCAAGGATACTGGAGTGAGTTGCCATTGCCTTCCACAGGGGATCTTCCGGACCCAGGGATCGAACCCAGGTCTCCTGCACTGCAGGCAGATTCTTTACCAACAGAACTAAAAAGGAAGCTTGCTACTGCCTAGGAAGGAGCAAAAGGTCACTGTTTTCACCCCTAAGAAGACACTCTGAAGGTGTGGGAAACATGGATTACCTCAGCCAACTAGGAGAGAAGAAGCCAGGAATAGAGATGAATTATTCACGAAAGGTCTGTGGTGAAGCCTCTTGTCTAATAGAGTGAATCTCCATGACATACATGGGGGATTCTCAAGGACATAACAGGTTTTTTTTTTTTTTCTTATCAACAGAAACACTGCTAGCTTAAACCTAAAGGAACAAGGAGAGGATAAAATGAATAAAGGGAAGCTCAAAATTCTGTAGCAGAGAACAAATAAAATCACTAAGCTGCAGAATGAGTTATATTCTAAAACATAAAGGTTAACTGTGAGGGTGGAGGAGCCATGACCCAGGAAACATCTGAGAGCCAAAGAAAGCTAATGCTTTGAAAGATAATGTTTATGTAGCTGCATTTCAGTCACGTCTGACTCTTTGTGACCCCATAGACTATAGCCAGTCTGGTTCCACTGTCCATGAAATATTCCACTCAAGAGTACTTAAGAATTGGTAAATCTTTTTTCTTTTTTCCCCTATTTTGAATGGGAATGTCTATAACTGCTATCTTATGCTTCCTCCACCACTGTATTTTGGAGGCATGCAACTTGTATTCCACAGGCCCACAGATAGAGTGGAATTGTGCCCCAAGCTGGATAACAAAAAAGTTCTTATTCAAACTTGATTTAAATAATGAGATCTGGGGCTTTTGACCTAATAAAAGGTGAATGAGATTTTTGGACTTAGTTCAGTTCAGTTCAGTCACTCAGTCGTGTCCGACTCTTTGCAACCGCATGAATTGCAGCACGCCAGGCCTCCCTGTCCATCACCAACTCTTGGAGTTCACTCAAACTCACGTCCATCAAGTCCGTGATGCCATCCCGCCATCTCATCCTCTGTAGTCCCCTTCTCCTCCTGCCTCCAATCCCTCCCAGCATCTGAGTCTTTTCCAGTGAATCAACTCTTCACATGAGGTGGCCAAAGTACTGGAGTTTCAGTTTTAGCATCAGTCCTTCCAAAGAAATCCCAGGGCTGATCTCCTTCAGAATGGACTGGTTGGATCTCCTTGCAGTCCAAGGGACTCTCAAGAGTCTTCTCCAACACCACACTTCAAAAGTATCAATTCTTCGGTGCTCAGCTTTCTTCACAGTCCAACTCTCGCATCCATACATGACCACTGGAAAAACCATAGCCTTGACTAGACAGACTTTTGTTGGCAAAGTAATGTCTCTGCTTTTTAATATGCTATCTAGGTTGGTCATAACTTTCCTTCCAAGGAATAAATGTCTTCTAATTTCATACCTCTGAGCCATTAGGAATCATTAAATAGGGAGCATATACTGGTGGACCCAAAATAATTAGAAGCGTTCTTATTAGTGAAAGAGTGTGATAGAGGAATCAGGATCAATAGTAATATAGCATGAGGAAGATTGGACCAGCCATTGCTGGCTATGAAGATGGATAAAGTCCATGGAATGGCAAAACAACAGATTCTCCCCTGAAGTCTTCCCAGTGAGCCTCATTTTAGACTTGTGACCTCTAGAACTATATCATTTTGGTGTGGTTTCAAATCACCCCACTGATGACAATTTATTACAGCAGCCTAAAAAAAATTATTGGGCTTCCCTGGTAACTTAGATAGATTTTGGTTCCTTGAAGTAGTGTGATGTGCTAAGAAATATCTAAAAATGTTAAGTAATTTTGAAATTGAGCAGTGGTCAGAACCTAGAAAATATTTGAGGAACATTCTAGAAACAAATTATCTTGAACAGACTTTTAGGAGAAATATGGACATTTAAGATTTCTGTGAAGGCTCAGAAGAAAATGATGAGCATGATGTAGAAAACATGTATCATTTTGAACTGATTGATGATAGATATGTGTGAACCTTAAAAGTGTTCCTGGAGAGTACTCAGATAGAAATGAGAAACATGTTATTGGAAACCAGAGAGGAGGTATCCTTATTCAGTGGCAGAAAGCTTGACTGAATTCTGTCTTGCAGTTAACAGTCTCTGTGCAAAGTATAATGCGCATGTGGGTAAAAACTTGGGTATTTGAGGAAATTTCCAAGTGAAATATTGAAGATAAGGTTGCTTCCTGCTGCTCATAGTAAATTTCAAGAGGAAAACAGTTCCGATACATTGAACTATTAGGTAAAAGTGAACATAATTGACAATTAAAAAAAACATCAGCTCATACGGGTTGTCAAAGATGCCAAATTAGGAGGTTCACTATCAGAAGAATGTGCTCTAGACAGAATGCATTGGGCATGACTGGAAATCTTTGCTACTGCCTAGTAAGTGTTAGTTGCTCAGTCGTGCCCGACTCTTTGCAACTCCATGGACTGCAACCCACCAGGCTCCTCTGTCCATGGGATTTTCTAGGCAAGGATACTGGAGTGAGTTGCCATTGCCTTCCACAGGGGATCTTCCGGACCCAGGGATCGAACCCAGGTCTCCTGCACTGCAGGCAGATTCTTTACCAACAGAACTAAAAAGGAAGCTTGCTACTGCCTAGGAAGGAGCAAAAGGTCACTGTTTTCACCCCTAAGAAGACACTCTGAAGGTGTGGGAAACATGGATTACCTCAGCCAACTAGGAGAGAAGAAGCCAGGAATAGAGATGAATTATTCACGAAAGGTCTGTGGTGAAGCCTCTTGTCTAATAGAGTGAATCTCCATGACATACATGGGGGATTCTCAAGGACATAACAGGTTTTTTTTTTTTTTTTTTTCAACAGAAACACTGCTAGCTTAAACCTAAAGGAACAAGGAGAGGATAAAATGAATAAAGGGAAGCTCAAAATTCTGTAGCAGAGAACAAATAAAATCACTAAGCTGCAGAATGAGTTATATTCTAAAACATAAAGGTTAACTGTGAGGGTGGAGGAGCCATGACCCAGGAAACATCTGAGAGCCAAAGAAAGCTAATGCTTTGAAAGATAATGTTTATGTAGCTGCATTTCAGTCACGTCTGACTCTTTGTGACCCCATAGACTATAGCCAGTCTGGTTCCACTGTCCATGAAATATTCCACTCAAGAGTACTTAAGAATTGGTAAATCTTTTTTCTTTTTTCCCCTATTTTGAATGGGAATGTCTATAACTGCTATCTTATGCTTCCTCCACCACTGTATTTTGGAGGCATGCAACTTGTATTCCACAGGCCCACAGATAGAGTGGAATTGTGCCCCAAGCTGGATAACAAAAAAGTTCTTATTCAAACTTGATTTAAATAATGAGATCTGGGGCTTTTGACCTAATAAAAGGTGAATGAGATTTTTGGACTTAGTTCAGTTCAGTTCAGTCACTCAGTCGTGTCCGACTCTTTGCAACCGCATGAATTGCAGCACGCCAGGCCTCCCTGTCCATCACCAACTCTTGGAGTTCACTCAAACTCACGTCCATCAAGTCCGTGATGCCATCCCGCCATCTCATCCTCTGTAGTCCCCTTCTCCTCCTGCCTCCAATCCCTCCCAGCATCTGAGTCTTTTCCAGTGAATCAACTCTTCACATGAGGTGGCCAAAGTACTGGAGTTTCAGTTTTAGCATCAGTCCTTCCAAAGAAATCCCAGGGCTGATCTCCTTCAGAATGGACTGGTTGGATCTCCTTGCAGTCCAAGGGACTCTCAAGAGTCTTCTCCAACACCACACTTCAAAAGTATCAATTCTTCGGTGCTCAGCTTTCTTCACAGTCCAACTCTCGCATCCATACATGACCACTGGAAAAACCATAGCCTTGACTAGACAGACTTTTGTTGGCAAAGTAATGTCTCTGCTTTTTAATATGCTATCTAGGTTGGTCATAACTTTCCTTCCAAGGAATAAATGTCTTCTAATTTCATCGCTGCAGTCACCATCAGCAGTGATTTTGGAGCTCAAAAAAATAAAGTCTGACACTGTTTCCACTGTTTCCCCATCTATTTCCCATGAAGTGATGGGACCAGATGCCATGATCTTTGTTTTCTGAATGTTGAGCTTTAAGCCACCTTTTTCACTCTCCTCTTTCACTTTCATCAAGAGGCTTTTTAGTTCCTCTTCACTTTCTGCCATCAGGGTGGTGTCATCTGCATATCTGAGGTTATTGATATTTCTCCTGGCAATTTTGATTTCAGCTTGTGCTTCTTCCAGCCCAGCGTTTCTCATGATGTCTTCTGTATATAAGTTAAATAAGCAGGGTGACAATATACAGCCTCGACGTACTACTTTTCCTATTTGGAACCATGTTCCATGTCCATTTCTAACTGTTGCTTCCTGACCTGCATATAGGCTTTTCAAGAGACAGGTCAGGTGGTCTGGTGTTCCCATCTCTTTCAGAATTTTCCACAGTTTATTGTGATCCACACAGTCAAAGGCTTTGGCATAGTCAATAAAGCAGAAATAGATGTTTTTCTGGAACTCTCTTGCTTTTTCCATGATCCAGCAGATGTTTGCAGTTTGATCTCTGGTTCCTCTGCCTTTTCTAAAACCAGCTTGAACATCTGGACGTTCATGGTTCACGTATTGCTGAAGCCTGGCTTGGAGAATTTTGAGCATTACTTTACTAGCATGTGAGATGAGCGCAATTGTGCAGTAGTTTGAGCACTCTTTGGCATTGCCTTTCTTTGGGATTGGAATGAAAACTGACCTTGTCCAGTCCTGTGGCCACTGCTGAGTTTTCCAAATTTGCTGGCATATTGCATGCAGTACTTTCACATCATCATCTTTCAGGATTTGAAATAGTTCAACTGGAATTCTATCACCTCCACTAGTTTTGTTCATAGCAATGCTTTCTAAGGCCCAGTTGACTTCACATTCCAAGATGTCTGACTCTAGGTGAGTGATCACAGCATCGTGATTATCTTGGTCATGAAGATCTTTTTCATACAGTTCTTCTGTGTACTCTTGCCACCTCTTCTTAATATCTTCTGCTTCTCTTAGGTCCATACCATTTCTGTCCTTTACTGAGCCCATCTTTGCATGAAATGTTCCCTTGGTATCAGANGCATCGTGATTATCTTGGTCATGAAGATCTTTTTCATACAGTTCTTCTGTGTACTCTTGCCACCTCTTCTTAATATCTTCTGCTTCTCTTAGGTCCATACCATTTCTGTCCTTTACTGAGCCCATCTTTGCATGAAATGTTCCCTTGGTATCTCTAGTTTTCTTGAAGAGATCCCTTGTCTTTCCCATTCTGTTGTTTTCCTCTATTTCTTTGCATTGATCACTGGAAAAATCTTTCTTATCTCTTCTTGCTATTCTGGACTAGTTTGGACTTAAGTTGATGCTATAATTGTTGGAGACTTTTGGAGATGTCACTATGGGGTGATTTTCTTTTGTATGTGGGATAGAACTGAGTGTTTGAGTTCCAAAATATAGAGTATGGTTGGCAAAATTATAGCCTTGCAAAAATGTCCATGTCTTAATACCCAGAATTTGTGAATATTTACCTTACTTTGTGAAAATGGCTTTGTAGTTGTAACTTTGAATGTGAAAGGGACCATTGGCCAAGGAGAGAGAGATATATATATATATGTATATATATATATATATATATATATATATACATTTATAATTTAAGAAACAAAGGTTGTTGCAGTAGCAATAAGAAACTAATACATAAATTGACAAAATAATTGTCACAGTGGAAGATGTGATCTTATTATCTCTTAACATCTTGGGATACAATCCTGGAAGAAGATGCTACCTCTATTTTCCAAATCTGTTTGCTATGCAGACAACCCTGAAAAGATGTCAGAGGTGCAGAAACACTGGAGATCCATGGAGAACTGTCTCCCACTGAGGAGAATTCCAATCATAGTGTTG
Organism: Cephalophus harveyi; assembly: GCA_006410635.1. Classification (NCBI taxonomy): domain Eukaryota; kingdom Metazoa; phylum Chordata; class Mammalia; order Artiodactyla; family Bovidae; genus Cephalophus; species Cephalophus harveyi. Next base: position 72,961 of record SJYT01005051.1, read on the forward strand.
AAGATACTGCCTAGTTTCTCTTATTACTTATAGTAATACATAAGAGAAGTGAGATGAAACAAAGGGAGTATTGTTCAAATATTAAAAATTGATGGCTTTGAAACTTCTCAGCTCTTTCAGATGGCAAACGATGCTAAAATTCTAAAGAAAGATCAAATTCATGACACTGTTGGGGGGCGGGGAACAGACCAATGATAAAGCTGAAAGTTAAGACTGAAAATCCTTCACTGAGACCTTAGAAATATCAAAGGTTACTTCAGACAAAAGACTCTCCAAAGAGATAAAACATGTGCTTCACATATCCTTTCAATCAAACATTAGAGCTTTTAAAATACTAAAGGTCATTTGTCCCTCAACCTTCCCAGTTGAAATGCAAGGTAGAGATCTCTTATCTCCAAGAGATCATAAATGTGGCTTTTATCTAATGGTAGGCAACTCTAAGATTGACAACTTTTAAGGAATTCTGTATTCAGAAACATTACCAACTTTGACTTTCTGAAAAGGTCACAGAAAGTACAAAATGAAAAGAGACCTTTTGACTCACAAATGCTAGTAATAGTAAGCAGACCAAGAAGGAACAGGTGTTGCCTTTCATGGAAAAGGAAGCAGGACTCAGGGTGGAAACAAGAACCTTCAGCAATGATTCCCTGGCCTTGAGACCTAATCACAACCTGTACAGTTTTTGCCTGGCTGAATGTTAGAATTGTTTTGAAACAATGTCTACTTTTTCCTTCCTTTTTCTCCCTCTTTGAAGATGTTGTCTGTGCTAATCACACCGTCATCAACTGGTGTCACTTTTCATAAGTGACAACTTGTCACTTAAAGTCACGAAGAACTGTACTCAATGACTGTATTTACAGAACCACACCCAAAAGCCCATTCACTCTGAACCTAATTTAGATATAGGAGTCTGGACTTGAGTTGACTTTGTAATAGGATAAGACTTTAGGGGGACTTATGAGGAAATGAATGTGTTTTGCCTGTGGAGTATTACCTGGAAAACTGGTTTACCTCTTGGTATATATGGATCCAGAAGACATAACCAAGTCAAAGGTTGGGAGGAGATGGATTTCTTACTTGCAACTAAAGGAAATACTGGGAATCTTCCCCAAAGTAGTGTCTCTACAACAGCAACACAGGAAGTTTTAAGTTAAGGGCACATGCAAATTCATAAAGGGACTTGGGCAATCTATGGGGTATAGCTTTTGTTGACTGAAGTCATGAGGTTCAGAAAAATCCCACATCATCATTGCTTAGGTTCTTGTCAATCTGGTGGTTTAGGCTAATCTTTATCATTGAAATAGAACTGGGAGTCTTTACAAGTGGTGTATTATCTTTGTACTATAAGTTCTCTTGCCTAATAATGGTTTATTTCTGTATGCTTTTTTTTCCTTAAGATCATTAGTTACTGAGACATGTTCAAGAGCAAGTGTTGTGGCCAGGATAAAAATCACAAAATGGCTTAGGCCAAAAATGGCTTCTCTTATGTCAAGAGAGCCATGCCTTTTTCTCTTTCTCTGGGTATCCCTTGATCTCTGTGATCACAGGAGGAATATCAGTTACTAAGAGCCAGACAAGACTGTGGTAGCGAGACTGCAGTAGGCCCTCCAGGCTTCTCTTTTTGTTGTTCTCACAGATTTGTAGAGATCCCTCCCATATATTACCAAGATTTGCCAATGTGCCAATTAGTATATGGCAGAACATTGCTAGCTCTGACTCTCTTTCCACCTTTCCTCCTATCACCTCTCTCTTCTATTACTCTCTCTTGCAGAAATATATTGTCAACTTGAGCAGACATATGAGGAGACCTATTTGTTGAGAAACTGAGACTTCCTGGCAGAGCCTGAGAGGAAGTCAGAACTGCCAACCATCAGGTGAGTGGGCTTGGAAGCAAATTCTAAAGCAGGGGCCCCAAACCTTTTTGGCACCAGGGACCAGTTTCATGGAAGAGAATGTTTCCATGAAGCAGGTGGTGGGAGCGGCCTGGGGATGATTGAAGTGCACTACATTTCTTGTGCACTTTATTTCTACTATTTATATTGTGCACTTTATTTCTATTATTACATTTATTGTGCACTTTATTTCTATTATTATTTCATCAGTTCCACATCAGTCCATCAGTCATTAGATCCCAGATATTGGGGATTCCTATAGTAGTTAAGCAGTAGTTAAGACTTGAAATGGCTGATGCCGCAACTAAGAGGTTTATTTGACGCTGATCTAAAGGCCAGTCAGCTCAGCCACTGCTAGATTCCTGACTGTCAGAAACTGTGGAAGAAAATAAACATTTGATATTTTAAGCTATAGTGTTATGCAGCAACAAATGGCTTCTTCAGTTTTGTTCTAAGTTTTCCAAGTTGACTTACTTCAAAGTGGTAATTATTGCTTTAAGAAAGAAGTGTTCTCAGATTTATAGAAAATGTCAAAATTGAAAACATTGTTAATGGAAAATATTAAAATAATATGTTACAGCCATAAAATCAAATTATATTAATGGCAAAACTCAGATTAGTGCAAAAATTATTCTAAATAACACTGTTTTTTGGTTTTACTTTTTATTTGCAATCGTTTGTTTCTGTACTGCTGGTTTTGCTCTTTCTCCTTTAACTAAAAATTAAATAAACACTAAACTGCTGAGTACATGAAACATTAAAATGTGATATATTTCTGCCCTTACTTCAGAGGAATTTATATATGTTTACAACTTAAATAAGAAGTCCTGATACACTCAACAATATAGAAAATCTCAAGAAGATTATATTAAATGGAAAGAAAGTGGACTTCATTTATATGAAATTCTAAAAACCAAAACTGAAATATAATGAACAAAAAACAGGTAAGTTATTATCTGGATGTAGGATTGAAGTGACTGACTTTAATTGATAGGTAGAAATTTTTGAGATGATGGTTACATTTATCAAAATCCATTAAACTGTACACTAAAAAAAGTTTAGCAATAAAAGAAATATTGCATCATCTCATTAAGACATAATTGAAAATAGCCTTTCTGCGTGTATTTTTAGAGAATACTTCTCAAGTAGTGTATGTTTATCTCAGAGAATGAGCTCTGTACTATCACACATATTTTTAATCTCTTTTTTTCTGAAACTTTTTTTTTTTCCTCACCCGGGGTTTACTATAAGGTCTCAGGTATCATGTATGAACACTAGTTATTCCAGGAGAGAACAGCAAAGATAGAAAAGAAATAAGACCTAAAGAAGTTAGACATCAAATTTCAAACTTCCATAAGGAGAAAAAAGGAAAGAAATCCCTTTGTGGAATCCAGTGCACTAGATGATGAAAAAAAAAGACCTTATCCAAAAAGAAAAATGTTGTAATTTCTGTGTTATTTTTGAGAAATCTTAATATGTGTATGCTTTTTTAGTATTATTTTCATCACAAATACTTAAAAGAAACTGATATTCTTATATATAAAGAGGTATACTCTAAATATTAATAATTTAGCTATTCAATTATTCATAAACATGCATTCTGAAACACTGACATAACTATTACACTAAATGAAGTCGCTCAGTTTTGTCTGACTCTTTGCGACCCCATGAACCCCATGGAGCCTACCAGGCTCCTCCATCCATAGGATTTTCCAGGCAAAAACACTGGAGTGGGTTGCCATTTCCTTCTCCAGGAGACCTTCCACACCCAGGTATTGAACCTGGGTCTCCCGCATTGTAGGCAGATGCTTTACCATCTGAGCCACCAGGGAAGTCATAGTTACACTAAGACATACATTTAAGTATTTAAATATATTGTGAAAAGCTTGATTTATCAGTATATTAATAGAATACTGTTAACTGCTATATATGAGGTTAACCTACCTAGATATGGTCAATTAACTCTTCAAGAATTAGAACCACAGCAACTAGAACAAATTAAAGGTGATATGTTTCAGAAAACTTATAAGGTGATTAAAATTATACATTTTCTTAAAATCACGGATGATTCATAGTCAATTCACCTTTTCAAATTAAATGACACAATCCAAAGATAGTAAAACATTAATCATAAACTCATATGTGTTTTACTCGAACTCTCTTTGATGTATATGTAAAATGAATTTTTAACAGGGACAACTATACATGTGCTTTTCCTTGAAGAAAGACTGGTTTTCTCACATCTGACAGAGGACACACCCTAATGTTGCTACTCATGGTCGACATTTTCTTAATAAGGACATTTATAAAGAAGCTAAAAAGGAAGGTATTACTTCTTTTTAACCAGAAGATACCATTTTAAGCAGGTAGCAGGAGATAGTGTGGATACTGAAATGTTTAATTTCTTGAGGCATGCAGAGAAAATAAGAGGCAAAGATGAAGCTTAATATAATCCTTGTTATTATTTAGAGCTGAAAATGTAAGGAAAATTTGTTTTTCAAGTAGTTAGCTGTCATATGTTATTTCAGATTAAGAAATGGAATGAGGGAAATGAATAGTGAACTAGTAACTCAATACTTATCTGAAGTAAAAGTATTGAGTTATTAGCTATTGCCTATTGTTCATTTTATATACAATTATAAGAACATGGTCTATAATATTTACAATGTTATGTTTTCAAAGTCTTAAAACTTGAAAATTTCAGAGGTAATATTTAAAATCATTTTCATTTCAGAGTACAGTTCACCTTTAAGTTAAAAAATCATCCTGCAAATAACAACATTTTTCTCTTCTCCCCGAGTTCTTCCTTGTTTCTCTGAGTAAGAAGCTGCTGCTACTGCTGCTAAGTCGCTTCAGTCGTGTCCGACGCTGTGCTACCCCATAGACGGCAGCCCAACAGGCTCCCTCGTCCCTGGGATTCTCCAGGCAAGAACACTGAGTGGGTTGCCATTTCCTTCTCCAATGCGTGAAAATGAAAAGTGAAAGTGAAGTCGGTCAGTCATGTCCGACTCTTCATGACCCCATGGACTGCAGCCTACCAGGCTCCTCCGTCCATGGGATTTTCCATGCAATAGTACTGGAGTGGGGTGCCAAAGCACTTTGTCACAAATGAGAGAATTGAAGCTGAGACTTCCATCAAAGGGGTTAGCTTCCTCAGAGACATGAAATATGAGATAAAGAAATGTATTTAATTTTGTTCCTCCTTCTCTTAAATGGGAATTGAGAGATGCATCTGTCCAGAAATTGATCCCAGCCTTTCTACAGTCAGTATCTTAAAGGGCTGTGACCTTATAATTGAGAACTTAAACCATCATATTCTGCAACTTACTTTTATGAACTTCTCACAAGGGAAGAATGAATTGTTACAGACATTTTTCTTCTCTTCTGCTAAACACTAAGGATCTCAATCTCATGGCTGTTGAAGAATCATTAGAAGCAGTGTAGTTAGATAGTCAATAATATGTATCTTAATTGTTATATAAAAATGGAAAGGAAATAAAAGTAATATACTTGGGTAATCAGTTCAGTTCAGTTCAGTTCAGTCGCTCAGTCGTGTCCGACTCTTTGCGACCCCATGAATCACAGCACGCCAGGCCTCCCTGTTCATCACCATCTCTCGGAGTTCACCCAGACTCACATCCATCGAGTCAGTGATGCCATCCAGCCATCTCATCCTCGGTCGTCCCCTTCTCCTCCTGCCCCCAATCACTCCCAGCATCAGAGTCTTTTCCAATGAGTCAACTCTTCGCATGAGGTGGCCAAAGGACTGGAGTTTCAGCTTCAGCATCATTCCTTCCAAAGAAATCCCAGGGTTGATCTCCTTCAGAATGGACTGGTTGGATCTCCTTGCAGTCCAAGGGACTCTCAAGAGTCTTCTCCAACACCACACTTCAAAAGCATCAATTCTTCGGCGATAAGCCTTCTTCACAGTCGAACTCTCACATCCATACATGACCACAGGAAAAACCATAGCCTTGACTAAACGGACCTTAGTCGGCAAAGTAATGTCTCTGCTTTTGAAAATGCTATCTAGGTTGGACATAACTTTTCTTCCAAGGAGTAAGCGTCTTCTAATTTCATGGCTGCAGTCACCATCAGCAGTGATTTTGGAGCCCCAAAAAATAAAGTCTGGCACTGTTTCCACTGTTTCCCCATCTATTTCCCATGAAGTGATGGGACCAGATGCCATGATCTTCGTTTTCTGAATGTTGAGCTTTAAGCCAACTTTTTCACTCTCCTCTTTCACTTTCATCAAGAGGCCTTTTAGCTCCTCTTCACTTTCTGCCATAAGGGTGGTGTCATCTGCATATCTGAGGTTATTGATATTTCTCCCGGCAATCTTGATTCCAGCTTGTGTTTCTTCCAGTCCAGCGTTTCTCATGATGTACTCTGCATATAAGTTAAATAAGCAGGGTGACAATATACAGCCTTGACGCACTCCTTTTCCTATTTGGAACCAGTCTGTTGTTCCATGTCCAGTCCTAACTGTTGCTTCCTGACCTGCATACAGATTTCTCAAGAGGCAGGTTAGGTGGTCTGGTATTCCCATCTCTTTCAGAATTTTCCACAGTTTATTGTGATCCACACAGTCAAAGGCTTTGGCATAGTCGATAAAGCAGAAGTAGATGTTTTTCTGGAACTCTCTTGCTTTTTCCATGATCCAGCGGATGTTGGCAATTTGATCTCTGGTTCCTCTGCCTTTTCTAAAGCCAGCTTGAACATCAGGGAGTTCACGGTTCACGTATTGCTGAAGCCTGGCTTGGAGGATTTTGAGCATTACTTTACTAGCATGTGAGATGAGTGCAATTGTGCGGTAATTGGAGCATTCTTTTGCATTGCCTTTCTTTGGAATTGGAATGAAAACTGACCTTTTCCAGTCCTGTGGCCACTGCTGAGTTTTCCAAATTTGCTGGCAGATTGAGTGCAGCACTTTCACAGCATCATCTTTCAGGATTTGAAACAGCTCAACTGGAATTCCATCACCTCCACTAGCTTTGTTCGTAGTGATGCTTTCTAAGGCCCACTTGACTTCACATTCCAAGATGTCTGGCTCTAGATGAGTGATCACATCATCATGATTATCTGGGTCGTGAAGATCTTTTTTGTACAGTTCTTCTGTGTATTCTTGCCACCTCTTCTTAATATCTTCTGCTTCTGTTAGGTCCATACCATTTCTGTCCTTTATCGAGCCCATCCTTGCATGAAATGTTCCCTTGGTATCTCTAATTTTCTTGAAGAGATCTCTAGTCTTTCCCATTCTGTTGTTTTCCTCTATTTCTTTGCATTGATCACTGAAGAAGGCTTTCTTATCTCTTCTTGCTATTCTTTGGAACTCTGCATTCAGGTGCTTATATCTTTCCTTTTCTCCTTTGCTTTTCGCCTCTCTTCTTTTCACAGCTATTTGTAAGGCCTCCCCAGACAGCCATTTTGCTTTTTTGCATTTCTTTTCCATGGGGATGGTCTTGATCCCTGTCTCCCGTACAATGTCACGAACCTCATTCCATAGTTCTTCAGGCACTCTATCTATCAGATCTAGGCCCTTAAATCTATTCCTCACTTCCACTGTATAATCATAAGGGATTTGATTTAGGTCATACCTGAATGGTCTAGTGGTTTTCCCTACTTTCTTCAATTTGAGTCTGAATTTGGCAATAAGGAGTTCATGATCTGAGCCACAGTCAGCTCCCGGCCTTGTTTTTGTTGACTGTATAGAGCTTCTCCATCTTTGGCTGCATAGAATATAATCAATCTGATTTCGGTGTTGACCATCTGGTGATGTCCACGTGTAGAGTCTTCTCTTGTGTTGTTGGAAGAGGGTGTTTGCTATGACCAGTGCATTTTCTTGGCAAAACTCTATTAGTCTTTGCCCTGCTTCATTCCGCATTCCAAGGCCAAATTTGCCTGTTACTCCAGGTGTTTCTTGACTTCCTACTTTAGCATTCCAGTCCCCTATAATGAAAAGGACATCTTTTTTGGGTGTTAGTTCTAAAAGATCGTGTAGGTCTTCATAAAACCGTTCAACTTCAGCTTCTTCAGCATTACTGGTTGGGGCATAGACTTGGATAACTGTGATATTGAATGGTTTTCCTTGGAGACGAACAGAGATCATTCTGTCATTTTTGAGATTGCATCCAAGTACTGCATTTCGGACTCTTTTGTTGACCATGATGGCTACTCCATTTCTTCTGAGGGATTCCTGCCTGCAGTAGTAGATATAATGGTCATCTGAGTTAAATTCACCCATTCCAGTCCATTTTAGTTCACTGATTCTTAGAATGTCGACGTTCACCCTTGTCATCTCTTGTTTGATCACTTCCAATTTGCCTTGATTCATGGACCTGACATTCCAGGTTCCTATGCAGTATTGCTCTTCACAGCATCGGATCTTGCTTCTATCACCAGTCACATGCACAACTGGGAATTGTTTTCGCTTTGGCTCCATCCCTTCATTCTTTCTGGACTTATTGCTCCACTGATCTCCAGTAGCATATTGGGCACCTAATGACCTGGGGAGTCCCTCTTTTGATATCCTATCATTTTGCCTGTTCACACTAGGACCACAGCCTTGTCTACCTCAATGAAACCAAGCCATGCCTGCAGGGCAACCCAAGACGGGCGGGTCATGGTGGAGAGGGCTGACAGAACTTGGTCCACTGGAGAAGGGAATGGCAAGCCACTTCAGTATTCTTGCCTTGAGAACCCCATGAACAGTATGAACTTGGGTAATAAGTACCGTATATTTTGCAAAACCTACTACATTTTTATATAATTTGCTTCTCACAAAGTTTTAAAGTGGTATAATAGAACTGCTATTTGCTCAGAGACAAACCAGTTATGTACAATTTTTATGGAACCACAAGAGATTCTGAATAACCAAAATAATCTTGAGAAAGAGAAAAACTTAATGCATCACATCACCTGATTTCAAGCTATACTTACTTCAAAGCTATAGTACTAAATAGACTATGGTACTGGCACACAGAACAATATAACAGAATTGAGAGTCCAGATATAAAACCAACATATATAGGTTAAATTAATATACAACAAAGAAGCAAGGGACATACAATAGGAAAGTGATAATTTCTTTAAAACATGGTGTTCATAAAATTGGACAGCCACATGCAAAAAAATGCCACTATACCACTGTTTTACACCATACACAAAAATTAACTCAAAATGAAATAATTGTTTAAGTATAAGACCAGAAACCATAAAATTTCTAGAAGAAAACATTGGCAATAAGCTTACTGTCATCAATCTTAGCAATGGTTTTATGGATCAGACTACAAACCACCCCCCCCAAAAAAAAAAAAAAAAGCTAAGACTACATCAAACTAAAAAGTTTTTTTTATTTATAGCAATGGATACAACCAGTCCATTCTGAAGGAGATCAGCCCTGGGATTTTTTTGGAAGGAATGATGCTAAAGCTGAAACTCCAGTACTTTGGCCACCTCATGCAAAAAGTTGACTCATTGGAAAAAACTCTGATGCTGGGAGGGATTGGGGGCAGGAGGAGAAGGGGACGACCAAGGATGAGATGGCTGGATGACATCACTGACTCGATGGACGTGAGTCTGAGTGAACTCCGGGAGTTGGTGATGGACAGGGAGGCCTGGCATGCTGTGATTCATGGGGTCGCAAAGAGATGGACACAACTGAGCGACTGACCTGAACTGAACTGACTGATCATGAATAAAATACAAAGGCAACCTACTTAATGGGAGAAGATATTGCAAGCAATCTATCTGATAAGGAGTAAATATTCAAAATATAAAAACTCAATGCAGCTCAGTATAAAAAAACATAAAACTGGATTTAAGATGGGTAGAGGATCTGAGTAGGCATTTTTTAAAAAAGAGATATACAAATGGCCAAAAGACACATGAAAATATTAAAAAATGACATATCATCAGTTCAGTTCAATTCAGTTCATATATATATCTTATATGTTGTCCTTGTTGTTTAGTCCCTAAATTGCGTATGACTCTTTTGTAACCCCATGGACTGTAGCCCAGCAGGCTCTTCTTTCCATGGGATTTCCCAGACAAGAATACTGAAGAGCATTGCCATTTCCTTCTCTAAGGAATCTTCCCAACCCAGGGCTCAGACCGACACCTGCTGCGCAACTTCTGAATTGCATTCTTTACTGCTGAGACACCTATGTATATTAATCAGTCATTTAAAAAAGACATGAAATCCTCTGTGACGACTTGGATGAACCTTGAATACATTATGCCATGTGAAATAAGTTAGAAAGACAAATACCATATGATTTCACTCGGATGTGGAGGCTAAACAAATGAAGGAACAAAATAAAATGAAACCTAACACAGAGATACAGAGCAGATTATTGGTTATCATAGAAGAGAACTAGGGAGTAGTGGAAATGGGTGAAGGAAGTAAACTGTATGGTGATGGATATTGTCTAGACTTGTGGTGTTATGACATTGTAGTATATACAAAGGTTGAATTATAATGCTGCACACTTGAAAATGATATAATAAAAAGATTAGATGAGATTAAAAGGTCTGCATTAACAGTTGAAGAGTGATATTAACATTGTATTTTTAGATAACAAAGAGAAAAGTGCAAAACAGTATATGCATTGTGTTAACTTTTATCTTAAAGAACTATTTTAGCAAGAGTAAGCCGAAGAATGACAAATCAGAAGTCATGAAATTGAATATCCAAGGAGGTTTGTTGACAATTAAGTGGGAAAGATAATGAAGTAAAATAGTCTCTGATTTGATATCACTATCAATTTGCATATTCTAACACATACAAATTAACAAAGAATGGAAAAGAAAATTTGAAAGGAATGCAGAAAAACAAATGAAACAATAATATATCAACATGATAACATAGAGTGAAGGAAACATAAATTAATACAAGGAATATTGACATGTATTGTCAGTCTAGTGAAGTCATTCAGTTGTGTCTGACTCTTTGCGTCCCCATGGACGCATGGAGCCTACCAGGCTCCCCCATCCATGGGATTTTCTAGGCAAGAATACTGGAGTGGGTTGCCATTTCCTTCTCCAGGGAATCTTCCTGACCCAGGGATCAAACCCATCTCTCCTGTATTGCAGGCAGACACTTTACCATCTGAGCGACCGGTCTACAGACATAAAAAAGAAATACAAATATATTTTCGTCTATATCTGTTATGGTATAGTGTTACTGAAGTAATACTTCTGAAACTATTTTTAACAAATGAGCAAATATATTAATATTTTCTAGGAATAAATTTCTTATTGTGGGAGAAGAGGAATATGCATATGTAATAACAGAAGTTTAGATTGAAATCAGAAGTATCAGAATAAACTCATAACTTAATAAAACAAAATAGTACTAGTATATACCTGTCTCTTATACACATCTAGATGTGTATAAGAGACAGAATAAGGCAACTTGAGGTTTCCACTGTTAATTGTAGAAAATTTGAAATATGAATAATGGCATTTTATTTTAAAGTTTTAATAAAAAATCTATTAGTCTGTATTTAGATTAAAAAGACCTGCATATGGATATAGAACTGTAAACTTTTTTTAACTGTATATTAAAAAATGAATTAATCTCCATTTTATCAGTGCTCAAATTAGTGTTTAATTGAACTCTGACTTCTCTCAGAAAGCAAATGATATTACACATGAAGTGTGTGAAATCACTTCATGTAAGTGTTCTGTGATTAAAACAGGAAGGCCACATATATGCTGAAATCTCATTTTGGTAGTTTTTATACCAGACTCATTTCAAAATAAAATCAGGTATCTTGTGAACAGCTATATTTTCACACTTTACCCACACTGAATAATGTCAGTTTGCTTCCTGAAGAAAGGCACAGACTGCCTTTCACTGAATTTTGTCATTCTCTGTCTCTGTAAATTTAGTTTATCTGAAGTCTTCTTTGTTATGTTATCTGTTCTCATGTACCTGAGCAGGTCTGAAAGTTCAGGGCATTAGATTTAAGATGTCGAATGACTTTTTAAAGAAAATACTCATTGAAATCAGTTTTTAGGGTGTGAAATTGTAACTTTGAAAATCATTTTAATTCCCCACCGACAATCTAGGAAACGTACTCCTATTGAGGCTTGTGGCTCCATCTTGCAGTGCACTACTGATTCCCTGAAGGAGGGCATGGTGAGAAGTGCATCTCCTTTTCTCTTTTGATTGTAAGAATGCTTTATATATTTTTCTCACTGAATATTGGGGTTGGGACATCCATAATTCACACACCATGATTTTTCTCAATAAAAGTTCGTAGGGTGAAATATTCTTGTCAGTTAAATGTTCTTAAGGCAAAATTTTCAAAGAACTTTGAAATTCTGGTTAGCTTTACTAGAGGCAAAAGTCTTTTAGAAGAAGGAGCTTGTCTTCTCATTCCTGGATCAGAAGTGCTGCTGTAAGTATAGAGAAGACATCCTAAGTGTAAATATAGCTATCCATCAATTCTAGTTATAAATTGTTGAGCCTATTTACACAGAAGCTAAAAGTTTACTAATAGAAGGTCAACTACATTTTCCTTTTCTCTGCAGACTCTTTCTGTACTATTGTTTTTATTCTACTCTCTATTTATTTGTGCTTCTTTCTATAGATTATGCTTTTGCCTTTTAACTGCATCAAATACCTAACCTCTAGTTTTTATTTTTAAATATTTATTTTTAAAGAAATTATTCCACAATTGTTTTCATAGATGAAAATTGATAAGATGCTTAATACATGTTCTAATGTATGTTAATGGGGTTAAGTTTGGGAAACCAGTCAGGAATCTTATGAGCTTTCTTCTGTTTTTGTATCCAGCCTCACAATGATTATATTAGCTATTTTATTTTACTATAGCAAGAGCCTACCCAGCAAAATGTAGAACTATACTATAAAATTAGGTTAGAATTATAATGTTAAATTTGCCTAATATAGGGTTTTCTCTTTAATGGTTATGGTAAAGGTTTTACAAATGCTAATAATTAAATTTGTCTAAAATAATTTATACTATTCCAGAGTAAACTTTATTGGGCTTCCCTGATAGCTCAGTTGGTAAAGAATCTGCCTGTAATGCAGGAGACCCCAGTTTGATTGCTGGGTTGGGAAGATCTGCTGGAGAAGGGTTAGGCTACCCACTCCAGTATTTTATTATCCTAATGTAAGTATATTTTCAAATTTGTATTTATTTAGTTCATGTATTTTCAGAGAAGGCAATAGCACCCCACTCCAGTACTCTTGCCTAGAAAATCCCATGGATGGAGGAGCCTGATGGGCTGCAGTCCATGGGGTCATTAAGAGATGGATACGACTGAACCACTTCACTTTCACTTTTCAGTTTCATGCATTGGAGAAGGAAATGGCAACCCACTCCAGTGTTCTTGCCTGGAGAATACCAGGGACTGGGAAGCCTGGTGGGCTGCTGTCTAAGGGATCTCACAGAGTCGGACATGACTGAAGTGACTTAGCAGCAGCAGCAGTTCATGTATTTTAAGTTATATTTTGGTATGAATTTACCTCCTGTTCAAGAAAAGTCCTCTTGTAAGGTTCTTCATGTCACAGATTCTAAGAGCTGTTTTACTTATTGGATTTTTAGTGTTTTAAATAACAGAGGTGACAAAGATAGGGAAAAGTATAGAAATTTGAAATCTAGAAAATGAAAGAAAGTATTGAATGTTTAAAAAATCCAATTTATCCCTATAATGAAGGTCATGTGTGTGTTTGTCAGTCAGTCATGTCTGGCTGCTTGATTTGCCATGGATTTAGCCCTCCAGGCTCCTTTATCCATGGAATTCTCTAGGCAAGAATACTGGAGTGGATTGCCATTGCCTTCTATAGAAGATCTTCTTGTCCCAAGGATCAAACTCAGGCCTCCTGCATTGCATGCAAATTCTTTTCTGCCTGAGCCACCAGAGAAGCCCCAATAAAAGTCTTGGGGTAAGAGAAACATAAAAGTTTGGAGTTGGGAAATTATGTTAGCCTTAAAGGGTGCAAGCACTGGGATTTGAGACATTTGTGATCAGAGGGGAAGAAGTGATGATGGGGCACTTTCATACAGGACAGCAGTGACATTTTTCATAATTTCAGAGAAATATTGGGTTGATCAAAAAGTTCATTCAGGTTTTTCCTTAAAATGTTATGAAAAACCCAAATGAACTTTTTGGCCAATCCAATATAAATGAGGAACTTGAGATGTTTAAAAATAACTGCAATGAGAACAGTGTTTTTGATATTATTAAACTGATTTGTATCCATCTCTCTTTTTAAAGCAGATTCAACCCAGTGACCCCCACCTTAAATACAAATCATATGCTTTCTGCATATGATTTGTATAGCTCTAGATATTGTAAATATAGTTGGCAGGAGAAAGAATTTGTCAAATCAATTTACTGCCTATTTGACTTGTCAAATATTATACCTGTAAAACTGAAATTGAAATCCTCTGAAAGTATAAAGAACTTTCAAATTTTACCTAGGAATATCTCCTATGAACCATCTTATACCATTATTAAATGTTATCATATCATCACTGAATATTAAAAAAAAAAATTACCAATCATTTTGGGCCCAGGTATGATGGAAAGAAGAAAGTGATGTGATGTTATGCAAAAGACCATGTTCACATATTGTCATGTTCCCATACCTTTCTTGTGATTTCTCCTTATCACTAAGTATATTAATGAATTAACTAGATTAATGGACAGTGGTAAAGACTTCCCGTCAATGCAGGAGACGCAGGTTCGATCCCTGGGTGGAGAAGATCTCCTGGAGAAGGAAATCACACGACAACCCGTTCCAGTATTTTTGCCTGGAAACTTCCATGGACAGGGGAACCTGGTGGGCTACAGTCCATGGGATCACTGACACGACTCAGTGACTGGGCACACAGGTTAATGGAAGGCAGTATCTTTGTCTAAATGGAGAGAATTTAGCTTGATAACAGACAGACTTGTGTGCATGTGTGTGTGTGTATGTGTGTGTGAGTATATCAATCTGTATCTCTATTTGCTTACCTAAATCAATTGATTCAGCCATCCCTGAGACTCTCTCACCTGTGTTCTTACATTATTGTTTAATTTAGGAAATAATAAGCATTATTTCTATAAATATTCCTCTTCTACTTGTATTTTCTTGAAACTTTCTCTAGTGTGACCAATAGTTCCAGTCCTGTAGGGAGTTACAGATATTATAGAGAAATCTAACATGTCAGTGATGAAGAAGAAATGTCAAATTTTCCAGAGTGATAAATGCTAATCACCTAAAGAGAAGCATGAGGAATGAAAACCATCATGTTGAAAGCAAAAACAAAATAGAATAATGTTTGCAATCTACTGAAGACAGCAAAATTAAATTTAGAATTACTTATGTAGTAAAGTACTCACTTAAATATGATGGTAAGAATAATTTTTCAAATTAAAAGAAATATTTAGAAAATTTACATAAAAGTTCTTTTCTGAGTGGATTTCAGAGGAATTATTTAAGCAAGGCCAGAAATAAATCTGGGAAAAATTAATGCTATATGAGAAGTAAAAGAAAGTAAATTACTTAAGTGTATCTTTACCTTCATAAGATTTATCAGAGAAAGGGAAAGGATGAGAGAGAGGAAAAATTTATCAATAAAATTAGAAATTCTAGAGGACACTAATGATTGGTAATTGCCTGAGAGTGGAAGCAAAGAAAGTATGTGCTAAAGAAAATGTATGCTTTCTTATTTGATGGGTATAGATATAGTTAAAAGGTATTTTAGGAAAACAGACGAAGAGATTAGTAGTTTGCATGTAAGACAATGCTGGACTGGACTTCCTGTTTAATGAGCTATTATTATACCACTTTGAAGTTGCAAAGAGTCACATGTAGGTTTTTGTCCACTGGAGATACAAATAATTTCTTTTTGGTAAAACAAATATCAGAAAACATTATGATTTATGGTTTTATAAATCTTGTTCTATAAGTGAGAATCTCATACAATGATCAAACTTTCAAAAAATGGTGCCTAATGCTTCACTTTACTTTCTAAATATTGTGCAAAATTTCTTCTTTGACCAATTTTAACCCAGATATATATAGGGAAGAAGAGTCTGTGGAATATCTTTTTGACTTATGCAGGTTAATACTAGGGAGAAGGAAATGGCAACTCACTTCAGTATTCTTGCCTGAGAATCTCATGGACAGAGGAGCCTGGTGGGCTGCTGTCCATGGGGTCACACAGAGTCAGATACGACTGAAGTGACTTAGCAGGCAATCATGCATTGGAGAAGGAAATGGCAATCCACTCCAGTGTTCTTGCCTGGAGAATCCCAGGGACAGAGGAGCCTGGTGGGCTGCCATCTATGGGGTCACATAGAGTCAGACATGACTGAAGTGACTTAGCAGCAGCAGCAGCAAGTTAATACTATCAGATGTGTATAAGAGACAGGGAAGTAAACTGTATGGTGATGGANCTTGCCTGGAGAATCCCAGGGACAGAGGAGCCTGGTGGGCTGCCATCTATGGGGTCACATAGAGTCAGACATGACTGAAGTGACTTAGCAGCAGCAGCAGCAAGTTAATACTATCAGAGCAGTAACTAACTTTGCATTATTCTTTAAAAAAAAAAAAAACAAACAAAAAACGGATTTTCTTTTCCATTTTAAATGCTCATGTAAGCCTGTTCATTTTGATTTAATTTCTGGAATATCTATAATAAATATTGGTTTCCCAGTTGACACTGATGAATCCACCTGCTAATGCAAGAGACACAAGAGACTGCAATTCAATCCCTGGGTGAGGAAGATCACCTCGTGTAAGAGATGGCAGCCCACTCCAGCATCCTTGCCTGGAGAATTCCATGGACAGAGGAGCCTGGCAGGTTACAGTCCATGGGGTCGCAGAGTCAGAAACGACTGAAGCGACTTAGCATGCACACACAATATTTAAATACAGAGCCTCACTACTATTTATTAATTTAAAACATATTCTAACAAATGCCCTGTACACTTTGAAGGGATTTATATCATAGACACCATTGGCTTTATTCAGCTAAATATTCAGCTTATCATGATTCCCTGCTTCATTAGCCAGATAGTGAATGAATAGCATGTTTTGTGCATCAAACACAACAATCAGTTAATAATATTTCAATATAAAATGTTATTAACATCATGACTCATTCAGGAAATATAAAGTAAATTGCAAGATACCACTTCTTTCTCATAAGAATGACTATAGTCAAAAAGACATTCTGTAACACATGTTGACAAAGATGTGAAGAAACCAAAATGCTTATACATCACTAACAAAAGTATAAAATTCTGTGACTAGTATGGAAAACAGTTTAGCAGTTACTCCAAAAGCTAAAAGTAAAACTAGACTGGATCCAGTAATTCCATTCTAGGTATCTGTCAAAGACCAACAAAAAACACTTGTCTACAAAAAGACTTTCATGTCAATGTTTATAGAAGCATTAATATTCACAGTAGGGAAAATGAGTATGCAATTTAATGTCTATCAACTTGTTTATAGTTAAGCAACATGGTATTCCACAGCATGGAACATTATTAAGGAAAAAAAAAGTATTGACATAATGCTGCCTCATGGATGAACCTCAAAACATGTGATACCAAGTAAAAGAAGTTGCATGAGACCACATATTCTGTAAATCCACTTATAGGAAATGTTCACAAAAGGCAAGAAAGAGACAGAAAACAGATCAGTGGTTTCATGGATGTGGGATGGAAGCAAGAATTAACAGTACATGAATAAGATGAGTGAAAATATGCTGAAATTGGCTTAATTTGATGGTGTAATCACTCAAGAAAGTTACCAAAAATTCTTGAATTGTCCACAAAAAATGCTTAATATATGATCTTTAAAATATATCTCAGCAAAGTTGTTAAAAAAATAAAAAGATTATGCCTAGAATATAGTCGTGTCCGACTCTTTGCGACCCCGTGGACTGTAACCTACCAGGCTCCTCTGTCCATGGAATTCTCCAGGCAAGAATACTGGAGTGGATTGCCATTTCCTTCTCCAGGGGATCTTCCTGACCCAGGGATTGAACCCAGGTCTCCCACCTTGCAGGCAGACCCTTTAACCTCTGAGCCACCAGGGAAGCCCTGAAGAAAAATAAATACATTGCTATAATCGCCATGCCTTATTATACCTAAGTAATTTGCTACACTATTTACAGATTAGCAAGAAAATATCATTGTATTTACATTTAAATGAAAACAAAACCAAGCCCCTCCAACAATAATTTGGGCTTCCCTGGTGGCTCAGAGGTTAAAGCATCTGCCTCCAATGCGGGAGACCCAGGTTCGATCCCTGGGTTGGGAAGATCCCCTGGAGAAGGAAATGGCAATCCACTCCAGTATTCTTGCCTGGAGAATCCCATGGATGGATCGCAAAGAGTCGGACACGACTGAGCGACTTCACCTCCACCTTCACCTTCACCAACAATAATTACAATATTAATATTAAACATTGGTGAATTTTATTGTATGTAAATTATCTTTATAAACTTTATATAAAAATGCCAAAGAAAACCATCTGCTACTAACAGAGTATACAAAAGTATAACAAAAATAAACAAGGAAAAAGTAGATAACTCAGAGGAAAATAAGCAAAAATTATGAACAGATAGGTCACAGATAGAAAACACTGAATAGTTAACAAGTATGTGAAGATACACTCAATATGGCCAAATATCAAGGAAATGAATTTTAAAACAACAATAAGATTAAAGTTTATATGGATCAGATTGTCCAAATTAAATAAAATTTGCTATGTGAACATGTGAAGTGTTAACAAAAATAAAGAAAAGGAAACTTTCATTTTCTGAGGATTACACGTAACTTAGAATAGTCCTTATATAAAGTAATTACAAACAACTTACATAAATTACTAACTTACATAAGAAGAACATGGAGAAGGAAATGGCAACCTGCCGTAGTATGCTTGCATGGGAAATCCCATGGAGAGAGGAACCTGGAGGGCTACAGTCAATGGGGTTGCAAGAGTCATGCATGACTTAGTGACTAAACCAGAAGTCATGAATATGAAGGTTAATTTCAATATTGTTTGTGTTTGTGAAGACATGAGACTACCTTGAAGATTATCACAGGAGGAGTGGAAAAAATTGAAATATGGTAGTTGAATCTAAGAATTATGCAGAATTTGGATGCATTAGCTTATAAACACAGATAAATATGGATCATTGTCAAAAACCTAAAAGAAAATAAGGTCTATAGCACCACAGATTTATTTATATAAGGTAAATTTTCTGTGCACCTTAGATATTATGTATTTTATTTGAATACTTACCTATTTGTAGGGATCAAGTGTAGGCTACCAGAAAATGTGCCATAATAACGTACTAATTATTTTTTAAAGAAATTTTCAATGTTAAGAGAGACACTCAGATGCTCCTTTCTGTCTCCATGAAAGCAGGAAATGAATTTCTCATGTGCAAAGTCCACTCTCTGCATAGGGAGGTAGAAGGACATAGTTATTAACAAAGAGGAAATCCCCGGGGGGCCAAGAAGCCTGTATAAATAAACCTTTTGACTTTAACTTACACCTCAAACTCAAATTCTGCTTAGATTCTTCACTACTTGGGCAACCAAAACTTGTTTTTTTGTCCTGTCAATTCCTCAAACATTTATTATTTCTCTGTGTAATAAGTATGAAAGATGTCTGTTGGCCACTTCTGAGGTCTCAGTTCTGTGTACATGAATTAAAATTTCCTTTCTATTACTCATCTGTCTTGTATCAATTTTGTTATTAGTCTAGCAGAGTACATCATGAGAAACACTGGGCTGGAAGAAGCACAAGCTGGAATCAAGATTGCAAGGAGAAATATCAATAACCTCAGATATGCAGATGACACCACCGTTATGGCAGAAAGTGAAGAGGAACTAAAAAGCCTCTTGATGAAAGTGAAAGAGGAGAGTGAAAAAGTTGGCTTTAAACTCAACATTCAGAAAACGAAGATCATGGCATCTGGTCCCATCACTTCACAGGAAATAGATGGAGAAACAGTGGAAACAGTGTCAGACTTTATTCTTTTGGGCACAAAAATCACTGCAGATGGTGACTGCAGCCATGAAATTAAAAGATGTTTACTCCTTGGAAGAAAAGTTATGACCAACCCAGATAGCATTTTCAAAAGCAGAGACATTACTTTGCCAACAAAGGTCCATTTAGTCAAGGCTATGGTTTTTCCTGTGGTCATGTATGGATGCGAGAGTTGGACTGTGAAGAAGGCTGAGCACCGAAGAATTGATGCTTTTGAACTGTGGTGTTGGAGAAGACTCTTGGGAGTCCCTTGCACTGCAAGGAGATCCAACCAGTCCATTCTGAAGGAGATCAACCCTGGGTGTTCTTTGGAGGGAATGATGCTAAAGCTGAAACTCCAATACTTTGGCCACCTCATGCGAAGAGTTGACTCATTAGAAAAGACTCTGATGCTGGGAGGGATTGGGGGCAGGAGGAGAAGGGGATGACAGAGGATGAGATAGCTGGATGGCATCATGGACTCAATGGACGTGAGTATGAACTCCGGGAGTTGGTGATGACCAGGGAGGCCTGGTGTGCTGCGATTCATGGGGTCACAAAGAGCCGGACACGACTGAGCGACTGAACTGAACTGAACTGAGCCACAAATACTCAACATAGGTAAACAAGGACATTTGCCCCTTCCCAACAGATTCAATCATATGTATTAAACATGTTATTATGTTGCCTATATAATGAAGAATAGTAAATATGAGAGGAAAATGAGACTGAAAGAGAGTAGTGAAAGTGAAAGTTGCTCAGTCATGTTCCACTCTGCGATCCCATGTATGATACTGTCCTTGAAGTTCTCCATGCCAGATAGCCTTTCCCTTCTTCAGGTGATCTTCCTGGAGATCAAAGGGATCAAACCCAGGTCTCCCGCATTGCAGGCAGATTGTTTAGCAGTTGAGCTGCAAGGGAAGCCCAGAAGAGAATATTCAAGTATCATTATTAGTTTTCTATTTCTGCAACTAAAGAAGTACTAAAATGTCTATCTATAACTGATTCGTTTGTACAGCAGAAATTAACACAACACTTTAAGGCAATTATACCCTGATTAAAGAAAAAAAGTACCAAAATTTAGCAGCTTTAAGCAATGTCCATTTATTATTTCATAAGAAATTCAGGGATTTCCCCAGAGGTCCAGTTAAGACATTGCCTTTCAGTGCAAGGGATATGGGTTTGATGCCTGCTCATAGAACTAAGATCCAGCATATCACAATATGTGGCAATAAGTCTAAATAAATAAAACTTAAAAAAAAAAAATTCCAGAAGATTTAACTGGTTCTCATAAAAGACTAGTGGGATCTACTTAGGGTCTCAAAAAGCTGATATCAGAGGGTCTGCAGGACCGCGTTCTTTACAGAACTGTCTTGAGGGGAGAGTGCTTTCAAACTCATTCAGTTCATTGGCAAAACAGTTCTCCGTAGTTGCAGGATTGAAGTCTATTTCTTTTTGGCTGTTGGCCGGGAGTTATTCTCAGCTTCTAGAGGCTGCTGGCATCCTTGGCTTCTTTTTTCAGTCAGCAATCAGTTATAGGCTGAGTTTGTCTCAGGCTTTCTGCCTCCCCTCTTCTCTGCATTGCTCACCCACTGCATCTCTCTGTTGCCAATGGGAGAAATGTCTCTAATTCCAAGGAATTAAATGATCAGATTGGATCCACTTTGATCATTCAAGATAATCTTTTTATTTTAAGGTCTATTATCTTAATTTCATCTGCAAAATCCCTTTACAGCATACTCAGACTAGTGCTTTCTTGTAGAACAAGGGGACAAGAATCTTGGTTCATCTTTAGAATTCTGTCTATAACAGTAACTGATAAAATAGTTAAGTTAAAGAGAAGCTGCTTGCAGGAACCAGTGTTGAGAGTGTGCCATGATTTGAATATTAAGTGTCACAGACAAACTCTTCACATTTTATCTGGATATTTTGAGACTATACATTTTTAGGTGAGGTTTTATAAGTAAAATATAATTTAACTATATACATGTTAATTTATATGTATTATAAAATATGGAAAAATACAAGAGTAGAATATAAAATCTATCATCCCTTTACTTAGAGATAATAGGGTTATCACACCAGCCTCCTTCTCTTACGGTTTCTCTGTTTCCTGTTTATATTTTAAATAACTCTGTTTTTCAGCTCTTCCCTATCTATTTATCTACAGTCTATCTGAAATATACACAATTTGGTAATCTAGATTTTTAGTATATTGGAAACATTTCTCTTGACATTAGCTATTATTTTATGTTATCCTTTTCAGGGAGCACAAAGCAGTCCATTGAACAGGTAGTTTTTTTTTTTTTTTTTTTTTTTTAAGATTAAGCACTCATTTCAATGGCACCCCACTTCAGTACTCTTGCCTGGAAAATCCCATGGATGGAGCAGCCTGGTGGGCTACAGTCCCTGGGGTCGCTAAGAGTCGGACACGACTGACTGACTTCACTTTGACTTTTCACTTCCATGCATTGGAGAAGGAAATGGCAACCCACTCCAGTATTCCTGCCTGGAGAATCCCAGGGACGGCGGAACTTGGTGGGCTGCCATCTATGGGGTTGCACAGAGTCGGACACGACTGAAGTGGCTTAGTAGTAGTAGTAGTATGATTCTTTTGTTATCCAATTTTTATTGGTGATTGCAATAGTTCAAGTGAAAAAAAATGTAATATAAATAGTAGATCTGATGAGGCATGAGCTCCAGGCTTAGCATTGAAGAATGCTTCCTTCTCCTCTATTTATTAATTCATCTTATTATTGGAAAAGAGTCTTAGTTTCATAAGCTTTCTATAGACTACATTTCATTCTGTCTGTTGTTAGTTGCTCAGTCACGTCTAACTCTTTGCAACCCCATAGACTGCATGGAGCCCACAAGGCTCCTCTGTCTATGGAATTCTCCAGGCAAGAATACTACAGTGGGCTGTCATGCCTTTCTCCAGGGGATCTTCCCGAACCAGGGACTGAACTCTGGTCTCCTGCACTGCAGGCAGATTCTTTACTGTCTGAGCTACCAGGGACGCTCACAATTCATTATGGTCCTCACTTATTCTGGAACTCAAGTTTTCCCCAAATTGTACATCTTGATCCCCTTCAAACTGGCTTCTGTAGTAAGTTTTTAATGAGATAGTTTGTTTTATTGAAATTAAGTTGATATACAAATGTGATGATGGCAATGCTTGAGAAAAATGTATTGATTTTGTATTTTTTCCCATTGCTTTTGAAAATTCATTATGGCAAGACATTCATACATATTTTTCAATTTTAATATTAAAAAAAACATCCTCTAGAAAGATTTTTATGTTCCACAAACAATTCTGAATATTTTCCCTCATCATTGATCATGTAGGTAAATAGTATTTCTTTAATTTATAGTTATTTATTTACACAAATAAGTACTTTATACATTCAGAGTCCTACTTGACTTGTTGCATATAGGCTTTTTCATAATTTATACTTAGACATTTAGCCAAGCAGTGCCTTAGATCTGCTGATAGTTAAAATGCTTCTCTTAATTTATGAATCAAATTAATGACATATGGATGATTTTTAGCTTTGCCTGGAGTTGTCAACATTCTATAAGTCTTCTCCATGATATCAAAACTTAGTAACTGTTTCAAAATACATGAAGACTTTTTGTTAGTTTATCTCTCCTCACATTGAGTATATTACGATACAAATTTACTATTTGTCAAATAAAAATAAACGTATTTAATATTTGATCCACAAGCTTTAATACTTCAATGATACAGCAAGTAAGATGAAGGACTAAAATCATAAGAAACTGGAATCTATCAGATTTGAGCAGATGCTAACCTATTATTTACTCTTAGAAACAAATTTATCCTCTCTAGGCTATAGTTACTTTATTTAAAAAATAAATGATATTAAAATTTCCAGTTGTTTAAGCAAGTTACATCTATATTAAAATTATCAGTGCCTAGAGCATATTGGAAATGAACTAATCATTTTTTTGTATATATGGAATGGAATAAAATAAAATATAGGCAATATTTGGCCTGAACATGAGGCCACAGTTTTGTATATAGTACAGTAGCCAGTTGTCTGTAATTTAAATTTAGCTTAATTCTATTACTTTTGGGGAAATTTTTACAAGGTGTGTAGTTTTTTAAGAATATTTCCTATGTGTCTTGAGTCCCTACAATATTTTTAAAATATCTGTATAAACTTTTAAATTATGTTTTAAAACAATATACACCATAATATTGAGAAGCTAATAGGCCATTACTTGCATTTACATTATGGAATTATTATATACATAAGATACCAGAAATGCATTTGCAATGATATATACACTGTTTATATTGACATATTAGAAACTCAGTATAAACATTTTTTCAGCATTCATTTCAGTTCAGTTCAGTCACTCAGTCATGCCCGACTCTGCGATCCCATGGACTGGGGAGGCACACCAGGGTTCCCTGTCCATCAACCACTCCCAGAGTTTACTCAAACCCATGTCCATTGAGTCAGTGATGTCATCCAACCATCTCATCCTCTGTCATCCCCTTCCCATCCCTCACTCAATCTTTCCCAGCATCAGGGTCTTTTCCAATGAGTCAGTTCTTCACATCAGGTGGCCAAAGTACTGGAGTTTCACCTTCAGCATCAGTCCTTCCAATGAATATGCAGGACTGAATTCCTTTAGGATGGACTGGTTGGAACTCCTTGCAGTCTAAGGGTCTCTCAAGAGTCTTCTCCAGCACCGCAGTTCAAAAGCATCAATTCTTTGGCAATCAGCTTTCTTTATAGTCCAACTGTAACATCCATACATGACTACTGGAAAAACCATAACTTTGGCTAGATGGACCTTTGTTGGCAAAGTAATGACTCTGCTTTTTAATATGCTGTCTAGGTTTTTCAGCATTAATTTTCTTAAAATAGTCCTCCTGGAACAAAGTAATTTAATCTTATAGAATTGCTATTTTATCTAAGGGCATCCTCTTGATAAAGCCATAATTCTAGGTTATGGCATTACATCTTTCATACAATTTTAGAGAAGAAAACATACTGTGATAAAAATATAATTCTTGAAAATGCTTCATTAATTTGTTCCTTTGAGGTCACTTATATTTCCAGTTTATACAATAAAGGCTATCTTTTAGGCAGAAAGTCTGATAGCACCTCCTGTAAGCTTGACCTAATTAGAATCTAGAAAATAGGTTTTAAAAAAAAAAGCCAAGTTCTTTAATCTTAACCCAGATGGTGGCCCGTTATTTTAAGTCTGTTGTTAAAGCCCATAGACAGTATCAACCCCACGTTGTGACAGGGTCTTTATGCTGTGTAAGTGAGAATAAACAATACATTAAAGCAAATCTTCAGTAAAGTAAAACTACAAATTTAGTAGTACATGCCTTACTTTAGAAATTATATTTATAAATTATAGCTATTACAATAAAGGAATAATGCAAGGTAATTGTTACTGATTTCCTTGTATATCATAGATTCTTTGCTAGGTATTTTTAAAATATAATGTGTTCATTCCCAGTGACTATGCAGAATACATGTTGTTTCTACTTTAACAAATTAATAAAAGCAAGAATTTACCTGTGGTATGTAAATACAAATTATAATGATGTTGCTTACCTACCCTGGAATGACAGTTTTAATTCTTGTTGTATTTCCTCACACAACAAGATAGCTTTGCATAAGTAAAATTAAAAGTTCTTTAACTTAGAGTTTTAAAAATCAAACAAAAAATGATATCTAGTGACCTCAAATGCCCAGTGAGAACTCTACAATTATAACTTTGAGTTTGCCTAGTCCAACCCTTAATAACCAATTACAAATCAAATGCAGTTGTTTCCAAATCAAAATTTCAGGTAGTCAATAGATTATAATGAAAATACTTGTAGTTAATTTAGTTTTATTTAGATTTACCAATTTTGTTAGTCACTCAGTCAAGTCTGACTCTTTGTCATCCCCTGGACGGTAGCCCACCAGGCTCCTCTGCCCATGGAATTCTCTAGGCAAGAATACTAAAGTGGGTAGCCATTCCCTTCTCCAGGGGATCTTCTGACCCAAGGATCGAACCCAGGTCGCCTGCACTTCAGGCAGATTCTTTACCATCTAAGCTACCAGGGAAGACCTACCAATTGTAAATTGCATGCCATATATGTCATATCCTGTGACTTCTCAATCAGATCACAAGATCAAATCAATAATCTGTTATGTAAAGGTAAATATTTCTGACATGCAAAAGGACTGAAATTTGATCACTTTTATTGGAGAATATTTAAAATTAACCAGTGTTTGCATTTAAATATACTAATTACATGAAATGATAAATTGTCAGCATAAATAATTTTCACCAAATTATATTCACATGTAATAACAGAATTTATTCCTATTCTATTGTTCTGTTTACCTTCTTTACTTCTAACCCAAGGTGGCTCTTCATCAACCTATCACAGAAAACATCCACTGTTTAAAAAATATAAGAATAAATATTAGTTTAGTATTGAAGCAATTACTAAGAAAAATGAATTTAAATTGTCACTGTAAATTATAATGGTATTAGGTTTTTTATTTCTATTAATTAAATTCCTTTCTACTCAATTATCTTGCTTCTGAAATATTTTTAAAAGCACATTTCTTAACATTCATCCTGTGACTAAAAGACATAATATAACAAAGAGATCAGCTATGTGTGGAAATGACTTAGGGAATAGAATTCATGAATATATCACATTAAAGAGTAGGAAAAACAAAAAGAACATATGTCTGGATGTTCAGTTATAGCATGTGTCATTTTGAATATGTGTATCAGAGATGGAAGTAGATATTAGGATTAAGTCATTGAGAATTTTGTTTCCATCTATAAAATGTAGTTTGTATGCAAGATAAAACATTGAATCAAAAGTAATTAAAGTATCCTCACACTTTTCTTCATGTGTTTCTTAGAAGTTGAAAAAAAAGTGAAATAACACACATTTTCTGATAAATGAGGTTGATGAGCAAGATGAGCGAGAGACAACACATTTTACAATACACAATAATAGGCATGTTGGAACCTGATGATGGTGATGGTGATGACACAGAATAACTGATATAAAATCCAGGAGGACCAGCCAGCAGCACATTTCTTATGAGATATAACCAATTAAATAAAATATTTTGGCATTGTGTCAGAGAATGGAGAAAATGATGACAGGTAGTAGGGCAGTATGTATCACTTCCAAGGCTGATCATTAAAGCAGAAAAAAGGAAAAATGTATTTGTTTTGTCCATTAAATATCTGATGTTGAGTAAATAATTATTCATTGTTGTTGCTCAGTCACAAAGTCATTTACCACTTTTTGCAAACCCATGGACTGCAACATGCCAGCCTTCCTTGTCCTTCACTATCTCCCTGAGTTTACACAAGTTCATGTCCATTGCATCAGTGATGTCATCCAACCATGTCATCTTCTGTCACCCTCTTCTCCTCCTGACTTTAATCTTTCCCAGCATCGGAGTCTTTTCTAATGAGTTGGCTCTTTGCATTAGGTGGCCAAAGTATTGCAGCTTTAGCATCACACCTTCCAATGAATATTCAGGGTTGATTTCTTTTAGGATTGACTAGTTTCATCTCCTCAAAGACCAAGGGAATCTCAAGAGTCTTCTCCACCATCACAGTTTAAAAGCATCAGTTCCTCAGCACTCAGCATTAGGAGAATATTTAAAATTAACCAGTGTTTGCATTTAAATATACTAATTACATGAAATGATAAATTGTCAGCATAAATAATTTTCACCAAATTATATTCACATGTAATAACAGAATTTATTCCTATTCTATTGTTCTGTTTACCTTCTTTACTTCTAACCCAAGGTGGCTCTTCATCAACCTATCACAGAAAACATCCACTGTTTAAAAAATATAAGAATAAATATTAGTTTAGTATTGAAGCAATTACTAAGAAAAATGAATTTAAATTGTCACTGTAAATTATAATGGTATTAGGTTTTTTATTTCTATTAATTAAATTCCTTTCTACTCAATTATCTTGCTTCTGAAATATTTTTAAAAGCACATTTCTTAACATTCATCCTGTGACTAAAAGACATAATATAACAAAGAGATCAGCTATGTGTGGAAATGACTTAGGGAATAGAATTCATGAATATATCACATTAAAGAGTAGGAAAAACAAAAAGAACATATGTCTGGATGTTCAGTTATAGCATGTGTCATTTTGAATATGTGTATCAGAGATGGAAGTAGATATTAGGATTAAGTCATTGAGAATTTTGTTTCCATCTATAAAATGTAGTTTGTATGCAAGATAAAACATTGAATCAAAAGTAATTAAAGTATCCTCACACTTTTCTTCATGTGTTTCTTAGAAGTTGAAAAAAAAGTGAAATAACACACATTTTCTGATAAATGAGGTTGATGAGCAAGATGAGCGAGAGACAACACATTTTACAATACACAATAATAGGCATGTTGGAACCTGATGATGGTGATGGTGATGACACAGAATAACTGATATAAAATCCAGGAGGACCAGCCAGCAGCACATTTCTTATGAGATATAACCAATTAAATAAAATATTTTGGCATTGTGTCAGAGAATGGAGAAAATGATGACAGGTAGTAGGGCAGTATGTATCACTTCCAAGGCTGATCATTAAAGCAGAAAAAAGGAAAAATGTATTTGTTTTGTCCATTAAATATCTGATGTTGAGTAAATAATTATTCATTGTTGTTGCTCAGTCACAAAGTCATTTACCACTTTTTGCAAACCCATGGACTGCAACATGCCAGCCTTCCTTGTCCTTCACTATCTCCCTGAGTTTACACAAGTTCATGTCCATTGCATCAGTGATGTCATCCAACCATGTCATCTTCTGTCACCCTCTTCTCCTCCTGACTTTAATCTTTCCCAGCATCGGAGTCTTTTCTAATGAGTTGGCTCTTTGCATTAGGTGGCCAAAGTATTGCAGCTTTAGCATCACACCTTCCAATGAATATTCAGGGTTGATTTCTTTTAGGATTGACTAGTTTCATCTCCTCAAAGACCAAGGGAATCTCAAGAGTCTTCTCCACCATCACAGTTTAAAAGCATCAGTTCCTCAGCACTCAGCATTCTTTATGGTCCAACTGTCACATACATATATGACTACTTGGAAAACCATAGCTTTGACTATATGGAGCTTTGTTTGCAAAGTGATACCTCTGCTTTTTAATACAATGCTGAGGTATTTCATTCCTTCCAAGGAGTAAGTGTCTTTTAATTTCCTGGCTGCAGTCATTGTCCACAGTAATTTTGCAGACCAAGAAAATAAAACCTGTGACTGCTTCCACAATTTTCCCCTTCAATTTTCCATGAAGTGATGGCATCAGATGCCATGATTTTAGTTTTATTAATGTTGAGTTTCAAGTCAGCATTTTCAGTCTCTTCTTTCAGCCTCATCAAGAAGCTCTTTCATTTTCTGAGTGGTATTGGCTGCATATCTAAGATTGTTGATATTTCTTCAGGAAATCTTAATTCCAGCTGGTAATTTATCCAGCTGGGTATTTTGCATAATATACAGTACATGGAGTTGTGAAGAGTCAGACTGACTTAAGTGACTTAGTGCACACGCATGCACAATCTGCATAGAAGTTAAATAAGTAGGGTGACAATATACAACTTTGTTGTACTCCTTTCCCAATTTTGAAGCAGTCCATTTTTCCCATATCCAGTTTTAATTGTTGCCTCTTGACCGATATACAAGTTTCTCAGGAGACAGGTAAGGTGGTAGTTAGTACTAGGGGTACATAGTACTCCCATCTCTAAGAATTTTCCACAATTTGTTGTGATTCACACAGTCAAAGGCTTTCACATATTCAACTAACCAGATGTTTGTTTGTTTGTTTCTGAAATTCTCTTGTTTTCTTTATGATCTAATGAATCTTGGCAGTTTCATCTCTGGTTCCGCTGTCTGTTCTAAACCCAGCTTTTACATCTGGATGTTCTTGGTTTGTGTACTGCTGAAGCCTAGCTATAAGGATTTTGAGCATAACTTTACCAGCATGTGAAATGAGCAGAAGTGTACAGTAGCTTGAGCATTCTTTGGCATTGCCCTTCTTTGGTATTAAAAACTGACATTTCCCACACTTGTGGCCACTGTTGAGAGTTTCAAATTCACTGACATATTGAGCACAGCACTTTAACAGCATCATCTTTTAGGATTTGATATAGCTCAGCTGGATTTCTATCCCCTCCACTAGCTTTGTTTGTAGTAATGCCCACTTGACTTCACACTCCAAGTTGTCCTATTCTAGGTGAGTGATCACACCATCATAGTTTTCTGGGTCATTAAAGCCATTTTTCTGTATAGTTTTCTGTGTGTTTTTGCCATCTCTTTTGTTTCTGTTAGATCCTTACCATTTCTGTTAATTCTCATATCCATCTTTGGCATGCAATTTTCTCAAGGAGATCACTAGTCTTTCTCATTCTATTGTTTTCTTCTATTTCTTTGGATTGATAATGTCCTTGAGTATATTTTTACACTGAGTTCAATCTAGAATAATTATGCTTTCTACTTAGAGATACATTTTCCTCTGCATTCACAAGTATGATTTTCCCCCTATATTATTTGATTATCTCCATATATTTGCTAAACAGCTCCAGAACATAGGTAAAAGTCAAGTGACTTTTGGAATGAACTAACATCTCACACACTAGTAAAGTAATGCTCAAAATTCTCCAAGCCAGGCTTCAGTAATACGTGAACTGTGAACTTCCAGATGTTCAAGCTGGTTTTAGAAAAGGCAGAGGAACCAGAGATCAAATTTCCAACATCCGCTGGATCATGAAAAAGCAAGAAAGTTCCAGAGAAACATCTATTTCTGCTTTATTGACTATGCCAAAGCCTTTGACCGTGTGGATCACAAGAAACTGTGGAAAATTCTGAAAGAGATGGGAATGCCAGACCATCTGACTTGCCTCTTGAAAAACCTATATGCAGGTCAGGAAGCAACAGCTAGAACTGGACATGGAACAACAGACTGGTTCCAAATAGGTAAAGGAGTGCATCAAGGCTGTATATTGTCACCCTGCTTATTTAACTTATATGCACAGTACATCACGAGAAACGCTGGACTGGAGGAAGCACAAGCTGGAATCAAGATTGCAAGGAGAAATATCAATAACCTCAGATATGCAGATGACACCACCCTTATGGCAGAAAGTGAAGAGGAACTCAAAAGCCTCTTGATGAAAGTGAAAGAGGAGAGTGGAAAAGTTGGCTTAAAGCTCAACATTCAGAAAACGAAGATCATGGCATCTGGTCCCATCACTTCATGGGAAATATATGGGAAAACAATGGAAACAGTGTTAGACTTTATTTTTCCGGGCTCCAAAATCACTGCAGATGATAATTGCAGCCATGAAATTAAAAGAAGCTTACTCCTTGGAAGGAAGGTTATGACCAGTCTACACAGCATATTAAAAAGCAGAGATAGTACTGTGCCAAGAATGGTCCGTCTAGTCAAGGCTATGGTTTTTCCAGTGGTCATCTATGGATGTGAGAGTTGGACTGGGAAGAAAGCTGAATGCCAAGGAATTGATGCTTTTGAACTGTGGTGTTGGAGAAGACTCTTGAGAGTCCCTTGGACTGCAAGGAGATCCAACCTGTCCATCCTAAAGGAGATCAGTCCTGGGTGTTCATTGGAAGGACTGATGCTAAACCTGAAACTCCAATACTTTGGCCACCTCATGCGAAGAGTTGACTCATTGGAAAAGACTCTGATGCTGGGAGACATTGGGGGCAGGAGGAGAAGGGGATGACAGAGGATGAGATGGCTGGATGGCATCACGGACTCGATGGACGTGAGTTTGAGTGAACTCTGGGAGTTGGTGATGGACAGGGAGACCTGGTATGCTGTGATTCATGGGGTTGCAGGTGGTTGGACACGACTGAGAGACTGAACTGAACTGAACATTAACTTATCTTCCTTATTGATTACAAACAGATGAATTCTATATCATTTATTAATGATGAAATTTGCATGTTCATCATGGTGAACTGTGGCCACAAATTATTTTGAAATTTTCCATGATAGGTGAGGACTAATTCCTTTATACTTTATTCTATGCTGATCTTAGTGACTAGCTTAACCAATCAAATGGGGTATAAGTGAATTCCTGGATTTTGGAGGCTAAGTTACACAGATATCTGAAGTCAGAAAGACTCATTTTTGGAGCCATGAACAATTATACACATTCAATTAACTTAATGGGGGGACTACATCAGAGTTCTTGAGATGACATGAATAGGGGGAGGGACTTAGCTGAACCCAGACTTCCAGACAGCTCTGTCAAAGTGCCAAGCAATTGAGAAAAGAATTTTTAGACTGTACAGGATATCCTTAGCTGAAACATCCCTCATTCAAAAACTGCCTGAATCCTTCATCCATGAATGCAGGAGCTACAAGAAACTGGTTTTATATTAATTAAGTTTGATTTGATTACTAATTTCTCCCACATGCCTGGAAAGGGAAAAAGACAGTAAGGAAACAAGAAAGTATGGTGCTCCCTCAAAACAGTGTTAAAAACAATGTATAATGCATGCCTGTGAGTCATAAGAATTGATGTTAGCTTATTCCCAGTCTTAAAGCTTAAATATTTTATTCTGAAAAAATGAGATATGCAATTAAATTATTTATCCCTTAAAATAATAAAATTTTATATATTTTGCAAAAGTTGTTAAAAGTCAGTCAATAACTTCTGCCTTTCTCTTTCATAAGGGAAGTTCCAGGGGGTATTCTTTACTTATAAGTCAGAATAATTTTTTAAAGTCCAGGATATTTAAAAAGCATATTTTATATCTATTTTTATTTAAGTTTGAAAGTAGGCTCTTTTGATAAGATAGGCTCTGCTGGTACCTGAAATTCTTCTCTGCCAGATTTAATTTAGCTTATGTGATGTGATTTTCTGGCATCTCTTTGTGGACTAGAAACCATTTTCAAAGTCAGAAGTAACTTATCCTAACCAACTCTGTCATTCATCATCTTTTTAAATCTCTCTTAAGTAAACGGCAATTTGTACCAAATTGTACAGCATGGTTTAGGGATGTCTCATATTATCTATAGGAGGATAAAACAAAGACTGTCAAACTCTTCTCAGTTAGAATTTTATGTAGGGTATGAGTTATAATGAAATCATAAAACAATATCTGCAACTGACTTGATATAGGAATAAGAATTATCAGTGCAGCCAGTTCACCTGATATGCTTAATCTTGTCTAGATGTGTCCAAATATATAAAAAATTCACCAGAATTCTGCTATTTCAAATTGACTTAATACTTTAAAATTTGGAAACATTTGATATTGGAATTAATAATTCAGTGCAATAAACTCAAAATAACTCAATGAACTTTATTCTTCCTTCTGCTATGTGTTGGAGTTACTATAGTATATTTATTTTCATTCATGCTTTTAAAAATCTGTAAACATACAAGTTATAGAAAGTTACTTCTGGTTTTATTAAAGAAGTGAAACATTAGTGCTTAATGTTCATCAGAAAAAAATATTTTACTTAATGTTTATTAGAGTGAAACATTATTGCCACAAAAGAGGTGCTAGATGAACTAATAAATAATGAAAAGTATCACCTGTTTTCAAATGATAAAAAACTCTGTGAGAATAAGGAAGTAAGGTAAGGAACAGCGGCTGTGCCTTGCTGAAGCAGCCGTGAAGAAATACCCAACACCCAAGGTAAGAGAAACCCAAGTAAGATGGTAGGTGTTACAAGAGGGCATCAGAGGGCAGACAAACTGAAACCATACTCACAGAAAACTAGTCAATCTAATCACACTAGGACCACAGCCTTGTCTAACTCAATGAAACCAAGCCATGCCTGCAGGGCAACCCAAGACAGGCGGGTCATGGTGGAGAGGGCTGACAGAATGTGGCCCACTGGAGAAGGGAAAGGCAAGCCACTTTAGTATTCTTGCCTTGAGAACCCCATGAACAGTATGAACAGGCAAAATGATAGGATATCAAAAGAGGAACTCCCCAGGTCATTAGGTGCCCAATATGCTACTGGAGATCAGTGGAGAAATAAATCCAGAAAGAATGAAGGGATGGAGCCAAAGCGAAAACAATACCCAGTTGTGCATGTGA
>SJYT01005051.1:119888-155188 GCA_006410635.1 Cephalophus harveyi
ACTCCAGTACTTTGGCCACCTCATGCGAAGAGTTGACTCATTGGAAAAGACTCTGATGCTGGGAGGGATTGGGGGCAGGAGGAGAAGGGGACGACCGAGGATGAGATGGCTGGATGGCATCACTGACTCGATGGATGTGAGTCTGAGTGAACTCCGAGAGATGGTGATGAACAGGGAGGCCTGGCGTGCTGCGATTCATGGGGTCGCAAAGAGTCGGACACGACTGAGCGACTGAACTGAACTGAACTGATTAGTATGAAAAAAGAAGCTTTAAAATCAATGCTAGATTATACTTTGAAGGATATCTGATTTAAAGTTCATGTCTCTTTAATATACTAGTCTACAAAAGGTATTAAATACTCAGAATACATGTAAATATATAATTTTACTTAGAGTATATTATTTAAGTCACACAAAAATTGATTTGATTTAGTTATGTATACACACAATATTCATAAGACTACCTTTTCAGGGAGAAACAGCTGAAAGAACATCTTTTCAGAAAGGAAGACTATTAGGAAACTGTATTCTATTTTTGACATTTTAAAATGAAATCAATTTGGCAATTCTGGTATCAGTGTTAAGTTCACAAACTCATGTGCCTTTAGGGATCCTATATACTTCTTAAATCTGTGCCAGTATAACAGACCAAAGGAAGACAACACTAGTGATTGAATCGTGGCATTAGGTTGGGAGGAAATTTCCTCCTTTACTCCTCTTGAATTCTTGTTGCTGGACTGATAATAAAATTGGCACAGATTACTGGAGGAAGAAGAAACAAATTTTAAATCATGTGCATGGAGGTCCCATGGAAATGGAACCTAAGAAATGAATAAAACACATCAGGCAGCTGGTAAACTTTTTAAACAAAGAGATAATAGAGGTGTAACAAATTGACAGGACAAAGGAACTTAGGTTATGGGTGTTCAATTAGTGGAGAGCCTAAATAGACAATGGGCTTTGGGACTAGACTTAATAAGTCACAAGATTTTCCTTATATAGGTTTCTTGGCCCCCAATTCTCTATTTTGCTAATAAGTGTATCCTACCTCCAAATGTCACAAACACCTTACACATGATTTATTTCCTGCTTTCAGGGAGATAGAAAGGAGGGTGAGAGCATCCCTCTTGCATCTAGCCATTTCTTAAGTAATATTAACTCCAAGTAATAAATGTGCCATATGGAACTGCAGCAGAAACTTATGGGCCCTCCTAGGACAGACCCCACCCGTGTCCTCTTCCTGCTTCTTATTTGTAGAAAAGCTTTAGTCTCCCAGGCTTTTTGAAAGAATGATGACATGTAGTAACAACAATTTAAACAACACATCAGCTATATAGCAGTCACAGAATCTTTAGTTCCTCCCTGAAGGATCTAGAGAACAGTGTCTGATGCACATTCCTGCATTGT
Source organism: Cephalophus harveyi (assembly GCA_006410635.1). Lineage (NCBI taxonomy): Eukaryota > Metazoa > Chordata > Mammalia > Artiodactyla > Bovidae > Cephalophus > Cephalophus harveyi. Next base: position 121,296 of record SJYT01005051.1, read on the forward strand.
TTTGCAGATACTAAAACCCCCACCAAATGAAAGAAGTTGACTACTTAATGACCATAGCACATGGCCCCCAGATCAGCTGGGTGCTAACGATAGATGATTTTGACTTCTGTGACCCTTCTACCTCACCATCAATCAGAAAATTGTTTCAATAGTTTGGAAGGCTTTGCTGCACATGGGCAGCAGAACCTAAGCTGGCTCACTAACAACTGGGGCACATTTGAGGTGATCTACCCTGGGCCCTAAAAGTGGAGAACTGAAAAGTGTATATTTCTTATACCTAACTTTTTTTTTCCAAAACTTATATTACTTTTACCAATATAATAACTACTTACACATCAAATATAAGAATAAAAATAGTTATGGTAACTTATACAAATAGCACTTAAATACTGTAGCATGTCATTCTTGAGAAATGCTGTCATATGAAGGCTATATTATGAATAAGTACTTTTATGAATCAATTCTCCAAATTTGAAATGATCGTTAAATTATTTAAGTGACAAGTAGGACATTTGCTCATCTTAGAACTTTCAACATTTTTCTTCTTGGTTTGTTTTTTTTTTTTCTAAAATTATTTCCCAAAAAAATCAAAGTTTGTCTGTTTCTTCTTCCAAATTACTGAAATTTATCCAAGTTCTAAACTGCTTGTAATGGATCAAACTCAATTAAATGCCAGAAGTGAGATTTTAACACTACTTAATTTATTTGATGTTTACTATAATAATGTCATTTTAAGAAAATGTCTTCAAACTTTCTTTATCATAAAAAAGAAACTCTCTGTAATTCCTTCTTGTTGATCTATGTAAGATTTATACCTGTTATGTCTGGCAGACCAGATGAAGGTTTAAGTATCTCTTAAGCTGATGTAATGAAAGTTCAATAGTGATGTAGATTCACTGAGATTTTAACATATACTAGGATTTTTTTAAAGTAAAAATGCAAGTCCATAACTAACAATACTTTTGAACACTTATGTTCTGATTTTATTTTAAAAATCTAATATTGAACAAATGGATACTATAGTATAATGTTTCCTATCTCAAGTATATCACATTAAATATTAGGATATATTCAAAAATAAGTATAACAAATAATTAAATAATGCATTTGGATATATTCATATGTGTATATATACATACATATATATATATATAAATGAGTTCATAATATATACTATCACCAAATCTATCTGTATATGCATATATAGATAGATAGATTTATATAGATTAACAGAAAATCAAAGTTGCATTATTAAAAGTCACTGAGACAGAAATCAACTTCACATCACTCCTTCTGGATAGACAGAATAAAGGCCCCCCAAACATGGCCATACCCTAATTCACAGGAAGCTGTTAATCTATTACCTTTTATGGAAAAAGACCTTTGGAAATATGATGAAGTTGAGGGTCTTGAGATGGTAAGATTTTCTTGGATTGTCTGCATGGGTCCAATATAATCACAAGGCTCCTCATAAAAGACAGGTGTGAAGAGGATCAAAATCAAAGAGGAGCTGTGACAATGAAAGCAGAGGTGATAGGTAAATAGATAGAGATAGATCTCTCTATATTTGTGTGTGTATGTGTAGGCTTCCCTAATGGCTCAGACGGTAAGGAATCTGCCTGCAAGACCCAGGTTCAATTCTTGGATCAGGAAGATCCCCTGGAGAAGGGAATGGTAACCCAAGCCAGGATTCTTTCCTGAATAATTCCCCAGACAGAGGAGACTCTCATATATATATATATGAGAAAAGAGAAGATGAACTTTTTGATGATGCTATGCTGCATTTGTAGATGGAGTAAGGGAGAATAAGCCAAAGCAGCAGATGGCCTTCAAATGCTGGCAAGAAAAGAAAACTAGATTCTTCCCTCAAACCTTCAGAAGAAATTCAGCCTGCCAGCTCACTTCAGCTTCTAAAATCCAGAACTGTAGTATAATAATTTTGTTCTGTCTTAAGCCACTATATGTGTGGTAATTTGTGTGGTACTTTGTTATAGCAGCCGTAGGAAACCAATACATCCCATTCATCAAACTTTAGAGTTTCAGTGGATGGTAAACAATAGGAGTAGAAATAAAGCCTGGAGTTAATACAGGCTAACGTCTGACACAATCAGTGCTAAGTAGTTATTTCCAAGCTTCCCAAATGTGAGTGTCCTCAGGTCAGTGTCAAGAGAAAGAAAAATTCTAATTTTAGCATGAATTCCAATACACTTTCATCTATCTTACAGTGTACATTTAAGAAATGTATTCTGAATATTCAGAGACTTGGAATGTTGCCAAAATTTGTTTCAAAAGACACAGACCTTCATCCAGAGTCACAGAAATTTTGTTGGTTTTGAACCCAAATGGTCTCAGACATTATTTCCTTTAGACTGCTCGTTTTGCAATTCAGCTTCTGGGAAATCAGCTGCTTGCCACTGAGGCAACATTTTCTCCATCAATCAGAGACAGTTTGGCCTGGCTGAGATAGAAATTTTCCTTCCCCTTGGGAGGGAATTGGATCTTTAAAAATAGCATGTCGTCTTTTGATTGTGTCAGGTCAGAACTTTTACTTTATGTATAACTCCTTTCTTCAGGTCACTGACATGCTAACACTTTAACAAACATGTCCAAGGTCACTGTTACATATGGGACTATATGGACTCTGGAAGTCAACCCTGAATATTCATTCGAAGGACTAATGCTGAAGCAGAAGCTCCAATAGTTTGACCACCTGATATGGAGAGCCCAACTTATTGGAAAAGATCCTGATGCTGGGAAAGATTGAAGGCAAAAGGCAAAGAGGGTAGCAGAGGAAGAGATAGTTAGAAAGCATAACGGCCTCAATGGACATGAACTTGAGTGAACTCTGGAAGATTGTGAAGGACAGGGAAGCCTGGCATGCAGTCCATGGAGTTGCAAAGAGTCACACACAACTTAGCAGCTGAACAACAACAAATATGGACTCTCCTCTCCTGAAGTGAGTTTTTCTGGATAGTTGTCATCTGTTCTGCTTGAGGCTATTCAGAGTCTGATACAATCACTTAAGATTATTCTTGCTCATCTTTTCTAAGAGGTTCTCTTAGTAGTAATAAGGTTTATAAAATGATCATGAGAACATAATTGGCTGCATTCCCAACTCTTACCTTCCTTCTTCTAAACATACAGCATTTGAAAACATTCTAAAGTTGCCTGTTAAAAGTGGCCTCTTCACCTTCTTTTGGAATTCAGTAAATGAACAGTGCTTTGGAATTCTATTTTTATCTCTGTAAATCATTTCCAATAATGCATAACCACCTGTCAAAATAAACTGAATACAATTCTAAGAGTTTTAATTGACCCATTATGCAGATCATCCTTGGCCCGAAATTTTAGCAAACCCAGATGCAGTTCCTACATTAAATGGGTGCAAATGATAGTTACACACTGTGAAATGTGAGATGTAGTCCTTTTTTCTTTTTCTTTTCTGATAGTCAATGAAATTTTGGCTCTAAAGCTAACCATACTTCAAGCTGATGGTAAATTCAAATTCAGTCATCCTACTGACTATTTCTGTTCAGCTTGAGTTTGCTTACTATATCAAATATTACATGTACACACTTCTTCAAGTTGAGTCCTTCAGTCTTCTAACACTTGGATTTTCATATTAAAGTTGTTTTACAAAATGCTAATATCTGAAGCCTGTGATAGTTCTAAACATTATTAAATTTTTCATCTTCAGTTTAGTGTTTTGTTAAAATAAGGCAACAGGGCCCAAAAGGAGTTACTTATGCTAAGCTCTTTCAACTAAAAATTGCCACTTGCCAGCTGATTCTACAAGAATTAAGTCACGAGGCACTGAAGTCACTGTCTCTCAACACACCGTGAAAGGAATTCAGTACATAGACCACAAAAGAGGCACTCTGTGTTCTGGGAAAAACTGGCAAAGCAGGCATTTAGATAGTTGAAAAGTTTCATATTTTATGAATCCAATTTCTTGCATTTTCTCATATCTAGAAAAGCACTACAACTATTAACTAACACATCTGATCCTTGTCACCAGCAGCAATCTTCTGCCAAAATATGTGCTTGATTGCATGTACTGCTCCTTCACTAAAATCACATATATACTAACCTCTAACCCAACCTCTTCAGAGTAATCCCTGGCTATTGTCCTCTGGGCTGTGTTGTGCTCAATCATGCCTAACTCTTTACAACATCATTGACTGTAGCTTGCAAGGTTCCTCTGTGTGTGGAATTCTTCAGGCAAGAATGCTGGAGTGGGTTGCTATTTTCTACTCCAGGGGATCTCCCAACCCAGAGATTGAACCCTTGTCTCTTACGTCTCCTGCATTGGCAGACAGATTTTTTTTTTTTTTAACACTAGTGCCACCTGGAAAAGCTGGCTATAGTCCTCATTTATTCCCAAGTAAAACTTAACTCTCAGCTCTCACGACGTGCATTTTTTCTTTTCACTCAACATCCCCAAGTCACCAAACAGATTTACCCTAGTTACAGTTTAGACTCTTCCAGAAGTGGGTCAATCAATCAGGAATCACCACACCAGCACTAGTTAGGTAATCCGTCTGATAGACAGCCACCAACCCCTAAAGGAAAGTAGTCTTAGAGTAACCAATCTACTTTTTTGCCTAGTAGCAGTACTATTTTTCTTCATAGCATTATATTAAAGTGAAACTATTTTCTTTAGAGAAAGAAAGGAGAGATAAAGACAACAAAGGAAGAAAGAAAGAAAAAGAAAAAAGGTGGGAATGTTAGTTTCAGCAATAAGGTTATGTGCTGCAGGCAGCTAACCTCTGAACACTGATCCATTGAACACCCTATATCTGGGTCTCTGGACCCATGTGAGCCCAAATGTCTCCAGGCCTTCACTTCTCCCTAGAAAAGTCTTATTTTATACAGCCCCTTTCTATCTGCTAGATTGGATGCCTCTCAATTCACGAATTATTGAGTAAAGCCAATAAGTTCTTTTGAATACTGACTCAATGGACACGAGTTTGAGCAAACTCCAGGAGATAATGAAAGATAGGGAAGTCTGGCATGATGAAGTCCATAGCTTTGCAAAAATTCTGACAGGATTTATGATTGAACAACAACAACAACATTTACTCAGTTGCATTTTGGTTTTTAGTAGTTTGTTCTGGATGAGAAAAGGCCTTATGTACAGAGTGTTATGTGATTTTTACATTTTGGCACTGAAGATTTTATTTGAACTTGATTGTTTTGGATGATAAGATTAATTCCATACACTAATAAAGTTAGGCCATAGTACTACTCTTTTGTGTGTATACTACATCAACAAAATCTTCTTCTTTGGGATCTTCTTATAGGGATCATATTAACTTAATTACCTTGTGTTCATCTTTACCTGCTACTGGAAAATGTCTTCTGGGTATCTCAGACTCTGTTTGTGACATCTATGCATATGTTTTACACTGATGAACAAAATTAAAAGTTCCACTGAGTTTAAACATGTAAAGAACAGACTTGTGTACAAAGCGAGGGAAGGAGAGTGGGGGACAAATTGAAAGAGTTGCATTGACACATATGCACTGCTATGACTAAAACAGATAGCTAGTGGAAGCTATTGTATAGCACAGGGAACTCAACTGGGTGCACTTTGATGACATAGAGGGATGTGTGTTGGGTACTGTGAGGGAGGGGATACATGTATACTTACAGCTGATTTCTGTTGCTATACAGCAGAGACTAACATAATATTGTAAAACAATTATCTTCTAAAAATTAAAAAGAAATAAGGTAAAGTACATGTAAAACACAGCAATTCACACTCTGCCTTTTCCCTTATTCTTCCAGTGATTCTAGTTCACAAATAAGTTTTGTCTCAGGCTCTGCTTTTGGGAACTGAGATTAAGTAATATTTAAGGGTTTGGTCTTAATTTCCCAAACTGATTCATTTTACAAAAGGATTTACCATTTCATGGCATTTAATATTAACACCATAATTTCATTAGTTTATTAGACTACATTTTTAAAATTACAAAAGCTCATAATTCTTCCCTCCATTTCCCCAACCTAAAAATGTCTCACATTTACCCCAGTTTTCATTGCAGCACTGTTTACAATAGCTAGGATATGGAAGCTGCCTACATGTCCACCGGCAGATGAATGGGTAAGAAAGTTGTGGTACATACACACAATGGAGTATTACTCAGCTATAAAAAATAACACATTTGAGTCAGTTCTAATGAGGTGGATGAAACTGGAGCCTATTATACAGAATGAAGTAAGTCAGAAAGAAAAACACCAATACAGTATATTAACACATACATATAGAATTTATAAAGATGGTAATGACAACCCTATATGCAAGATAGAAAAAGAGACACATATGTAAAGAACAGACTTTTGGACTCCGTGGGAGAAGGTGAGGGTGGGATGATTTGAGAGAATAGCATTGAAACATGTATATTATCATATGGGAAATAGATGACCAGTCCAAATTTAATGCATAGAACAAGGCACTCAAAGCCAATGCACTGGGACAACCCTGAGTGATGGGATGGGGAAGGCGGTAGGAGGGGGTTTGAGATGGGAGGACACGTGTATACCTGTGGCTGATTCATATCAATGTATGGCAAAAACCACCACAATATTATAAAGTAATTAGCCTCCAATTACAATAAAGTTTAAAAAAATGAAAAAAAGAGTGTCTCTAGAATATCACTGACTGTCACTAAGAGTCAGTTGTGGTAGAATATTTGTCCTGTTGCATACTCAGGGTCATGGTCATGCTGCTTCTCTATTTCTGCTGTGTTGCTGGGCCATCAACACAGCTAACATAGCAAATGCTGCTGCTCTGACCCATGCATATATGAGAATATGTCCTCCTCCATAAAATATTTTTCTAATTTATTCCTTCATCCACTATTTTAAAGTATTCTAGATGAGTTAGGATTAGGTTCACATAGTAGAAACTACAAATAATATGGCTTTAACAAGATTAAAGTGTAAGTCTGTCTTCTGTTTAAAAACACATCCATTCCAGGGTTGTAAGGAACTTGGATAAATCATCTAAAGTCAAGACCTTCATATCTCAGTGTTCTACATCCTCATCTTCAGCAATAAGTCAGTTGTTCAACTTTGAGTTCCAGTCACCAAAGATCACTCTAACTAGCAGGAAAGGGACAAAGCAAGACGTATAGTTTTAATTCCTCAGCAGATATTCACTTGCTTTTAACTCTCTGTGTGACTCTCATCTTCGATTCTGTATCTTTTCTGGAAAGTATATTTTATAAATTTTAGAACCTGCTCTCCATTGATGACTTAGCAGTAGAGAATCTGCCAATAAGGCAGGAGACACTGGTTCGATCCTTGGGTTGGGAAGATCCCCTGGAGAAGGAAATGGCAGTCCACTCCAGTATTCTTGCCTGGAACATCTCATGGGCATAGGAGCCTGGTTGGCTACAGTCCAGGGTCATAAACAGTCAGACATGACTGAAAGACTGTGCTTCTGAGAGGAGAAGATCAAGGTCAAGACATTTACACCAGAATCTGAGTCTCATGTTTTCTTTCTCATTCTATCTTTTATTGGAATTTTACTGGCCATTTCTGCTTTGGTGCAGAGAAAATAAAGTGATAGGAGGAGGGGCCAGGAGGAAGTGATATGAAAAAAATAAATAGAAATTATATCTCAGCAAATATTTCTTAAGGTAATCAGGTAATTTTACAATGAAACCACAGATTTTTTTGAAAAGTCAAGATGTTAATATAATTGCTTTTTGACTCTGGTACATGTCATCAACAAGTTTACTCTCAGTGCCTCCAGGACATTCAGGCAACAATGGCCCAGACTTGTCAAGCAAAGGTAAGTAGGAAGCTTAGACGAAAAGCATTGATTTAGTTCCTACCCTATGTGTTCCCTCATATTTGTAACCTCACTGCGTGGCACTGAGTTAATATAAGCAAAGTTGCTCCAAGCTTATAAGTTTTCTAAAACTCCAGATAAAAATCATCCAGCTCTACAAGTAAGAGTGTATGTACTTAACAAAGGGTTCATTTATTTTTACTGTTCCATTCATGCCTGAGTTCCACCTCCCAGAAATTTCTTTTCAGTGGAAGGGCTTAGATATTTTCCATTTTGAGAAACAAACATAAATTCTAAGGCACCTATGCTAAGAACAGAGCAAAAGTTATGAGTGTGTGTCCCTGACCAGAACGAGCAAGTGATCCCGAACTAATAGGAGATATTTGTGGGGTAAACACTCTGATGTGCCTGAAAAAGAAGGGCAGAATCCCTGAGATATTCAGTTACTGGAAACTGTATTTGATTAGGAAAGCTAATGCTGGAGCTTGACTTTTGTGTACTCACTTCAGAATTAGTTCTGCAGCGTTCAACTCACACATAAAGGGAGTCGGCTTTTCCATAGATATGTGTGAATTAAAAGATAAGAGCATGACCTAAATGATCTTCTAATAAACAGACTTCTGGCAATAACCTGAGTTTTGTGTAGTTAGCTAGAATAAATTATTCCACAATATCAAGGTTTTTAGAATCCTCCTGTTGCCTTTGCTGGAAAAAAATAAAGCTTCTCTCTCTCTTTCTCTCTCTCTCTCTATATATATATATTTATATATACACACACATATACAATAATGTACTTGCAAACATTCGTTGCAGATCAGATTCAGATCAGATCAGTTGCTCAGTAGTGTCCGACTCTTTGCAACCCCATGAATCGCAGCACACCAGGCCTCCCTATCCATTACCATCTCCTGGAGTTGATGCAAACTCACGTCCATCAAGCAGGTGATGCCATCCAGCCATCTCATCCTCTGTCGTCCCCTTTTCCTCCTGCCACCAATACTTCCCAGAATCAGAGTCTTTTCCAATGAGTCAACTCTTCGCATCAGGTGGCCAAAGTACTGGAGTTTCAGCTTTAGCATCATTCCTTCAAAGAAAACCCAGGACTGATCTCCTTTAGAATGGATTGGTTGAATCTCCTTGCAGTCCAAGGGACTCTCAAGAGTCTTCTCCAACACCATAGTTCAAAAGCATCAATTCTTCAGCACTCAGCTTTCTTCACAGTTCAACTCTTGCATCCATACATGACCACTGGAAAAACCATAGCCTTGACTAGACGGACCTTTGTTGGCAAAGTAATGTCTCTGCTTTTCAATATGCTATCTAGGTTGGTCATAACTTTTCTTCCAAGGAGTAAGTGTCTTTTAATTTCATGGCTGCAATCACCATCTGCAGTGATTTTGGAGCCCCCCAAAATAAAGTCTGACACTGTTTCCACTGTTTCCCCATCTATTTGCCATGAAGTGATGGGACCGGATGCCATGATCTTCGATTTCTGAATGTTGAGCTTTAAGACAACTTTTTCACTCTCCTCTTTTACTCTCATCAAGAGGCTTTTTAGTTCCTCTTCACTTTCTGCCATAAGGGTGGTGTCATCTGCATATATGAGGTTATTGAAATTTCTCCAGGCAATCTTGATTCCAGCTTGTGCTTCTTCCAGCCCAGTGTTTCTCATATGTGCTCTGCATATGGGTTAAATAAGCAGTGTGACAATATACAGCCTTGACGTACTCCTTTTCCTATTTAAAACCAGTCTGTTGTTCTATGTCCAGTTCTAATTGTTGCTTCCTGACCTGCATATCATCACCCTCTATATATTCTTCCCAGATCTTATGTTAAGATAAAGAAATTGAGACGACCCCAATGATCTTTCACATTTCTGCTTTGCAAGAGAAGAATCTATTAATGCAAATAGACACTTACAGCAGGAAAGCATAGAAGGAATTCTATTCATCTGAAGTTCTTCATTCTTTCCAAAGCAGAAAATAAATTTCTAAGGAAACCATATAATAACTCTAACACTCTGTTTTTATCAAGTTTAATGAATGCACCTAAGGGCTCTTCTTCTCTGAAGCTTACTTCACATGCCTCGCTGCCTTCTTGCTTCGACTATTACAGAAAATTTATAAATAACAAAGAGCCTATATGGAAGTATATAGGTATCAGACACTATAAAGGAAAGTCACATGACATTTAAGAAGCATTGTTTTGGCAAACTTTAAAAAGTCTCTGACTGGGAGGGTAATCCTATCACATCTTTGTAAGCGGTTTTAAAGGTACAACACTGAAGACAGACTGTATCATGCAGAATGGAGATAGGGCTTGAATTCAGGCTCTGTTGCTCACTAGGTGGGAGGCAATTAGTAAGTTTTTGATTTTGCTGAATCCCATGCTTCTCATTTGTAAAAAGAGCATGCTAAGTCATGTCAAACTCTTTTATGACCCCATGGATTATAGCCCTCCAGGTTCCTCTGTCCATGAGATTTCCCAGGTAAGAATACTGGGAGTGGGTTGCCATTTCCTTTTCCAGGGGATCTTCCCAAGCCAGGGATCAAACCTGTGTCTCCTGCATTGACAGGTGGATTGTTTAACACTGAACCAACAGGGAAGACCATAAAGCGAGCATAATGAAATTGAATAAAATATTGTGGGGCTCTGTTTTTGTCTCATCTACAAAATATTTTTTAAACTAATTATAATTATTATCATATTGTTGTGTAACTTTAAATAGAGCTTCCTTAGTGGCTCAGTAGTAAAGAATTCGTCGGCAATTCAGGAGGCACAAGTTTCATCCTTGGGTTAGGAAAATCCCCTGGAGAAGGAAATGGCAACTCACCCTAGTATTTGTGTCTGGAAAATCCCATCGACAGTAGAGCTAGGAGGGTTCAGTTCATAGGGTCTCAAAAGAGTCAGATGTATCTTACCAACTGAACAATAACAACTTTAAATATAAGCTTACCATTATTTTTCAGTTGATAGGGAATAGTGTAGAAGGTTATCTATTAGGATAGCACATAAGAGATAATCTATTGTAAAATTTCTTAACAGCAACCATTAAGTAAACTCTTGAAGATCTAAAAATTCCAAAATTAATATCACCATGATGCACATTAATTTTGCAAAATAGAAATATAGACCTATAACGCAGAGGGATTTTAAAGATGAATTCAGTTCAGTTCAGTTCAGTTCAGTCGCTCAGTCGTGTCCAACTCTTTGCAACCCCATGAATTGCAGCATGCCAGGCCTCTCTGTCCATCACCATCTCCCAGAGTTCACTCAAACTCATGTCCATCGAATTGGTGATGCCATCCAGCCATCTCATCCTCTGTCATTCCCTGCTCCTCCTGCCCCCAATCCCTCCCAGCATTAGAGTCTTTTTCAATGAGTCAACTCTTCTCATGAGGTGGCCAAAGTACTGGACTTCAGCATCATTCCTTGCAAAGAACACCCAGGGCTGATCTCCTTCAGAATGGACTGGTTGGATCTCCTTGCAGTCCAAGGGACTCTCAAGAATCTTCTCCAACACCACCTTGTTCAAATACTTTGTAATAGAGGAGAAGAAAAACACGAGAAACACATTATCAGTTCTGTCAACCATTATTGAGCAGATTTTGCTCAACCGTTATTGAGAAGCTAGTATTGCCTTTACTTTGTGAATATAAAGCTAGGTGGAGTATGATATTTTTCCTTAATCCATTCATATAGTTGCTGAGAGAAAAATTTAGAAGTGTAGCCTATATCCTTGAATGAAGCCAGTACCCTTTTGATCTCATAATATTGTGTGAAGAAAATAAGTATCTTAGTTAGTTGGCCCTTAATGAAGACAAATTTATTTTAATTTTTGGTAAGCTCTTATAGTTCAAAATTATTTTATTCATGAATTCCTATGAATAATCACTTCCATCCTTTTGTCCATGTTGAATAAAATATTTATGTTTATTTAAAAATTAAAACTCTATTGAAAATATTTATAACATTGTAAGAGTGGGTCCTGTTTTAATAGGGGAAAAGAGTTTTGAATCCATACTATTTTCATTGTTACTTGTTGTCAACAGGTAAATATGATTTCCAAGTGAACCACTTTGCTTTTAATACAAATGCAAGTTGCATATCATAATAGAACTCAGTGTGTGTTTTTCAGTATTGGTGTGAAAGGAGTAAAATAAAAATGTATTTTTAAAAATCACTTCATTCAAATGTGACTTTTGTTATATATCACTTTATGTAGATTATAGGAATAAGTAAGCCCTTACAAATGCTAATAAAAGTGTACTAGTGCCATGAGAGAAAAATGAAAATATAAACAAAAAATCTACAATAGATATTCATTTTTAATTCATTGTGTTATACTTGGGACATCTATTATTCATGAAATCCCACCAATACAAATCCTGTACTTTTCCTCAATTGAATGCAAATGCATTATTTATATATAGTTCAAAGAGGACTATGTAGAAAAAGTTTTTGAATAACATACTGGCAGTATTTTCCTATTTTTAAAAGAATGGTATTAAAATTGGTAATGATATTTAAAACATTTAATAAAGTGTTTGAATAATCAATCTGCTATACTGTAAAATAGATTTCAGATGGAATTTATAATAAAAACATAGCTGTAATTAAATTAAAATCATAAAAACTAAATTAAAAGTCATAAAAATAAATATTTCTAAAGCAAGAGTGTTAGAAGGCAGCAAGAGATTTGCTTTGAATTTTCAGCAGAAAGGATGTGTATGTGTCTTTCTCGTATAAGGAACTATTGAATCTGTAATCATGTTAGACCCTAGTGGCATGTCTTGAACACTGACAATGCATAATTTTATCATGTATTATGATTGTATCATGTAAACTATCTCAGCAACAGTGTCAGATAGAGTTAGTACATGCATAAAGGTGGAACCAAATAGAAAAGGGGAAAAATAAAGAGAGAAAGCTGCCAGATATAATAAGGAATTGGGACAAAAAGTGAAAAGAGTGAGAAAGCCCACAGTTCTTGTTTCCCACCTCCACAGCTGTTTTGATCCTGTATACAAATGTAAATTCACTCCTATCATCTGGGCAGATTAAGATCTGATTGGGAAATTCCCACAGAATGCATATATTGTGGGGTCTAAAGTCATGTATGGATGTGAGAGTTGGACTGTGAAGAAGCCTGAGCACTGAAGAATTGATGCTTTTGAACTGTGGTGTTGGAGAAGACTCTTGAGAGTCCCTTGGACTGCAAGGAGATCCAACCAGTCCATTCTGAAGGAGATCAACCCTGGGATTTCTTTGAAGGAATGATGCTAAAGCTGAAACTCCAGTACTTTGGCCACCTCATGCGAAGAGTTGACTCATTGGAAAAGACTCTGATGCTGGGAGGGATTGGGGGCAGGAGGAGAAGGGGACGACAGAGGATGAGATGGCTGGATGGCATCACAGACTCGATGGATGTGAGTCTGAGTGAACTCCGGGAGATGGTGATGGACAGGGAGGCCTGGTGTGCTGCGATTCATGGGGTCGCAAAGAGTCGGACACAACTGAGCAACTGAACTGAATTGAAAGGAAATGCACAAACTCTGTTGTTGTTCAGTCACTAAGTAGTCTCTGACTTTTTGTGATTCCCATGGACTTCAGTATACCAGGCTTCCCTGTCCTATACTATCCCCTGGAGTTTGCTCAGATTCATGTCGATTGAGTCAGTGATGCCATTCAACTCAAACACTGTCACTCCCTTCTCCTCTTGCCCTAAATCTTTCTCAGCATCAGGGTCTTTCCCAATGAGTCAGCTCTTTACATCAGTTGGCCAAAGTATTGGAGTTTCAGCTTCAGCATCAGTGCTTCCAATGAATATTCAGAATTTATTTCCTTTAGGATTGACTGAATTGATCTCCTTGAAGAGCAAGGAACTCTCAAGAGTCTTCTCCACCACCACAATTCAAAAGCATCAGATCTTTGGTGCTCAGCCTTTATGGCCAATCTCTCACATCCATACATGACTACTGGAAAAACCATAGCTTTGACTAGATGGACCTTTGTTGGCAAAGCAATGTCTCTGTTTTTTAAAACATTCTAAGAAACTAACTCTTCCTCAAAAACCCTTCTCTGCCTTCTTCCAATCCATAACATATTTTTAATTTCATTTCCTAAGCTTGTTTGAATTTATCCACTTTTTAAAGATTTTTCACTACTGCAACTTCATAACAGTACTTCTGGGAGAATCTTCAAAATAATCTCCTTTCATTCACTTTGATACTCTTCTGATCCTTTATCTCCATCTTCACTGACAGAGTATTTTTGTTCCATAAAAACTAGATTATGTGCTACCTCTTAAAAATAGCTCATCTCCAAACTTTTCTGGCATGGTCTACAAAGTGCTGCTTAAATTTCGAGACTTAACTTTTGAAATTTTCTTCTTAATTTTCTGAATTTTAGCCCAATGGCCTTTGATTTTTCAGATTTTTTAAGATTTTACAATCCTGTTTATAGCAATACTATGTCTTCTTTTTGCCTTTTCATACTGTTCATGGGGTTCTCAAGGCAAGAATCCTGAAGTGATTTGCCATTCTCTTCTCCAGTGGACCACGTTTTGTCAGAACTCTCCACCATGACCCATCCATCTTGGGTGGCCCTACTTGGCATGACTCATACTTTCACTGAGTTAGACAAGGCTGCTGCTGCTGCTGCTGCTGCTAAGTCGCTTCAGTCGTGTCCGATTCTGCGCAACCCCATAGACAGTAGCCCACCAGGCTCCCCCATCCCTGGGATTCTCCAGGCAAGAACACTGGAGTGGGTTGCCATTTCCTTCTCCATAGAAAAGGCTGTGGTCCATGTAAGCAGTTTGATTAGTTTTATGTGATTATGGTTTTCATCATGTTTGCCTTCTGAAGGATAAGGATAAGAGGCTTATGAAAGCTTCCTGATGGGAGAGACTGATTGTGGAGGAAGTGAAATGAAGTGAAGTCACTCAGTCATGTCCAACTCTTTGCGACCCCATGGACTGTAGTCCTACCAGGCTCCTCCTTCCATGGGATTCTCCAGGCAAGAGTACTGGAGTGGGTTGCTATTTCCTTCTCCAGGGGATCTTCCTGACCCAGGGATCGAACCCAGGTCTCCTGCATTCCAGGCAGACGCTTTAACCTCTGAGCCACCAGGGAAGACTGTGGAGGAAACTGGGGCTTGTTCTGATGGGTGGGGCCATACGCAGGTAAATCTTTAATCCAACTTTCTGTTGATGGGCAAGACTGTGTTCCAGTTAGATATAGTCAAAGCAGTAGTCCATATAGTCATAGCTATGACTTAACTGGACTTCCCTGGTGGCTCAGACGGTAAAGCGTCTGTCTACAATGTGGGAGACCTAGGTTTGATCCCTGGGTCAGGAAGATCCCCTGGAGAAGAAAATGGCAATCCACTCCAGTACTGTTGCCTGAAAAATCCCATGGACAGAGGAGCCTGGTAGGCTACAGTCCATGGGGTCGCAAAGAGTCAGACACGACTGAGCGACTTCACTTCACTTCACTTCATGGCTTTTCCAGTAGTCATGTATGGATGTGAGAGTTGGGCTATAAAAAAGCTGAGTGCCAAAGTATTGATGCTTTTGAAGTGTGGTGTTGAAGACTCTTGAGAGTCCCTTGGACTTCAAGGAGATCAAACCAGACAATCCTAAAGGAAATCAGTTCTGAATATTCATTGGAAACACTGATGCCGAAGCTGAAACTCCAAAAGTTTGGCCAGCTGATGAGAAGAACAACTCATTGGAAAAGATCCTGATGCTGGGCAGGATTGAAGGCTGGAGGAGAAGGGGATAACAGAGTATGTGATGGTTGGATGGCATCACGACTCTATGAACATGAGTTTGAGTAAGCTCTGGGAGTTGGTGATGGACAGGGAAGCCTGGTGTGCTGTAGTCCATGGGGTTGCAAAGAGTCAGACAGGACTGAGAGACTGAACTGAACTGATGTCTGCTTAAACTAGGAAATAAATATCTTTTTATCTATCAGATCTTGACTCAAAAATTAGTACCTCAAAGAATGAGAGGTCAGATCATCAGGATAAAATGTTTGCTCCAAAGCTTACAGAGATTTATAGCTAGAGCATAATTTTATTAAAGCAACACAATAACAAAATTGATTAACATTCACAAACATCCTATGGTAGATGCAAGTGTTACTCAATATCATAGATTTGGAGAATGAGGTTTGGAGAGCTGATATAACTTGTTCAGTGTCACACAGCCAATATGGACGGCATGCATGCTGCAAATCTAGATAATTTGACAGGCAAATAAAATATGATAATATGATAGTGCGTTAGAATCAGAATTCCCTTTTGAGAGGTTAACAGGCAGGAAGGCTAAGGGTCCCCAAGCTGAGGAAATCCATTCCAAGAGTCAGACTTTTTTTTCTCACTCTTAAGCTGCAGGAGGAAACAAACTACTAGAGTCAAATGTTCTCTATATAAAATTAAAAGGAAGTTTCTTTTAAAATTCTGACTTCCCATGAGGACACCTGGTTCCACCTGAACTTTTCTCAAACCTTGAGCTAACAAGTCCGTATTTGTTATGGAAATGTTTTTCTTAAGCTATGTTAATGAACTATGTATTTTCCTTAAATTCTGTCTTTCTTCAAGTTGGTTTGCCTAAGGCTCAGAATTGATAATGGCTGGACAAACCCTATGTTTTACTCCTGGAAACGTTCTCTTAAGCTATGTTAATGAAACTGTATTGCTGGAACCTACCTTTCTTTAAGATTCATGTCAATTGCTTTATGGCCAGGAATGACTCACCTTGTGCCAATGCGATCTCAAAATGCATATTATGTCTGAGGAACCTGGTACCACTCTCAGTTTTGAGACATTTCTTTTCTCTAATTTAGCAGCTTAATTTATCTAATTAGCAGCTTGCTAATATAATGTAACTAATATATAATATAACTAATATAATTAATATAACTTTGCTAAAAACTAGCAAGGGGGCACTCTTTCTGCTCCCTTCTGATGTCTATGTCAGAAGCTTCCTCTATCTTTTTTGTACTTCAATAAAACTTTATTACACAAAAGCTCTAAGCCATCAAGCCTTGTCACTGGCCTTGGATCGAATTTCTCTCCTCTGGAGGCTGAGAATCCTAGCATCCTTCACGGCACATAACAACAACCTTTCGCTTCTGCATTAAGCAACTTAAAAATATGAAGCGTGACCTGGGTGATAGGTATCTTTGGGTTGTCATGGAAATGGTGATTCTGCTTGATCTAACAGGCAATCTAAATGGCTTTATTTCCCAATGATAACTTTAAAACATAATCTAAATGGCTTTATTTCCTAATGATAACTTTAAAACATTTTTAATTGGACAATGTTTGTTTTACAATACTGTATTGGCTTCTGCCATACAAAAACATGAATCAGCTATAAGTACACATATGTCCCTTCTGTCTTGAACCTCTACATACCTCTCATCCCATCCCATCCCACTCTTCTAGGCTGTCACAGAGTACTTCGTTGAGTTCCCTGTTTATATAGCAACTTCCCACTAGCAGTCTATTTTACATATGGTAATGTATATGTTTCAGGGCTTCTCTCTCAGTCAGTTCCACTTTCTCATTCCCCTGCTGTATAATCTGCCACTGGGCATATACTCTCAGAAAACTATAGTTTAAAAAGACACATGTAACCCAATGTTCACTGCAGCACTATTCACAATAGCTAGGATATAGTAAGAACCTAGACATCCATTGATGGATGAATGGATAAAGAAGAAGTGGTACACATATACAATGGAATATTACTCAGCCATCAAAAGAAATACATTTAAATCAGTTCTAGTAAGGTGAATGAAACTAGAGCCTGTTAATCAGAGTGAACTCAGAAAGAGAAAAAGAATATCACATTACTTTGCTGACTAAGATCTGTCTAGTCAAGGCTATGGTTTTTCCTGTGGTCATGTATGGATGTGAGAGTTGGACTGTGAAGAAGGCTGAGCGCCGCTGAATTGATGCTTTTGAACTGTGGTGTTGGAGAAGACTCTTGAGAGTCCCTTGGACTGCAAGGAGATCCAACCAGTCCATTCTGAAGGAGATCAACCCTGGGATTTCTTTGGAAGGAATGATGCTAAAGCTGAAACTCCAGTACTTTGGCCACCTCATGTGAAGAGTTGACTCACTGGAGAAGACTCTGATGCTGGGAGGGATTGGGGGCAGGAGGAAACGAGGATGACCGAGGATGAGGTGGCTGGATGGCATCATGGACTCAATGGACTTGAGTCTGAGTGAACTCTGGGAGATGGTGATGGACAGGGAGGCCTGGCGTGCTGTGATTCATGGGGTCGCAAAGAGTCAGACACGACTGAGTGACTGAATTGAACTGAACTGAACACATATGTATGAAATCTAGGAAAATGGTACTGATGAACTTTGCAGGGCAGGAAAAGAGACACAGACATAAATAACAAACTTCTCAATAAATTTCTTCCCTGATTTTGGTTAGAAATATTTTATTGAACAGATTTATCATTAGTACTATACGTATTGTAAAGCAAAATAAAAATAAAAATTAAAAAAAGAATGATATTTTAATTTTATTTTAATATTACTCATTGAATGATAAATTAAAATACAGTTTTCCTTTCACTCTTACAGCACTAGTGGTTTTGGCATTTTAAAATTGAAATTGCATATAAATAAGTTATGAATGGGAAAATTTGGGAACTGAAGATCTGATTGCAATTTGATTTGCTAATGATACAGGAAATATTTGCTATTAAATACACTATTATATTAGATCAGATTTGTATACAATAGTTCATCAAATAGTTATTATAGATTAGATAAGGAGAACAAGAAGAAAAAAGTGAAACATGACCTTGGAAGTAGGCAGCTAAGATCTAGGCCATAATGTTATCTATTGACATAAGCAATTCCATAAAGCATTAACAGCAGAAAAAACACTTATGAACTCTCATTTTTTAATAATTTTATTTATTGATTTTTGTTGATTACGCTTGGTCTTAATTGCTCCTCAGGCTTTCTCTAGTTGCATTGAGTGGCAGCTGGTCTTTAGTTACAGCACATGGTCTTCTGATTGTGGTGGCTTCTCTTGGGGAGCATGGGCTCCAGGGTACCCAGGCTTTGGTAGTTGCAGCATGTGGGCTCAGTAGCTGTGACTCCCAGCCACTAGAGCACCAGTTCAATAGTTGTGGCACATGGCTTTAGTTACTCCACAGCATGTGGAATCTTCCTGGATCAGGGATAGAACCCATGTCCCCTGCATTGGCAGACAGATTCTTTACCACTGAGCCACCGGAGAGTCCTCTATGCACTCTCAGATTGTGTCTGGAAGCAGGAAGAAGGCAAATAACTATGCAACTACAAATATCACCAGAAAAAGTTTTTTGCCACTTCTTTACTAGTGATACTACCAGCCTTCCTTCAGTACTTTCACTTTGTATATAAGAATTATTTAGATAACCACTTCTTGAACCACTTCGTGACTGCAGCCATGAAATTAAAAGGCACTTGCTCCTTGGAAGAAAAGTTATGAGCACCTAGACAGCATATTAAAAAGCAGACATGTTACTTTGCCAACAAAAGTCCATCTAGTCAAGGCTATGGTTTTTCCAGTAGTCATGTATGGATGTGAGAGTTAGACTATAAAGAAAGCTGAGCACCAAAGAATTTATGCTTTTAAACTATGGTGTTGGAGGAGACTTTTGAGAGTCCCTTGGACTACAAGGAGATCCAACTAGTCAATCCTAAAGGAAATCAGTCCTGAATATTCATTGGAAAGACTGATGTTGAAGCTGAACCTTCAATATTTTGGCCACCTGATGCAAAGAGCTGACTCGTTTGAAAAGACCCTGAGCCTGGAAAGATTGAAGGCTGGAGGAGAAGGGGACAACAGAGGATGAGATGGTTGGATGGCATCATTGACTCAATGGACATGAGTTTAAGTAAACTCTGGGAGTTGGTGATGGACAGGGAGGGCTGGTGTGCTGCAGTCCATGGGGTGGTGAAGAGTCGGATATGACTGAACGACTAAACTGAACTGAACTGATAAATGTCAATTCTGTTTTTTTTTTTTTTAAAAACTTTGTTAGGAATTGATATTGTTCTTCAGTGGCTAAGTTGGGTATGACTCTTTGCAGTTCATGGACTGCAGCACACTAGCCTCTTCTGTCCTCCACTATATCCCCAGAGTTTGCTGGTATTCAAGTTTTCATGCTTAGTTTTCCAAGTTTGCTGGTATATTGAGTGCAGCAGTTTAGCAGGATATCTTTTAGAACTTAACTCAGCTGGAATTCCATCATCTTCACTATCTTTGGTCACAGCAATTCTTCCTAAGGCCCACTTGACCTCAGATTCTAGGATGACTAGCTCTAGTTGAATTACCACACCATTGTGGTTATCTGGTTCATGAATATCTTTCTTGTATAGTTCTTCTGTATATTCATACCACGTCTTCTTAATATCTTCTGCTTTTATTAAGTCCTTAGAGTTTCTGTCCTTATCATGGCCATCCTTGCATGAATGTTCCCTTGATATCTCCAGTTTTCTTGAAGAGACCTCTAGTCTTTTCCATTAAATTGTTTTCCTGTATTTCTGTGCGTAGTTTGGTTAAGATGGCCTTCTTATCTCTCCTTGCTATTCTCTGGAACTATGCATTCAGTTGGGAATATTTTTTTGGTTTCTTACTTGCCTTTCACTTATCTTCTTTCCTCAGCTCTTTGTTAAACCTCCTCAGACAACCACTTTGTCTTGCTGCATTTCTTTTTCTTTGGGATGGTTTTGGTCACTGCCTTCTGACCTCTGTTCATAGTTCTTCAGGTACTCTGTCTACTAGATCTAATCCATTGCATCTATTTGCCAAGTCTACTATATAATAATAAGGGATTTGATATAGGTCATAATTAAATGGCCCAGTGATTTTCCCTACTTTCTTTAATTTAAGCCTGAAATTTGCAATGAGAAACTCTTGCTCTAAGCTACAGTCAGCTCCAGGGCTTTTTATTTTTAACTTGCAGAGGTTCTCCATTTTGGCTGCAAAGAACACAATCAATCTGATTTTGGTGTTGACCATATGGTGATGCCCATGTCTAGAGTCATCATTTGGGTTGTTAGAAAAGGGTCTTTCCTATAACCAGCATGTACTCTCGATGAAATTCTGTTAGCCTGTGCCCTGCTTGATTCTGTACTCCAAAGCCAAATGTGTCTGTTACTCCAGCTATCTCTTGACTTCTTACTTTTTCATTCTATTCCCTATGATGGAAAGGGGATCACTTTTTTTTGGTGTTCTAGGTCTTGTACGTTCAGCTTCTTTGGCATCAGTGGTTGGGGTATAGACCTGGATTACTGTGATGTTGAATGGTTTGCCTTCGTAACAAACTGAGATCATTCTGTAATTTTTGAGCAACCCAAGCACTGTATTTGGACTCATTTGTTGACTATAAGGGCTACTTCATTTCTCCTAAAGGATTCTTGCCCACAGTAGTAGATACAATGATAATCTTAATTAAATTTGCCCATTCCCATCCATTTTAGTTCATTGGTTCCTAACATGTTGATGTTTAATCTTTTCATCTCCTGTTTGATCACTGGCAATTTACCTTGATTCATGGACCTAACGTTCCAGGTTCCTATGCAATATTATTCTTTGTAGCATTGGCTTTTATTTTCATCATCAGACACATCTACAATTGAATGTCATTATTTCTGCTTTGGCTCAATCACTTCCTTTTTTCTGGAGCTATTAGTAATTTCCCTCCATTTTTCCCCAGTAAAATATTAGACACCTTCCAACCTGGGGGTCTCAACTTCCTCTGTCACATATTTTTGCCTTTTCATACTGTCCATGGGGATCTCCATGCGAAAATACTGGATTGTTTTGCCATTTTTTCCTCCAGTGGACTACATTTTGTAAGAACTCTTCACTATGACCCATCTATCCTTGATGGCCCTGGATGGCATGGCTTATAGACTTATAGGTTGCTTTAAATTAAGCTTTTATATGTGTTTATTTTATTATTCCAATGACATTTTAATGTGGCCCATGTTTTTATATCAATGTGACTTTCCACTTTTCAAAAAATAAAGTCATAACTTTGAATGTAATGATATTCTTGCTTCATGAGTTTCAAACAAAATATCCTGTAACCTTAGCCCCTAAGTTAAAACTGCAGACTTATGTTACCAATGGAGCACCATGACACAAGATATGGAACTTTTAGGGTATAAAACTGTAAGGGAAAATAAAAAGCAAAACAAAAACACTATTATCCCTAATGTCTTTTGATATGCTCCAGAAACCTTAAGAAAGAATGCACAAAAATACCCATTTCTTACTTCATTTTGTCTTGAAAATAAGAGTAAAGGAACTAAAAATTATTACCTTCCTCAATATTATTCAGAGATAAATAACTGAAAAATTCTTTGTATCCTTATCCATAAGAACAGAGTTTCATAGATTGTTGCTGAATGACTGCAAAACCTTAATATGAAGAAATCAGTTAATTTTCAATGATCTAGCCAAAGATATGCTATTATTTTATATCTTGTGCTGTGCCAAAAGCATTACCTAATCTGTACCATCTTTGAGTTCTTTCTACCATTTGTCCAATACTGGGAAATTAATTCCAAGACAGACTTACAGAGGGAAAAAAAAAAACCACCAAGCAGATTAATTAATTCTTTCTTTTCAAATAACACCTCACACCAATCAGAGAGGTCATGATCTTAAAATCTACAAACAATAAATGCTGGAGAGGGTAGGGAGAAAATGGTGGATATGTAAATCAGTACAACCAGTCTGGAAGACAGTATTAGAACTTCCTTAAAAAACTAATAATAATGGAGAGAGAGGAGGAGAGGGTGAGATGTATGTAAAGAGTTAACATGGAAACTTTCATTACCCTATGTAAACTAGATAACTAATGGAAATTCGCTGTATGGCTCAGGAAACTCAAAGAGGGGTTCTGTATCAATCTAGAGGGATGGGATGGGGAGGGAGATAGGAGGGAGGGTCAAAAGGGAGGGGATATATGTATACCTATGGCTGATTTATATTCAGGTTTGACAGAAAACAACAAAATTCTGTAAAGCAATTATCCTTCAATAAAAAACTAAATTAAAAAGAAAACAAAAAGTAGTAATAGAGCTACCACATGACCCTGCAATCCTACTCCTGAGCATATACTCAGGGAAAATCATAATTTAGAAAGATATATGCACCTCAATGTTCACTGAAGTACTATTTACAATACATAAATTAACAGAATCCCAAATTCAATGTATTTAAACATATCAAAATTTTAGTTATTGAGAAGGCTTTTTAAGTTTATAGAATTTAATGTGTTATAAGAGTTGATGCTTTCTAACTCTGGTGTTGAAGAAAACTTATGAGAGTCCCGTGGACTGCAAGGAGATCCAACCAGTCCATCCTCAAGGAGGTCAATCCTGGGTGTTCATGGAAAGGATTGATGCTGAACCTGAACTTTGGACAGCTGATGTGAAGGGACAACTTACTGGAAGAGACGCTAATACTGGGAAAGACTGAAGGCAGGAGGAGGAGGGGATGATAGAGGATGAGGTGATTGGATGGCATCACCAGTTCAATGGACATGAGTTTGAGCAAGCTCTGGGAGATAGTGAAGGACAGGGAAGTCTGGCATGCTTCTGTTCATGGGGTCACAAAGAATCAGATGCGACTGAGACTGAATAAAAACAGCAACAGCAGATTTTATTATGACTCGAGGAGAATGAATATTATAAGAATGAATTGTGTATGATTTGGGGAAACATTGCTCCCGTTTCAAATGATATTTATACAATTTTATGATGAATAAATAAGTCATATGAATATAGACTATACCTATTTCATACAGCACCATCACCAGGCAAAATCAGTCTAGTTAAAAGAGAAAGAAAAATTCTATCTGGTCTCTTAGGGTTCAGTTCAGTTCATTTCAGTCACTCAGTCGTGTCTGACTCTTTGTGACCCCATGAATCGCAGCACGCCAGGCCTCCCTGTTCATCACCATCTCCCGGAGTTCAGTGACTCATGTCCATCGAGTCAGTGATGCAATGCAGCCATCTCATCCTCTGTCATCCCCTTCTCCTCCTGCCCCCAATCCCTCCCAGCATCAGAGTCTTTTCCAATGAGTCAACTCTTCGCATGAGGTGGCCAAAGTACTGGAGTTTCAGCTTTAGCATCATTCTTTCCAAAGAAATCCCAGGGCTGATCTCCTTCAGAATAGACTGGTTGGATCTCCTTGCAGTCCAAGGGACTCTCAAGAGTCTTCTCCAACACCACATTTCGAAACCATCAATTCTTTGGCACTCTGCCTTCTTCACAGTCTAACTCTCACATCCATACATGACCACAGGAAAAACCATAGCCTTGACTAGACGGACCTTAGTTGGCAAAGTAATGTCTCTGCTTTTGAATATGCTATCTAGGTTGGTCATAACTTTTCTCCCAAGGAGTAACTGAAGTGAAGTGAAGTGAAGTGAAGTCGCTTAGTCGTGTATGACTCCTTGCGACCCCATGGACTGTAGCCTACAAGGCTCCTCTGTCCATAGTAAGTCCTCCCCAGTCAGCTATTTTGGTTTTTTGCATTTCTTTTCCATGGGGATGGTCTTGATCCCTGTCTCCTATACAATGTCACGAACCTCATTTCATAGTTCATCAGGCACTCTATCTATCAGATCTAGGCCCTTAAATCTATTTCTCACTTCCACTGTATAATCACAAGGGATTTGATTTAGGTCATACCTGAGTAGTCTGGTGGTTTTCCCTACTTTCTTCAATTTGAATCTGAATTTGGTAATAAGGAGGTCATGATCTCAGCCACAGTCAGCTCCTGGTCTTGTTTTTGTTGACTGTATAGAGCTTCTCCATCATTGGCTGCAAAGAATATAATCAATCTGATTTCTGTGTTGACCATCTGGTGATGTCTATGTGTAGAGTCTTCTTTTGTGTTGTTGGAAGAGGGTGTTTGCTATGACCAGTGAATTTTCTTGGGAAACCTCTATTAGTCTTTGTCCTGCTTCATTCCACATTCCAAGGCCAAATTTGTCTGTTACTCCATGTGTTTCTTGACTTCGTACATTTGCATTCCAGTCCTCTATAATGAAAAGGACATCTTTTTTTGGTGTTAATCCTAAAAGGTTTTATAGGTCTTTGTAAAGCCGTTCAATTTCAGCTTCTTCAGCATTCCTGGTTGGGGCATAGACTTGGATAACTGTGATATTGAATGATTTGCCTTGGAGACGAACAGAGATCATTCTGTTGTTTTTGAGATTGCATCCAAGTACTGCATTTCGGGATCTTTTGTTGACCATGATGGCTACTCCATTTCTTCTGAGGGATTCCTGCCCGCAGTAGTAGATATAATGGTCATCTGAGTTAAATTCACACATGCCAGTCCATTTCAGTTCGCTGACTCCTAGAATGTCGATGTTCACTCTTGCCATCTCTTGTTTGACCACTTCCAATTTGCCTTGATTCATGGACCTGATGTTCCAGATTCCTATGAAATATTGTTCTTTACAGTATCAGACCTTGCTTCTATCACCAGTCACATCCACATCTGGGTATTGTTTTTGCTTTGGAGCCATCCCTTTATTCTTTCTGGAGTTATTTCTCCACTGATCTCCAGTAGCATATTGGGCACCTACTGACCTGGGGAGTTCCTCTTTCAGTATCGTATCATTTTGCCTTTTCATACTGTTCATGGGGTTCTCAAGGCAAGAATACTGAAGTGGTTTGCCATTCCCTTCTCCAGTGGACCACATTGTATCAGACCTCTCTACCATTACCCTCTCATCTTGGGTTGCCCCACGGGCATGGCTTGGTTTCATTGAGTTAGACAAGGTTGTGGTCCTAGTGCGATTAGATTGCCTAGTTTTCTGCAAGTATGGTTTCAGTGTGTCTGCCTTCTGATGCCCTCTTGCAATACCTACCATCTTACTTGGGTTTTTCTTACCTTGGGCATAGGGTATCTCTTCACGGCTGTTCCAGCAAAACACAGCTGCTGCTCCTTACCTTGGATGAGGGGTATCTCCTTACCACTGCCCTTTGTGACCTCCAACGTGGGATAGCTCCTCTAGGCCCTCCTGTGCCTTCGCAGCCACCGCTCCTCGCTTTGCTCCTCCCCCTGTTAGGGTTATATTCTGCTAATAATTTGTTTTTATCATTTTCAGGTAACACTGCATAGTACTAATGCTTGTCAAAATTCTTTATAAATGTGCCTTCGAATTTGTGTTTTCTCATTTCAATCAAAATAACTGGCTTTTCTTTCTTGTCATAACTGACTTTGGTTCACCCTGATGCTGAGACTTTTGACATTGGATATAATGTTCTTAGAACTGTATCTGATAATTGTTGTACCTTTGCAACTATATACATTGTATTCTGCAGCCTCTGATACTGTAGCCTCAGAGATTATTGTTACCTGTAACATATTTTAACTAACTGGAGTCATTTCACTGGGCCTGTATTATAGACTGTGTATTTGTGTTCCTCCTGACATAATCATACGTTGAAACTTTATTGCCAGTGTAATAGTATTTGGAGGCAGGGACATTGGAAGGTGATTTGGTCATGAGAGTAGAGCCCTTGTGAATGGAATTATCTCTTATGAAAGAAACCTCAAACAACTCTCTTGTCCCTTTAACAATGTGAGGTCACTGAGAAGATGGCAGTTAATCAAACAAGAAGTGACATCTCACCAGAATGTACTGTTGCTTTGACCTTGAAATTCTCACTTACCAGAACTATGAGAATTAAATTTATGCTTATAAGCTACTTAGTCTTTGATAATTTTATTACAGAAGCCAAAACTGACCAAGGTAGGCACCAATGTGTACAGTTTGTCCTGATTTCAGTGTTAAAGAAGAAGAATCTTAATTATCTTTAGGTGCATTAGAATATTCCATTGATCTTAAAGGAATTTTGTTTTTCATACTGAATATTTCATCATTAGTTTAGTTTTTTTTTTTTTTTCCCCACCCACTCCTACTTCTCATCATAACAGTCAGATACAAGTCCATCAGAGCTGATCTTAAAGATAAGTTCAATAACAGATAAACTGGCAAGTTCAAATGTACATCTTCTTTGTTTTCTGAGTCAGTATTAGTGTAGCAAGTTAACTTACCTAATTCACGTTTATCTTCTGTTCAGTTCAGTTTCTCAGTCATGTCCAACTCTTTGTGAGGCCATGGACTACATCACACCAGGCTTCCCTATCCCTCACCAATGCCCAGAAGTTGCTAAAACTCATGTCTATTGAGTCGATGCTGCCATCCAACCATCTCATCCTCTGTTGTACCCTTCTCCTGCCTTCAATCCTTCTCAGCATCAGGGTCTTTTCCAATGAGTTAGTTTTTTGTACCAGGTGGCCAAACTTGGAAATTTAGCATCAGCATCTGTCCTTCCAAAGAATATTCAGGACTAATTTTCTTTAGGATTGACTGGTTTGATCTCCTTGCAGTCCTAGGGACTCTCAAGAGTCTTTTCCAACAACACACTTCAAAAGCACCAATTCTTTGGCACTCAGGTTTCTTTATAGCCCAAGTCTCATATCTATACATGACTACTAGAAAAACAATAGCTTTGACTAGATAGACCTTTGTCAGCAAAGTAATGTCTCTGCTTTTTAGTATGCTGTCTAAGTTGGTCATGGATTTTCTTTCAAGGAGCAAATGTCTTTTAATCATGACTGTAGTCACCATCTGCAGTGATTTTGGAACCCAAAAATAAAGTTGGTCACTGTTTCCACTGTTTCCCCATCTATTTGTCAGGAAGTGATGAGATCATATGCCATGATCATTTTTTGAATGCTGAATTTTAAGCCAGCTTTTTCACTCTCCTTTTTAACAAAATACTCTTAATTCTTTGCTTTCTGTCGTAAGGGTGGTATCATTTGCATATCTGATGTTATTGATATTTCTCCCTGCAATCTTTTTTTTTTTTTTTAATTTTATTTTACTTTATTTTACTTTACAATACCGTATTGGTTTTGCCATACATTGACATGAATCCACCATGGGTGTATATTAGCTCCCAATCCCGAATCCCCCTCCCACCTCCCACCCCACATCATCTCTCTGACTCATCCCTGTGCACCAGCTCCAAGCATCCTGTATCCTGTACCGAACATAGGCTTGTGCTTCATTCTTACATGTTAGTTTACATGTTTCAATGCCATTCTCCCAAATCATCCTACCCTCTTCCTCTCCCATAGAGTCCAAAAGTCCTTTCTATACATTTGTGTCTCTTTTGCTGTCTCACATACAGGGTCATCACTGCCATCTTTCTATATTCCATATATATGTGTCAGTATACTATATTGGTGTTTTTCTTTCTGGCTTACTTCACTCTGTATAATAGGTTCCAATTTCATCCATCTCATTAGAACTGATTCAAATGAATTCTTTTTAATGGCTGAGTAATACTCCATTGTGTATATGTACCACAGCTTTCTTATCCATTCATCGGCTGATGGACATCTAGGTTGTTTCCATGTATGATTTCCCAGATCTCAATGCCAACCCCAGCCCCATGAGACCTACTTAACTCCTTCAAGATGCCTCTTAGAAGACTCTCTAAGCCCTTCCAAATTTCCACCTTAGTTTAGGTGCCTATTCTATGTGTCTTCACCATCATAACACTTCACATTTTGTATTGTCATTATCTACTTATTATTTCTGCTTATTGTCTAGAAGCTTGTTGAGGCAAGGGCTTTGAATCCTACCAAGACAGTGCCCAGAATGCAAAAGGTACTCAATAAAAGTTTTGAATATACTATGTGTATATGCCAATTCTTTAATACAAAATTTAAATATAGTTCAATAAAGAAATTTTTCTATGTATATTGAGTTTTACAAGACAGCTCATAAAAAAGAAAAATTAAATTGCATCTTGTATGCATGCTTAGTCACTAAGTTATGTCCAGCTCTGTGGGCCCATGGACTGTAGTCTGCCAGGTTCCTCTGTCCATGGGATTTTCCGTCAAGAATACTGGAGTGGGTTGCCATTTCCTTCTCCAGGGAATCTTCCCAACCAGGGATTGAACCTGAGTATCCTGCATTGGCAGGCAGATTCTTTTCTTTACCACTGAGCCACTAGAGAATACCATTTTTGTATACTATATTGAAAATAATCAAATTGGTTCTTTCAGGAAAATACAGAATATGTTAACAGAGCTATACTATAAAAACTTATATTGGACTATTTTCTACATATTCCTAACTTTTCCATTCTGAAATTAAATTCATATTACTAAATTTAACATTTCTGGGTTTATTTCACTTTAATTTTGTATTCCTTTTATAATTACTTCCATTTTTTGGTTCTATGATTCAGCCCTGCTCTTGCTTATCAAGTACCTTCAGTAAAATTTTCTAATTCTACTTAGTATAGTTAATTAGGCCTAGGCCCAAGGCTGGGGACTCTATAAATAATTCAGTAGACTGGAGAAGCAGTACAAGGAAAGTCAGTGTAAAAGAGCCCTACAAAGACAAACAGCTAACACTCTACATCATGGTAAATTTTTTCCCAGCAAAACTCAGAAATTTAAGGCCATATTTTACACACAAATTTATTATTTTAAGTGGGTATTGAACAAAAAATATTTTGATTAGACTTATGATCTAAATATGATTCTGTTTTGATGGTTGTAGGATGAGATTTTCATGAATGCATACATAGATAAAATCAACAAACATAAATTAGTAGCCTACTGTGATCCAAGCAGCGTGTTAAACATAAATGATGCAAAGTGTCTCAATTTCAAAGAATCTCTTGCAATGTGGAGATGCAGGAGACATGGATTTGATACCTGGGTTGGGAAAATCCCCTGGAGGCATGGCGTGGCAACCCACTCCAGTGTTTTTGCCTAGAGAATCTAATGGACTGAGGATTCTGGCAGGTTACACCCCATAAAGTCTCAAAGAGTCAGATATGACTGAGGCAACTGAGTACATAATGATGCAAAGCTGGGAAATAAATAAATATAAACAAATATTTGCAATACAATAAAATACAATAAAATAGTGATACTATCTCAGATTATTGGAGAAGGCAATGGCACCCCACTCCATTACTCTTGCCTGGAAAGTCCTATGGATGGAGAAGACTGGTAGGCTGCAGTCCATGGGGTCACTAACAGTTAGACATGACTGAGTGACTTCACTTTTGCTTTTCATTTTCATGCATTGGAGAAGGAAATGGCAACCCACTCCAGTGTTCTTGCCTGGAGAATCCCAGGGACGAGGGAGCCTGGTGGACTGCCGTCTGTCTATGGGGTCATACAGAGACAAGACTGAGGTGACTTAGAAGCAGCTCAGATTATATGTTCCTATCAATGAATATAAAAAATTTAGCTTCATTAATTATATAATTATGATCTGTTATTTTTAACTCTATTTACCATCAGAACTATCTCTTGGAATAATCAATGCATTAATAATTAACAATTCTTATTAATCATGCATTATTCTTATTAATAACACATTAATAATTAATGTCTACAAGCTTAATATTCACTATGCAAATTTTTATACTTTAATTTTCTAACTTTCTTATCTGGAGCTTTGAACTATCTATATTGATAATATTTGTGGTCATATTGAGTCTCAACTATGTATCAGGCACTGTGCTTGATACTTAAACTTGTATGGTCTAAGTTAATCCTTAAAGTCATTCTGGAAGAAAATTGTCAATCTTGTTTTACATATAAGAAATCAAGGATCTATATATGTCCTTAACAGCCAAGGACACTTCAAATTTCAGGTATCAGAAGACTCAAATGAAAATGAATAAAACTAAAAGCTTCCTCAGACCACCTCTGTCTCTGACTTTATTGAGAAGCATGGTGCTGCCTTAGCTCTGGAATTTAGATCTTTTGCTTTGTAGCTCAACGGGTAATTTGAAAGCCTGGTAGACAAAACCCCATATAATCTTCTCTTTTCTGCCTCAGCTCTGCAGAAGCAATTGTCCCTTTGTGATGCAGGAAGTACAAAACATGGGTTCTTGATTATTACCTGCCACCTTGCCTCTGATTTTTAGTTTGGGCAGGATTTCCATCATGCAAATCTTCAGACTCCTAGTTTCTCAGCATGTAGATAGCAAAATTGGCAAAATTAGCTTTTGTAGAAAAATTTTATTTTCTTCTTTCTCTGGTTCTAGATAGGCCAGTTTTAGCTGTCTTTTCAGTTTCTTACAGGTCCTTACCAAGTGCAAAATGTAACCAGCATACTCTAGCATACAAAATTTTCCTACTAAGTCTCTTATTCTGCAGCCTTAATAGGCTCATTGTCTAAATTTTATGATCCAACAGGCAACATTCTAATTAATTGTTTCACTCAGTTCAGTTCAGTTCAGTCATTCAGACATGTCCAACTCTTTGTGACCCCATGGACCACAGCACACCAGGCTTCCCTGTCCATCACCAACTCCTTGAACTTGCTCAAACTCATGTCCATCAAGCAAATGATGCTGTCCAAACATCTCATCCTCTGCTGGCCCCTTCTCCCACCTTCAATCTTTCCCAGCATCAGGGTCTTTTTCAATGAGTCAATTCTTCACACCAGTTGGCCAAAGTACTGGAGCTTCAGCTTCAGCATCAGTCTTTCTAATGAATATTCAGGACTGATTTCCTTTAGGATGGACTAGCTGGATCTCTTTGCAGTCCAAGGGACTCTCAAGAGTCTTCTCCAACACCATGGTTCAAAAGCATCAATTCTTCAGCACTCAGCTTTATGGGCTTCCCTGGTGGCTCAGAGGTTAAAGCGTCTGCCTCCAATGCTGGAGACCCGGGTTCGATCCCTGGGTTGGGAAGATCCCCTGGAGAAGGAAATGGTAACCCACTCCAGTATTCTTGCCTGGAGAATCCTATGGACAGAGAAAGCTGGTAGGCTACAGTCCATGGGGTCACAAAGAGTTGGACACGACTGAGTGACTTCACCCTCACCCAGCTTTCTTTATAGTCCAACTCTCACATCCATACATGACTAACGGAAAAAACATAGCTTTGACTAGACAGACCTTTGTTGGCAAAATAATGTTTCTGCATAGGCTACAGTCCATGGGGTCACAAAGAGTTGGACACGACTGAGTGACTTCACCCTCACCCAGCTTTCTTTATAGTCCAACTCTCACATCCATACATGACTAACGGAAAAAACATAGCTTTGACTAGACAGACCTTTGTTGGCAAAATAATGTTTCTGCTTTTTAATACACTCTCTAGATTGGAGAAGGCTATGGCACCCCACTCCAGTACTCTTGCCTGGAAAATCCCATGGATGGAGGAACCTGGTAGGCTGTGATCCATGGGGTTGTGAAGAGAAGAACATAACTAAGTGACTTCACTTTCACTTTTCATTTTCATGCATTGGAGACGCAAATGGCAACCCACTCCAGTGTTCTTGCCTGGAGAATCCCAGGGATGGGGGAGCCTGGTGGGCTGCTGTCTCTGAAGTCGCACAGAGTCGGACATGGCTGAAGCAACTTAGCAGCAGTAGCAGCAGGTTGGTAATAGCTCTTCTTGCAAGGAACAAGTGTCTTTTAATTTCATGGCTACAGTCACCATCTGCAGTGATTTTGGAGTCCAAAAAAATAAAGTCTCACACTGT
Source organism: Cephalophus harveyi (assembly GCA_006410635.1). Lineage (NCBI taxonomy): Eukaryota > Metazoa > Chordata > Mammalia > Artiodactyla > Bovidae > Cephalophus > Cephalophus harveyi. The sequence continues at coordinate 153,697 of SJYT01005051.1, forward strand.
TTCCATTGTTTCCCCATCTATTTGCCATGAAGTGATGGGACCAGATGCCATGATCTTAATTTTCTGAATGTTGAGTTTTAAGCCAACTTTTTCACTCTCCTCTTTCACTTTCATCAAGAGGCTCTTTAGTCCTTTTTCACTTTCTGTTATAAGGGTGGTGTCGTTTGCGTATCTGAGGTTATTGATATTCCTCCTGGCAATTTTGATTCCAGCTTGTGCTTCATCCAGCCTGGCATTTCTCATGATGTACTCAGCATATAAGTTAAATAAACACGGTGACAATATACAGGCTTGATGTATTCTTTTCCTAATTTGGAACCAGTCTGTTGTTTCATGTCCAGTTCTAACTGTTGCTTCTTCACCTGCAGACTTCTCAGGTCATTAAGAATTTTTCAGTTTGTTGTGATCTACACAGTCAAAGGCTTTGGCATTGTCAATAAAGCAGAAGTAGATCTTTTTCTGGAACTTTCTTGGTTTTTCAACAGTCAAACAGATGTTGGCACCAAGTATAAGAATTGGTGGGCTCCTAGCTTAGGATACAGGGCACCTCACTACTGTACACACTATTTCTATTTACCCAGTTTCAAGCTTTGAGAAACTTTTACTTCTAATATTATCACATTCTGATATTAAAATCTGAGTCAGTGAAAATTATCTAGTACAAGTACAAAATATAAGCATAAATACCAGTCCCAAATGGCTTAAGCAAAAACACTGGCACAACAGGGTCATCAGGACTGATTTCACACCTTTTCTCAGCAGTACTTTCTCTGAGTTGACTTTAGTTTCAGGCTTTCAGTGATAAGGAGGTAGCAGCACCAGCACCAAGCCCAGTATCTCTCAAGTAAAGCCTGGTGATAAGACATTACCTCTCCTGTAGCAATTCCCAGAGAAGCCTCACTGCTTTTTATTTGCCCTGATCATGCCTCATGCCCATGCCTGAGCCAAGCTTTGAGGTTTGCAGCTATGTGATGCACCCATTAACATTGAACAAGTTCATTTTTCTAATTCTGCCTCAAGAATGGAGCCCACACTATTCTCCATAGTAGCTGTACTAGTTTTCATTCCCACCAACAGTGTAAGAGGGTTCCTTTTTCTCTGCACCCTCTCCAGTATTTACTGTTTGTAGACTTTTTGATAGCAGCCATTCTGACCGGTGTAAGACGGTACCTCATTGTGGTTTTGATTTGCATTTCTCTGATAATGAGTAATGTTGAGCATCTTTTCATGTGTTTCTTAGCCATCTGTATGTCTTCTTTGGAGAAATGTCTGGTTAGTTCTTTGGCCCATTTTTTAATTGAGTCACTTATTTTTCTGGAATTGAGTTGCAGAGGTTGCTTGTATATTTTGGGGATTATTTGTCAGTTGCTTTTTTTGCTATTATTTTCTCCCATTCTGAAGCCTGCCTTTTCACCTTGCTTATAGTTTCCTTTGTTGTGCAAAAGCTTTTAAGTTTAACTAGGTCCCATTTGTTAATTTTTGCTTTTATTTC